>OU015490.1:109700460-109795460 GCA_907164885.2 Dolomedes plantarius | reverse complement strand
AGGTTTAACCAGGGGTTGATGTTCGTTCTCCTACACAGTGGTCCCATTACAAGATAACAAAAATTTCGTGGTGTAGAATGAGCAAATATATAACGGAAAAAGTGCCTTCCGCATTTGAAAAAGTGTGTAGATAAATTACATGCAAGGCTCATTGTTAAAAACAGTTGTGTAAACATGTAATGGCATAATTAGTGTTATTGTTTCGCGACAATAGCCAGCTTCAAAGATTGCATTTCAGGAACTAATATCATAACTCAATATAGATTGCTCAATGTTCATCTGGGTAACAAAATTCACAGATAGAAATTTTAACTCAAAACTTTCCTTACTTCTCTTCCAGACGTTCCTTTTTTTTAGTTTTGAGAACAATTCATATGCAAATAAAGTTACTGTTTATCAATAAAAAAGGATATGATGAAAGAGGCATATGTTCTGTTATCCTGCTTTAAAATAACAGATATAAATATACCTGTTCATGGAGTATGTTCCTGTATTTTCATTTATTCAATTGTTTAATATGTTATGATTATTTGTCCGGTAGATGGCAGCACGATACCGCTGTCTTTATGTTTTGTAAACGTTCTAAGATACTTCCGCTGTGGAGGGGGTAGCGTCTGTGTTCTGGCTCTGTGCTGTTTGTAAGGAAGTTCTTTGTGATGTGTTAATAAAGTATCATATAGCCGACCCGTTTGTGCGTCTGGGCTTGAATTTAGTTTTAGTGGAAAGAACATTTGGAGGCACGCGGCGAGATGTTTTGATTCCACTGGTGAGATAAGTGGAAATTTTTGTTTTGTTCTTAAGTTGTAAGAAAGTTTTTGATTTGTATTGATAAGTTCCGTAATGGAAAATGCAGAAATAATCAGGGCCAGAGGCCAGAAAAAGGCTTCTTTAACGAAGTTAAAACTCTATTTAGAATCTAAAGAACAGTTTGATGTACCGGATTTGACGGTACGGTTAGAACGTCTGGAAGTAGCATTTGACGAGTTTTCCAAATTAGATTTATTACTTCCAGTAGAACAATCTGAATTTTCTGAAATAGAAGATGTTTATTTAGAAATTAAAGTTATAATTCGTACAAAGATAGAAGCGATGGCTTCATTGGCCGAAATTCGGCAAAATAATTCGAATGTTGTTGTTCGAAGTGATGTGAATAACGGAAACGGAACTGTTAAGTTACCTAAAATTACAATTCCATCCTTTACGGGAAATTATTTAGATTGGTTGAATTTTAAAGATTTATTTAAATCTACAGTGCATGATAACGATTCGTTATCAAAAATACATAAGTTCCAGTATTTAAAAGGTTTACTTTCGGGGTCAGCCGCTGATTTAATCAAGCACCTACCGGTGTCTGAGACCAGTTACGATGAAGCTTGGGATAAAATAGAGAAACGCTATGATAATAAAAAGCATATCTCTACCGCTTTAATCAATACTTTTCTGGAACAAAATAAGCTTTCCGAGCCGAATGGCGCGAAATTAAGAAAACTTGCTGACGTTGCGGATGAAGTTATTCGGGGTTTAAAGGCATTGCATGAAGGAGCTAATTCAAGAGATTTGTGGTTAATACACCTCTTGTTAGACAAGGTAGATTCCGAAACCCGAAAATTATGGGCTCAAGAAACGACAGAAATAGAATTTCCCACATTTGAATACTTTTTAGAATTCTTAAACAACCGATGTTCGTATTTAGATGTTTCGATTTCTCATAGCATAGTAAAAACGAAAGTGACTAACAACGTAACTAATGTTAAATCTAATTATTCGAGTAAATGTTTAAAATGTTCTGGAATGCATAGCATTTCGAAGTGTCATAAATTTAATGCTATGCCAATCTCTGTTCGAAAAGAATTCATACGAATGAATGCCTTGTGTTATCGATGTCTGAAAGGCTCGCATCAAATTAAAAATTGCTTTTCTAAATCTGTTTGTGAAGTATGTAAGAAATCATCCCACCATACTAGTTTACACGAATTCGCTTTCGATTCCCATACAACGAGTGTTACAAATGAAACGTATAGTCCAGAACTGCAAGTCAATACTAACATCGCTTTGAACGCAGCTAAGGAAAAATTTGTTGGTTTGCTGCCAACTGCAATTGCTTCAGTGAATGATGCACGAGGAAGAAAGGTGGATTGTACAATTCTATTAGATAGTGGCAGTCAATGTTCGTTCATTTCTGAAGCTTGTGCTAACAAATTAAATCTAAAAAGAGAAGATGCCCTGTTTTCAGTTTGTGGAATTGCTAATTCCTCTGCTGGCAAGACAAGAGGTAGTGTAACGTTATCTCTGGAGTCAAGACATAATCCTAACAGGATACTAGTGATTGAAGCTTTCGTTTTGAATAAATTAACTTCAAATTTGTCGAGTAATTGTGTAAATACTAATGATTTAGAATATTTAAAATCCATTGAACTTGCCGATCCCAAATTCGCTGAAGCTAAAAGTGTAGAGATAATAATTGGTGTAGATTATTTTTTTGAAGTTATGAAAGCCGGACAAATTACGGGTTCCGAAAATTCTCTTATCGCCCAGAATACACTGTTTGGTTGGGTTGTAGCGGGCAAGATTCCTTTAAACAGCTTGAAAAAGAACGCCCTAGTTGGTATTCATGCTAATGTTGACGTTGATGAAGTTTTAAAACGGTTCTGGGAAACTGAAGAGGTTCTTAAAATAAAAAAATTAGTTTTAAGTGAAGAAGAAGGTTTCTGTGAAAAACACTTTAGTGAAAATTATGAAATCGATAAAAACGGACGGTTTGTCGTGAAACTTCCCTTTTTTAAATCAGAAGTTAAGTGGGGAAATTCTTATCAAGTTGCATTGTCTCGTCTCCAGAGTATGGAAAGAAAATTTAATGGAAATCCGAATTTAGAGGAACAGTATAAATCCTTTATGAAAGAATATGAAGAGCTAGGACATATGAAGGTTTCGGAGGATGTCTCTTCAGAATTAGCCGTTAATGAAAAATATTTCTTACCTCACCACGCCATCTTAAAGCCCAGTAGTACCACTACTAAGTTAAGGGTGGTTTTTGACGCAAGTTGTAGAACTAGCAACTGCAATTCTTTAAACGATGCACTAGGTGCAGGTGCTAAACAACAACCCGATTTATTTGAGACTTTATTGAATTTCAGGCTTTCCCCGATAGCATTTTGTTGCGATGTGGAGAAAATGTATCGCCAGATATTAATGTCTACTTCTGATCAAGCTTTTCAACGAATTCTGTGGAGATACAATAAATCCGATCCCATTCGAGAGTATAAGCTGCAAACTGTTACATATGGCCTAAAATGTGCGTCTTTTCTTGCAACCCGATGTTTAAAGCAAATTGCGAATGACGCTCGTCCTGTTTTTCCTGAGGCTGCTTCTCTCATTGAAAATTCTTTTTATATGGATGACCTCTTGGGAGGTGCACGTAACGAAAGTGAAGCTGCTAGGGTATGCCAAGAAATTATTTTTCTTTTGGAAAATAGAGGTTTTCATTTAAGAAAATGGCAGTCTAATTCAAAGGAGCTCTTGAATGTGATTAAAACTGATAATGTCAATGAAGTGTTCGAATTGAAGGACGGTGAGCAATCCAAGGTTTTAGGATTATGTTGGAATCCTAAATCTGATTCTTTTATTTTTAAAGTTAATTTTTACTTCGAGAACGAAATTACTAAACGGAAGTTCTTGGCTCAATCTGCTAGGCTGTTCGACCCACTAGGATTATTGTCTCCATGCACCATTTCAATCAAAATCTTCTACCAACAACTTTGGTTGTTAAAGTTGGGATGGGACAGTCCCCTTCCGGCGAATTTCGAAGAAAGGTGGAAGAATTTCCAGAGAGAGTTCGATTGCCTCTCCGTAATCAAAATTCCCAGATGGATCCACACTAGAGGCTTAGAGATAACTATCCATGGATTTGCAGACGCTTCAGAGTTGGCCTATGCTGCGGTGCTGTACGCAGTACAAAAGGATATTGATGGTGATTCCAAGGTGACCCTCCTTGCAGCAAAAACTAAAGTTGCTCCACTAAAGCCAATTTCAATTCCTCGGCTGGAGCTGAACGGTGCTCGGCTGTTGGCTAAACTCTTCTCTACGATTTCACATATTCTAAAAGATTATACCATCACTTTCCACGCCTGGACAGATTCACGAGTGGTTTTGGCATGGTTGTCTTCTCCGCCTAGGAAGTGGAAAACCTTCGTGGCCAACAGAACAGCCGAAATTATCGAACTAGTGCCCTCTGAACGCTGGCGGCACGTTCCATCGAAACAAAACCCAGCTGACATAGCCTCTAGAGGGGTTTCACCTAAAGCTCTACCAGACTGTAACCTTTGGTGGCATGGGCCTGACTGGTTGTCAATGAGTCCAGAAAATTGGCCCGTAGAGACACAAATGACTGACTTTTCTAGTGACTCTAAGGTTATGATCGAAAAGAAGAAAAATTCTATATTTTCTGCAAATATTTCTAATGTTAAACCGGACAATGTAATTGAAATATTATTTGATAATTGTTCTACACTAACTAAGATTGTTACTGTTTTAGCTTATTGTGTTCGCTTCATCACCCGTTGTAAGAGGCGAACGATCAATTCAGGTAAAGCAACTGATTCAAAAGGTAAGGTTTCTCCTATTAATGCCATGGAGAGAATCCAAGCTTTAAACAAAATTATCTTGTATGTTCAAGGTGTGTATTTTGCTGAAGAATTAAAATGTATGAAAGATAATAGAGATTTACCGACGAAGAGTAAACTAAAAAATCTTCATCCTTTCACGGATCAAGATGGTCTGTTACGGGTGGGAGGTCGGTTGAGACATTCACCTCTCCCTTTTAATGCAAAGCATCCCGTCATCTTGCCTGATAAACATAGGCTTAGTGATTATTTGATAAAACAATTTCATATAACTTATTTGCATGCTAATCTTACCTTGTTATTGAATATTTTATTGCAGAATTATTGGATTGTTGGTGCTAGGAAACTAATCAAGAGTTATATTCATAAGTGTATTGTTTGTCATAGATATCGTTTTGCATCCAATAAACAATTGATGGGAGATCTTCCGCGACAACGTGTCATGCCTAATAGACCATTCTCGGTCTGTTGTGTAGACTTTGCTGGGCCTATTAATATGCTGAAATTTCGGGGTAGAGGTGCTAAAAGTATAAAAGGTTATGTTGCTTTATTCATTTGCTTTAGCACAAAGGCGATTCATCTAGAATGCGTCAGTGATTTGACCTCCGAGGCTTTTATTGCTGCCTTGAAGCGGTTTAGTTGTCGCAGAGGGTCCCCCCGTCACATTCATTGTGATAATGCCACTAATTTTTGTGGTGCTAAAAGGAAAATGTCTGAATTGTGTAAAATTGTGTCCGGTATCAACCGGGATGAGAACATTTGTTATTTTCTCTCACAACAAGCTATTCAGTGGCATATGATACCTCCTGCAAGTCCTCATTTTGGTGGATTGTGGGAATCGGGTATCAAATCGGTAAAGTCCCATATGAAAAGAGTAATTGGTGACCATAAGTTAACTTTCGAAGAATTTGCCACTCTGTTTTGTCAGATTGAAGCAGTTTTGAATTCAAGACCATTGTCTCCTACCAACGATGAATTAGACAATTTAGAAGTGTTAACTCCCTCCCATTTTTTAATAGGTGAAGTAATTACTTCCCCTCCTGAGCAGGTTGACTCCCAATATCTGTCCTTACGTTCTCGCTGGGACCTTGTTCAAAAAATGAAAATGAACTTTTGGAAAAGGTGGCACCAGGACTACCTGAGCTCTCTTCAAAATCGTAACAAATGGCATATCACCAAATCAAATTTAAAGGTAGGTGACATGGTGTTGCTCAAGGAAGATAATACACCTCCATCCTGTTGGCCTCTTGGCAGAGTAAATGAAGTTCATCCAGGTTTAGATGGAACGGTGCGAGTTGTCACCCTTAAAACTTCTAAAGGTTATTTTAAAAGGCCTATTGTTAAACTCTCCCCCCTACCGATGTGTCAAGAATAAATTCTTGAGGGTGGGAGTATGTTCATGGAGTATGTTCCTGTATTTTCATTTATTCAATTGTTTAATATGTTATGATTATTTGTCCGGTAGATGGCAGCACGATACCGCTGTCTTTATGTTTTGTAAACGTTCTAAGATACTTCCGCTGTGGAGGGGGTAGCGTCTGTGTTCTGGCTCTGTGCTGTTTGTAAGGAAGTTCTTTGTGATGTGTTAATAAAGTATCATATAGCCGACCCGTTTGTGCGTCTGGGCTTGAATTTAGTTTTAGTGGAAAGAACAATACCCATCTGGGAATTTCCATTATAAAATCAAGACTTTTTACTTTAAATTATGAAATATTATTTTTTAACACTCAAATACTTTCCTTACTGTTTCACCCATACAATTGAGTCTCTATTTAACGAAATCCTACTTAAAAATTTCAATATAAGGAAAAATACCTAGATGAATTTAGCTAAATCTTTAAATGTAGGATGATTTTTACGGTATTAAATAATATATAAATAAATAAATATATATATATATATATATATATATATATATATATATATATATATATATATATATATATAAATAAATAATATATAAATATATATATATATATATATATATATAAATAAATAAATATATAAATAAATAATATATAAATAAATAAATAAATATATATATATATATACTAGGGGCTTCGCCCCTAGGCTCGCTACGCTCGCTCCTCTGGTGAATCAAGGGAATGAATGACTCAATAGTTGTTTACAGCGATTGAGTCATTCATTTGTTTACAGTTGAAGCTTCCCCCCCCTCCCGGCGAAATGGATGAAGCCCGCCTATGGGTGAAAAATTGGATCTTCTTTCAAAGGAAGCGAATAAGAAGATTTTTTTGAAGTATTTCTTTAAAATTCAATTACAAATCGAAATTTTAAGATAGAGACTTGAAATGAAGTTTATATGAATGAGAAAGCTTTCATCTTCCAGTTGATATAAATATTTTCTTTGTAACATAATAAGTCTGAGAGCATCGAATTTATATATCTCGAAACGCATAAATTTTTCCAAAAAGTGGGTTTTCAATTTTAATAAAAATATCAGTCTGTTTTAAATTATTTTTAAACAAATGACGTCTTGTTTGAAGGAGAAATGTCTGTAGTCTTAGATTGTAAAAAAAAAAATTCTACGATCCTTTTTTGGCGAGTTATCGTAATCTGAACATGAAAAAGTCAATATTTTCCCACAAAACATAAAATAAAAAAAAAACTTAAAGTCCGACGAATATGAGACTTTCTTCCCCACATTGTTCTGCATCGATTGGTATCGGTCTCGACCCCATACCCCCAGCGGTTTCGAGGAGATAGCGTGACAAGCTTTTGACAGCGGCGTTGCCGGCAGCGGCAGCGCCAGTTACTTTTTTTTAGAATATATATATATATATATATATATATATATATATATATATATGATTTGGCTGCTAGGAAGCTACTGGTAAATGATTTTGGCAGGAAAAAATTCTGAATCCTCAGAGAAATAAATAAATGAAACAAATAGTTAAATAAATAAATAATAAATGGAGATCCGTAATAAATAAATAAATGATAAATTAACGAATAATAAATATGAAAGAAAGAAGTCACCAATAGATGAAAAAAATTGAATATTAAAAAATAAATATAAAATAAAGAGCGAAAATATATCGAAATAAATAAATGAAGATTACGTAAAGCAAATATTCTATCTCGATGACCTAAGGACAGAAAGTTGAAATGTGATGGAAATTGTTACAATGATGATAATTAGTTACATCGTCAGAGTAATTCTGTTGTTAGAATCGGATTCGAAAACCAGTCATGGCAAAAAGTCGTTACAACATATAACAAACAAATCTACTCTAAAATTCCCAAGCACTCATGCAAACGAATAAAGTGAGTTACAGAAGATAACCTTAGAGGGAATTGTGGGCTCGAGGTAGCGTGTCGGCTTTCGGTGCTGAGGGTGCTTTGATCGAATACCGACAAGCGCCGTTAAATACCTCCGTGTCTAAGTCGGATATGGACACGCTAAATTCGTAGACCGGAAACTCTCTCTGTGAGGTCAGAGAAGATGGGACAGGGTACGATCCCCCTAGATCCCCCCCCCCTGGGTTGCTTGGTCAAAATTAAGGTGGCAATTGGCAAAATCGGATTACGACCTTTGTAGTGCCATTATAAACCGGAACTGCACCAATCAAACCTGTAGCCTATATGTACCTGGTCTGGAATAAAGTCTGGCCAGGGGACATTAGAAACAACAACAACAACAAAGCGAATTGGTGAATAATAATGTTTTATGACAAACTAGCTGAATACCCGTGCTTCGCTATGGAGTACATTTATATTGAATACAACGGTCAATGTATGCAATTAATGCCAAAAAAATATATTTATAAAAAAAATCGTAAGTGATATTTTTATAGACATAATAATGTAGAACAAAATATTCAAATTAAATACAACTGTCAATGTATGCAATTAATATGCAGGTTTAATATCCATAAAACATACTATTTTGAATAAAATTCTTAAAAACTTCCATCTCAATCAGTCTAGTGATTAAATTTCATCTTTTATCGTATTTCAATATTTTTTTTGTCAATATATTTCGTTGTTATGAACGTGACGAAAAATTAATTTAAAGTATCATAAAAAGAAAAGAAACCACGTGATCAGCATTTATTACATTAAATTCCAAAAATGAATCTTTAAAAATTCACCAAAAATCAGATAATAGAGGTATAGATTCGAAAAAGATTTCATTTAAAGGAATTTTTATGATCTTTCTAGTGATATAAATTTTATAACCCTCATATTATTGTTTTAAATGCAAACTTAGAAAAATGTTACAAAAACAGCTTCAAAATTTAATTTAAAAAAATCTAAGAAGAATTTTTCAAAAATCTTTCTTAGTTCACCCTACACTATAAGAAGAAACGCTATGCAAAATTTCAGCCCTTTAGGTCCAGCGGTTTGGTCTGTGCGCTGTCTGTCAGTCAGTCACTGAACTGTTTTATATATATCGATAAACTACAGAAAACTTAAGAGCCACCAAATGTAAGTGTTTGACATCAAAAAATTAAGAGGATTTTTAGTCGAGACTTTAGTTTTAGTTGTTTCAGTTTTCATTAAAAAAATTAATAAAGGAAATAATCAACTTAAGCATAAGCTCTTGGTGAGAAATATAAAATATCATTCTTACCATAACTGTAGCAAGAGCATATGCTCTCATAACAAGCATATGCTCTTGATGAGAAATATAAAATATCATTCTTACCCTAACTGTAGCAAGGGCATATGCTCTCATAACAAGCATATGCTCTTGATGAGAAATATAAAATATACTTACCAGAACTGTCCTCATGGAGATATACATCCTTAACTTCTTTTACAACACGCTCCTCTAAAGTGTAAAGAGCTAAGTGTCGTAAATAAGCGCTATGGTTCCTGAAGGAAATTTCATCTTTATATATTACTAAGGCCCTCCGTTAGAAAGCCACTAAGTATTTACTTTTTTTAAAACAAAAATCCTAAAAGCAACCTTCAACCATCTTAAGTGCATTATCTCTGAAGGTTAAACTATAGATTAATGGAACTTAACAAAAAATCGTGGGCGGAAGTGGTTTTTCGTTAAGTAAAATCTATTAAAACATAATCTACTTAATGCGGATTATGAATTATCGCTCTTTGCTTCAAATGCATTAAGAGACAAAGCGCTCTAAAATTTTTATTGAAAGCCAAGGTAAGACGTAATAAATCACTGAGCGTAATGTTAATGAAACTTATAAAAATAGAAATTAAGTAAAGTTCACTCAATTTTTAAGTTTCTTTGCAAATAATTTTGTGATATTTTCTATAACCAAAAACAATTTTGATGATGACTATGAAAATCAAATATTGTTGATAAATTTTGAGAAAAATGATTTTTCTCATATTTTGTCCTTTGTCTATGTATTATGAGGTTTCACACGCAATTTTCTGAACATACTACAGCATTAATGACTGCTTGGATCGAGTACTATTCATAATTTAAAGTCGTAATATCATTCAGACTGTTTCCAGTATTGCTCGAAAGGGAAGGTTAAGGTGACTGCCTACGTTAAAAATGTCAGTTTTTGTCTATTTTGGTCAATTTCATTTTTTGCAAGAATCGTGTGATTCAATCTTTTCTCTTTTCAAAACCGTTTTGATTTTCATTCTACATCAATTAGAAGCAGAGTTATAGCTATTTAAAAAAACATCGTCTGCTACATAATTGAAGTGACAAACAACTTTAAATGCGTTTTTCTCAGAATTATGTTTTTTTAGCACAAATCTCTGCCGTTATCATGATATCTCACATAATAATGTATATAATTTGGTAAAATTTTCAGGAAATGTTTTAGATGCTATTGTTAATGAAATGACGTACAATAATTAACGTATAATAAATAGATTTTTATTCGGGGCTGTTATTATATGGAAAGGACTGACGAATCGGGGAAAATTTTCATATTGGTATATAAAATTGTGTGCATTATTTTTGCATTTTAAAATTTCTCTTAGATTGTAGGTCATTTTAAAGATAACTGTCATATGTATCATGTGTGAGGAGGAAATTAAAATAGTAGCATTAGAATTTTGTGAAGAGTGATAGGTGTTTTAGCTAAATTTCATAAAAAACTACTTCAAATTTACCAATTTATAAAAATGTATGATATTTACAGGTAGGTTTGTGTTCTTTTTTTAATTTTTAAGTGTTATTTTACCATAAAAGACCAAAAATGCCTTTAAAAATGATTTTAAAAAATTAGCTCTGAACGTAGGCAGTCATCTCAATAGACACAAATTTAATTAATCCAGTCGTGTTATTCATCAGCCATACTTGTGTTATTCATAATTTAGAAGCAATACCATTGTGTACAATAAAGAATGCTTGTTATATGGACATTTTTAATTGATTTGTGATCTTAGAAAATAGGCTTTCTCAATACTTCAACTGTTCCTGTAGGTTTGGCTGAGTTCGAGCCTTGATTCCACTAATATCGAACATTAGAAAAGAAAATACCATTGAATATCTTTTAGCACTGCTATTGAATCTACTTTTAAAGACCCTACAAGGACTATTTCAGTATACTTTTACGAAGTAATTTCTAGCATTAATTTTCTCCGCGAAACACTATTGGGCTTCGTTGTGTTTCATTACCCCGTGCAGTTTCCTTTATTTTTTCATCTCTCTATCTTTAAAATCGATCCTCGGTAATTGCCCTATTGGATTCACTTATCGCAGTTCTAACCTATGGAGAAAATGTTTCCAAGGACTTTTTAAAGTAATTTATACATTCGAATATTATGCAATGAAATCTACGAAGTATACTTGAAGTAATAACAAAACTAAGGTTTCTACATGGAGTTATGCATTCGAATGTTATGGACAAATAGCTCAAACTTTGATGAAATCTGCAAAAATAAAAAAATACAAAGGTTTCTACAGGAAATTATACATTCGGATATTATGGACGAATAGCCCAAACTTCGATGAAATCTACGAAGTTTGAAATATGTGCTTGAAGTGATAGAAATACAAAGGTTGCTGCAGGAAGTTATACATTCGGATGTTATGGACGAATAGCCCAAACTTCGATCAAATCTACGAAGTTTGAAATATGTGATTGAAGTGATAAAAATACAAAGGTTTCTACAGAGAGTTATACATTCGGATGGTATGGACGAATAGCCTAAACTTCGATGAAATCTACGAATTTTGAAATATGAGCTTGAAGTGAGAAAAATGCAAAGGTTGCTGCAGGAAGTTATACATTCGGATGTTATGGACGAATAGCCCAAACTTCGATCAAATCTACGAAGTTTGAAATATGTGATTGAAGTGATAAAAATACAAAGGTTTCTACAGAGAGTTATACATTCGGATGGTATGGACGAATAGCCTAAACTTCGATGAAATCTACGAATTTTGAATTATGAGCTTGAAGTGAGAAAAATACAAAGGTTGCTGCAGGAAGTTATACATTCGGATGTTATGGACAAATAGCCCAAACTTCGAGGAAATCTACAAAGTTTGAAATATGTGCTTGAAGTGAGAAAAATACAAGTTTCTGCAGGAAGTTTTCCATTCGAATGTTATGGATGAATAGCCCAAACTTCGATGAAATCTACGAAGTTTGGAATAAGTACTTAAAGTGAGAAACAAAACAAAGGTTTCAACAGGAAATTATACATTCGAATGTTATGGAAGAATTTCCCAAACTTAAGTGAAATCTACAAAGTTTGGAATATAGGCTTAAAGTGTTAAACAAAACGAAGTTTCTTTGCCTGTTTTAATTTTTTCGTTAAAGTTTTGTTGAGGAGTTAAATAACAGGTTACAGTTGAAGCGGTGCGTGGTAAAACTGTCCTTATCGAAAAATTAGAAACAAATATATAAGTTAGCTCTGGATTGTGATTAAGATGGCTCTCCTACACGTAGGTGTAGCTGAATTATGTTGTAAAACTCTCTATTTACATAAGAAATTCAATGTTAAAATACGGCGTTATGCCTTATAGTGAATAAGGACTGTTTTGAGATTCACTGCTTCAATTTTTTTAAACCCAAACAAAAGTATTATATCTCCAAAATAATTATTTTTAAAATTAGTCTAGTTTTCAAAGGGTTTATTCCTTTTCTGTTAACAAAGAAGAACATAATATTAATGGTAAAATTTGTAGATTGAAAATTAATCGAAATTCACAAAGAGCTTTAGTAAGCTTAACTTAACTGCTTTTAGTAGCGAAAGTCAAAATAAATATATTAACAGTTTCAAAAGTCATTTTTCTCCTAAGATATTTCAAAGCATTTAAAGCAGAAGATCAGCCGTTTTCGTCATCAAGTGACTTTCAAAATGAAATCTTTAATAGAAGTAAATTTATTGACAGATTAATCTTATATCCACAAATGTAATGGCAACACCACGAGTATTTCCTGATATTTGGTCTATGAAAACCCGAAAAATGCATTTTCAGGGTTCTTACCAGCAGCAGAGACTTCTCGTGAAACTTTGCGCTGACGAGCAAATCCCTGGGCTGATTACTCCAGTGACTACTTTCCTAAATTTTCAAGGATCTGTATTTGCACCTAGTAACAACTTATTTCCATACACTGTATATTATCGTTTAAATTATGCTTAGTTTATACAGAAAAATGCTATCTTTAATTGAGTGGTAACTGTGGATTATAATATATAGCAGCGGAGTGGCAACCCGATGTGTTGCTTTTTCGATTTAAAATGAAATGGTTTCATTTCTTAAAGATTAAAAACTGTTTAATTACTTTTAAAAAAATATTAGAATTTTTAAAAAAACGAAATAATTATTTAAAATTCTCTTTTTCAAATTTCGATTTTTGGCTTTTGAAATAATTCTTTCAAATTTCCGTTTTCAAATTTTGCTTTTTAAACAAAAACGTTCATTCAATTAGAAAAAATTCTAAAGTTTTTAACTTCTCATTTCCTAAAACTAAAATTATTTCTGGATTTCAATTATCAAATGACTCGTTCTCAGATTCGTTCTTAACTAATAATTTTTCCTCTTGGCAACATGGCTGAATGTAAATATTAAATCTCGTGGAGGAAAAATTGATTAAAAAAATAGAAAGTCAGTTCTGATGAATTTAAAATTAATGGCGGAAGAATCCTCATCAGTTGCTCAAAAATTAGAAACAAATTTCACGAACTTGCTGGAATTATTAGTGAGTAAAATAATAAGTCGAAAAATTTCGAACTCGGCATTCACTTACATTAAGATGCTATGGCGATCAGTGCGGGGAATTTCGAAAGTGAGTTTTGTAAGTAAGCATTTTTAGAATGATAACATTTTTTTATTAAATACACTGCTGGCCACTGTAAATGCAACACCCTGAAGGAAACATGCAAATAACATGAAATTTACAACATGCATTAGCGGAGGTGAGATATGCAAATGATTAGAATTTCAGCACAGACGCACATCACGCGCGCCTGTGGCGCCACTTCAAAGCGCTATTTAAGGCTTGGAGATTTCGACGATTTCAAGTTCGGCAATTGTGTTTTTCTTGTGGTTTTTTCAAAAAAAAAACGATCAATTATGCCTCGTCGAAAACAGCGATCATCTTTTGATCAAGTATCCGAGTTCGACAGAGGAAGGATAGTGGCCTACCGAGATTGTGGATTATCTTTCAGGGAAATCGGTAGTCGTGCTGGACGAAACCAAACAACTGTAATGCGGATATGTGATCGTTGGATGCAGGAGGGTACGACGGACCGGCGCATTCGATCGCATCCACCTCAGCGCACCACTTCACGTGATGACAGGCAAATTGTGCGCATGGCAGTGACGGATCGCTCAGTCACATCACGAACCATAGCACAGCACATGCAGTCTGTAACGCATCATCCAGTGTCTGCGCGTACCATTCGACACCGTTTACAGCAGAGTGGTCTGTCCGCAAGACGTCCATTGCTTTGTGTACCCTTGACGCAGAACCACAGACGTCTCCGTCGCCAATGGCGCGATGACAGAAGGATGTGGACGGCAGAATGGAATGAAATTGCCTTTACTGAAGAGTCACGCTTCTGTCTGCAACACCACGATGGTCGCATTCGAGTCTGGAGACACCGTGAAGAGAGGATGCTGAACAGCTGCGTTATGCACCGCCACACTGGTCCTGCACCGGGTATTATAGTATGGGGCGGTATTGGAGATCACTTTCGCACACCTCTAGTACGCATTGCCGGTACTTTAAACAGCCAGCGCTACATCTCCGAGGTGTTGGAGCCAGTTGTCCTTCCTTACCTTCAGGGCTTGCCCACAGCAATATTTCAACAGGATAATGCGCGACCACGCGTGGCACGCATTGTCCAACGGTTCTTCGTCAATCGCCAGATTGAATTGCTTCCCTGGCCGCCTCGCTCTCCGGATCTTTCGCCGATAGAAACATGTGGTTCATGGTTGCTCTACGATTGACCCAGATTCCATCCCCAGCTGCCACAGCAGATCAACTTTGGCAACGTGTGGAAGCTGCTTGGTCTGCTGTACCCCAAGAACTCATTCAAAGTCTCTTTGAATCAATGCCAAGGCGTGTGGCAGCGGTGATCTCCAACAATGGCGGTTACTCTGGCTACTGATTTTGGCAGAAACCACACTTCACAGAAGTCTATAAATTTAATCATTTGATACTTGGTCAACATGTTATCTACAAAATAAATTTTGTTGTGATATCTCTTGTCTTTCTTGGTGTTGCAATTTGGGTGGCCAGCAGTGTACATTTGGTATATTTTGGAAGCTGAACATCTAGCAAATGCCGATAAATCGTAAAATTGACATTAATAGGTGCAGAAAACCGAAATATTTGTCCATCAAAATTGTCGATTTCGTGAAATTCGGAAAACTTCTTTGGGGGAAAAGCTTCGTTTGCAATGAAAAACATTTTTAACTTTATAAAAATGTGTATATCCTTAAAGATGAAGAGTTGTAGAACACAGGGAAATAAAAAAATTGTCGATTAGAGGACGGAAAAGTTGAATTGTGCATGCATGAAAAGAGTGGAAATTTGCGAAACGGAAAGGATCTGGCCCATCCGGAATGTCAGCTGTTTCTGATGTCCTCTTCTTTTGAGATCGGCGGTTTCAATTTAATAATGAAAAAAGTTTAAAGTTTTGAAAGTTGAGGATGGCATCAGTGCACGCGTCTCGTCCGTCCGCGTCCTTCGGTACTAGTCGCGATATCCTGCTATGCTCGGTTCGCGAGATTAGCTCGTCCCCGTGTCTGTTCACTAATAAACATACGTTTGTTTACCTTCAGCTGTTAATAGTAAGATAAACTTTACTTTTTTGTGAGTAAAACAAGCATCACAGACAAAGCGAAGTATCATAATTTAAGTTTTCAAGTTAAAAATATAGATTTGTCTTGTTCCAGATCGAAATTTGCTTTGAACAGCATTTTTACTAACATAAATTATCACCAAAGAGTTTGCGAGAGGTTTCACTCATCTCAGTGTTTTCTCCAATGTTTAAGTGTCATAATTTCTTCCGCTGCAGTTTCTATGGTAAATGTATCTATTACTTGAGAAAATTTGTCTCGAAGAGAATCTTCGGGCATCATTGAACACAGTAAAATCAGTCAAGTATGGAAAGATTAGCCGCATCAGTGTGGTTGGTGTTCAGTTTTTAAAGTTGCAAGACCTTAATAGTGATTCCAGAAAGGAAGTATTCGATGACACAAAAGCGTTGCAATCTTTATGAACAAGTTTAGACAATTTTTTTAGGTTAAGGTATCCGGTTTCATTGTTACTCGAGTCGTTGAAATTAACAGGTACAAGGTTCGCTTACAAGGTGTAACAATATTATCTAAGGAAAGTTGACATTTAGGTAACTTAATATCCGCTAAACCTTTATTGTGTTTAAGCTACCATAACTTTCCTCAGAAGTATAAACCAAAATGATTTCAGTCGAAGATCTGAAGGTCGAATCTGTGTTTTTTTATATTTCATTTTAGTGATGATCTATTACCTATTACGGCTTTATTGTATGTTTTCATCTATCTTTTAACATTCAACCACTAAAGTTTTCAAGAGCATTTTAGTGAAATTGTTACATTGTGATCCAAATCAATGTTTTTGTTTTATAATAAAAAGTTTTTGTTGTGTAAAATGTTACGTATTTAAGTTCATTAAAATCTAACGGATGTAACATTAAGTATTTATCACTACTCCTTTAAAGTTTCAAAGTTTTCTTTATCATGGATGTATCTCTGCAGTTAGAATTTTTCCTTTTTATTTTTCATTCTAATTCCTAGATCGTAATCTAAGCCATGTTAGCGAGCAGTGGTTTATAACTGGTTCATAAAATTTTGACGGAGTGTCCTATTTTTCCAAATCATCTACTTACACACATACATATAAGATGAAAAATGGAAAAATGCCGTTTATCCTCTCCGATTTACAAATTTTTCAGTTCTTGATCTTACTGTTTAATACTAGCATTAATTTCCGTGTTTCTTAAGTATCTTGGCTTAAAATTTAATTACATAATTACCACATGAGATAACATCTAATATACAAAACAAATTTACTTTTAAAATCCGAGTCATTCAAAATGATTATAGACGATTGCTTTATCAATTTCTTACTTTTGGCTTGCTCGACACTTGACAGACTCTAATTTGAAATTCTGTAATCTTGGTTTTGTGGCAGCATGTTGCTCGCATAAAGCAAGCAACTCTATCTAAGTACCTGATAGACAATAATTTTTATTTATACTTTTAAGCTCTAGAGTATTGTTTTTAGTTACTCTGTTTCTTCTTATAGACTGCAATGAAGGCTTTGTATTTAAACATTAAAATTTGAACCAAAGTTTGACATTATGTAATCAGCTGTAATCTAATGTTAGGGGCTGCTTGTCGAGTTGTCACATGGTAATAGAGAAAAATGTCTTGGCAAGTGGCATTGAGTCTAACTTTGTCTAACTTTTAATACAATTTTATATAATTACTATCTTTATTGCAACGAAAAATAACCACAAAATTGTTATTGTATATTTACGGATGTACCTCAAGTTGAGTTTTTATTTTTTTTAATGAAAAATATTCATCCTCAATATAAAGGTGACTATATAACTTACAACATCGTCTTAAATCTACAATTTTTAATGAACCATTGAAAGTTCTATTTATGCCTGTGTGTATGCGTATTCATCTACACACATTTATTTCAATATGCGGGTGTGTTAGCATGATGAATCGATTAAAATGTCTGTGTATTGTATTTTTCTTCTTTTACGCACATTCAAAATTTGCCATGATTTTAATGAATAAAATTATCATCCTTTATTTTAGTTTGATTTTCGAATTATTATGAATCAAGTTCTAAAGTTATTCTTAAGACTTTTGTATGATAAATCTTAAATTTTAGAACTCCGAATGCATTTTAATTTACACTGTGTTAATAATTACTTGTAAGTAATATTCTCAACAGTAGATGGCAGCACTAAACATTGTTGATGCCACATGGAGAGCGCTATTCATGTACAACACAGAAGTTCAGTGATATACCCCAACGGTGCACATACTGTGAGTCGCGAACCACAGAGCCGTCGTGAAGAAATTAAAGGGGTCGCGGATAGTCTGAAGTAAATCTAGCTACTGAATTATTCAATTAAAAATCATGCTTTAAACTCTCTATAATTACATATGTTTAATATTTTTATTTATATTTTTTCTATGTTAAAAATATATGATATATATTCAAGTCGAGTCAAACAGACTTAAAGACTACTTTGCTTCCATTCGCTTTTATCTATAATATATGTGAGACTAGGATTTCAAATTGAGTAGCTATAAAAACCAAACAACGATGATACGAGAGCGGCATTCTCAAATATTACACCAAATATTGAACAAATACTTTATAAGGTCCAGGTTCAAAATTCTCATTGATTGTTTTCTAGTTTAGTTTTATATAGATAAATGAAGCTTATAATTTTAAAATCATTCTCTTTTTCATTTTAATTTTTACTAATTTTTACATAAATGAAATAAAAATGCGTGTAAATGTTTAAATATGAATTTTTAATCACATGAGATTTGGCAAAAAACAAGTTTAGATGTCAAGGAAGACATTTTAATAAAAAATTGTTATTGTGCAAAGTAAATATATACCCAGAATTTACAGTTCATTGATTTTTAAAACACAGTTTCTCAAAATTTACCTATTTTGTTTTTCTATGCTTTTGTTAACATTTTCCTAATTTTTCTCTACTTTTAAATTCCTGATACCAATAAATTTTCACTGGGATCGTGTGATTTTTCATTTAAAGAAAATGGGTCTCGATCGACAAAAGTTTGCGCAATTTCAAAGAAGGAAACTCATTTGTAAACAACATTTGGAAACTACATCTTCATTTCTAATTTACCCTGTCAAGTGTTTTGTTCGTAAATTTACTCTAAATTATTTTTATTATGTTAGAGATGTTTTGAACTAAGGTATTATTTTTGTGAAAATAAAAAGAGAAAAGGAAACATGAAAAATGTTTTATTATCAAGCTTCTGTTTCAGGCTATCTCCAACAATAGAGTTTGCAATTCGAAACGCCTTTGTTAATGTAGGTCTCTTTTGAAGTCACTTGACGATTTTGTCGTGTTACGGTGGATTCCTTCCCACTGTGGAGTGGAAGAGCTGATTTCCTCTCAAAGGAAGGTACCACTGTTCTACAGCGGCCAAATAATCGTCTGTCTTTTCATTCAGCTAAATTTCTCATTAAAATAGAATTTGAGAAAAGATTTAAATTGGATATATTTCCATTGGCTAGGGGAAAGACCTAGAAACGTCTGTGTAATAGTGGAACACCAATCCCAGACCTTCCACGTAGTTCTTCTGTTGCCACTTTCCGTCTTTTAACAGGACACGGTTGTCTCAACGCCCATCTTTTTACCATGATTTTATTAACTTGCTTTCTTGTTTGTGTGTTTGTCAAGTACAAATCTTGCAATCGATTTTTAACTAACTTCCCGACTAGATAGACATTTGAAACTTTTAGAATAGCTCAGAACACGATGGCAATGCATTTTTTAAATACTTTTAGCCATTTTTAAGCAGAATTAAATTAATTTTCAGTTTTTTCAGTTAATTTTATACAAATCTTGCAATCGATTTTTAACTAACTTCCCGACTAGATAGACATTTGAAAGTTTTAGAATAGCTCAGAACACGATGGCAATGCATTTTTTAATACTTTTAGCCATCTTTAAGCAGAATTAAATTAATTTTCAGTTATTTTCAGTTAATTTTGTTTTGTAGACTGGTGCAGCCATCTATTGGCCGGAACGGGATCGAAAAGTTATATGCAAGTTAACTTCCAATTAACTTCATTTTCTTTCAAGTTGATGGGATAGTTCATCAAAATAATTTTAAAAAAGTATTAATTAATACATAGAATTGTCAAGTTTATATGATTCAACAGAAAATTTAAAAACATGGTATATAAAATGCTCTTTTTATCTTGTAATTATTAAAATTGGGTTAAAGGACATCCTGGCCAGCTGTCTCTGTAATTCTGGACGCTCGATGGACAGTTTCCACAATGATACGTGCCCTGCACTTAATAGTTTTAAATGTACTGTTCAGATATATTGGGAAGCCAGAACGTTAATGACTTAATTATTAAAGTATTTGTGATAAAGCATTTGTGATAAATAAAATAAATTATCAAGTTTCTGTAGTGTCAATCTTGTAGTTAGGACCACAGACTTTTGAGAAGCTGCTGATATTTATAAATAAAACTAGTACCATATTTTTGAACCATAAAAATACAGCTCAGATTTATGGGAGGATTTTCAGAAAATAATATTTTGTATTTTGTTTCGTATAGTCGGGAGAGAGGGCCTACTTGCGAAGTTATCAAACATCGGCATACACTCTAATATGCTTGGATGGTTTAACGGATTTCTGAAAACCCGATTATGTAGAGTCCGGTACAACTATTGCCTTTCAAGATACAGAGCACTCACTTTGGGAAAGGCCTTGTTAGTTATTGAAAAATAGACAGAATTGAATAATATGAAAGTTAACCTCGATAAGACATTCGTAGAGTCTTTTTCCCTCACGCATCAACCTTTCCATCCACAAATTTACTACAAAGGTCGTCAGATTCCATCGTCTGATGGATTTAAATACTTAGGTGTAATTTTCGATAGAAAACTTACATGGAGGTCTCATGTGGCGGACATCATCCGACGTGCTATGAAAAGACTTAATCTCTTAAAAATATTAGCGGGTTCTAAATGGGGCTGTTCAAGAGCCACTTTGAATTTTACATACAAAACGTATATTTTACCTATTCTTGTTTACTGTTGCGAGCCGCTGATTACAGGATCAGAGCAAGTTTTTCACCTTTGTGAGATTTTTCAAAATCAGGCTCTGCGATTGATTACGGGGGCAGTGAACACAACACCCATTGACTGTATGCTACTCAGCACTGATAACAGGCCTTTCAAGATAATTATTCAAGAAAGAGCCCTTCTCCTTTGGGAGAGAATACTTAGAATCCTTGGGTGTTTGTCCCTGTGGAACCAGGACTCTCTAAACTGTGGGAGAAACTTGAAAACACAAAATGGGTTTTTGCCAGGGAGTTGCTGATATTAGATCTAAGCTAGATTTGAATTACGAGGTTGAACATTTCTCTCCCCCCATCAGCCCTATTGTTGATAAGAAATTTTCTATCCGCCTAGAACTGATCAAGGATGTCTCTAAAGCGGAGACTAGTGACATAGTGCTAAGAACTCTCGCTCTCGAGACAATGGAATCATTTTACCCTGAGGAGGAATGGTTAAGTATATATACTGACGGTTCCAGAGTGAGCGGTTGTGTTAACGCCGGTGCTGGTGTTTACTGTGAATTTTTTTGCCTTTATACTACCGTCGGTATCCATAGATCAGCTTTCGATGGTGAGATCGCGGCCATCTGCCAGGCCCTGTCACAACTCCGGCCTCGTCTGGACTCCTTTTCGAAAGTTGTATTACTATCGGATTCAAAGGCCGCACTTCAAGCAATTGACGCACCCAGCCACTCCCGAACTTTAACCATCGATAATTGCTTAAATCTCCTCAACTGGCTTGCCAGTAATAATAAGACAGTAGTTCTCCAGTCGATTCCGGCCCACTGTGGAATCCAGGGAAATGAGGCGGCTGACTTCTTGGCAAAGAAGGGGGCCTCTGTCCTTCAGAGAACTAATCCCAGACTTCCTTTTAATAGTATCAACATCTTCAGGGATTCTTTTCGCGAAGAACTCAAAAATCGCAACTTTAATAAACCATGGCTAAATCAGATTCTTAATGTCCCTCAGTGGCCTAGGATGAAATCTGTCGCCATGTTTCGTCTGATATCTGGCCACGACTGCCTGCGTAAACATCTATGTCGTATCAACGTCGTTCCTGACCCTCTTTGTACCTTGTGTGATCTTCAAGAGGAAATGGACTTGCCTCACCTGTCCAGATGTCCTGCTCTTCCTCGGACATCAATCTGGGAACTCTACTGGATTGCTCGCTTTCATTTATAGATTTATTGTTGTCATTTTGATGTTCAATTGTCTTTTGATGTGCCATTGGAAAAAAAAAATTTTCGTATATAAAGATCTTTTCAATTTCTTTCTTAATAAATATAAAATAATAATTAAAATAATGTAAATAAAGTATAAATCAGTCGCTTGGTTCTAAATGAGCCAATGTCAATTTTTCCAGATTTTGAGTTATTTATACCAAAAGTTTCCATTTTAGTAAATATTTAATTCTAAAAAGGCCAATTTCAAATAACAAACAGAGAGAGATCATATTTCCATTATAATATCAGCCAAAATCATTTAAATTCAGTAACTGTAGATTCAAAAAGGGTCAAAGGCATATGTTTTATATAAAATGGTTACAGGTGAAAATTTTTTATATGATAAAAATAATGTTTTTTACACTAGCAACGAACAAGTAAAAAAATAATAATGTGACACGTAGTATAAGAAAAATATAACATTCAGCAAAATGTTCAATGTCTTTGAATGCCTTTTTCTCGAAACTAACAATTTTGACATTGGTCCTTTTACAACCAAGCCACAGATATAATATACTATATAATAAATATATGTAATATATGTAACGAAATATTAGTTTTATTTTAATATTACCTTCGGACCATAAGACGTATCCCAATTTTAAGTCCATTTTTTAAGTAAAAAGGTGCATCTTATGGTCCGAAAATTGTAGTATATTCCTTACAAATTTTACATTTTGACATACTTTTTATGAGCAAAGTATAAATTTTGGGGTTTTTTTTGGACGAACTCGTAGGTTTACACTTAGCTCTAATTAATAACTTAAGGGGTTGGAAGAAAAAACTTATTTTTCTATTTACATCCCTTTCATAAAGATTTTTTTCTATGAATTGTTTCTTTACATAAGAATCCTCTGTATTACGATCAAATGATATAAAGGATATAAAAATATGTATGTAAAAAACACTTTATTCAAGTTTTAGTATAGTAAAAAGTTTATATTATATATATGTATATATATATATATATATATATATATACATATATAATATGATATTAATTTTATCTTAATGGCTACCTTGGACCCTAAGATACACACCAATTTTAAGTCGAATTTTTTATGTAAAAAGGTTCGTCTTATGGTCCGAAAAATTCTGTATATTGAACTATCTTCCGTACGAATTTGGACACATTTTTAGAGTAACAAATGAAAACAAACTGAAATTAGGAATTAAAATGAAAATTAGGAAAACCTAGGTCAATAAAATGAAAATATATTTATTCGAGCAAAAACAATATACAAATAAATAGCAAACATTTTTCTCTCATTTTTCTTCATGTACTGAAGTATTTTTATTGCGAAGACATTTTGTTTCTATTATATCTAGCAACAGATGGCAGCACTATGTATTAGAAAATGTTATCTGAAAGAGAAAAAGAAATGAATTATCACAACTATAATCGGAAAAATGACATGAATTGAATTTGCAACGAGACATTTGTTAAATGAGAAAAACTGATTGGTTAGATTAACAGAAAGATGAAAATGTTTTATAATTGAAAATGTTTTGTAAATTAAAGGTTTTAGGCTGCAGTGAACCTCTTTTAGTCCACCCTCTTTTAAGGGTGCAGTGAACTATCCCGATTGGATTCGCTCACCTCAATGTTAACCTATGGAGAAAATGTGTCCAAGGATTGCCGATTTGGATTTAAAGATTTTTTTTTTTTTAATCTTAATCCCGAATAAAGAAAGAAAGTTTACACTTTGGAGCATTTTTCAATAAAAAAAAAATTGCAAATAATATTTTAAAATTTAAACTATTCAGGGAAAAAAATCTGGTAAAGTGTGTTTTAAAAGCTCATCAATTCCTTTGGTAGGCGAAATTTATAAAATGAATCCTGTTGCAAGGTGTAGAAAAGTTTAGGCTATCTGAAAATACCATTTTTATTGGATTATCAGCATTTATGTAGCTATAAATAGACACATTTTCTCAATAAGTTAACATTGAGGTGAGCGAATCCAATAGGACACAGCAGCCTTAAAACTGAAAATTATCATCGACATTAGAGGAAAAGTCCGGAGTTACCCATCATAAAAAAATAATGCTTGAAAATTATAAAATACTTCACAGCAAATCATAATGTACAAAATAGTTTTAGCAAACATGTATAACTGTCTGTGATGTTCAAAACTTACAAGTAATTATAAATACTTTATACAATAAAATACTTCCAAAGTTATAAAAAACTAAGCTGTATCAACCTGTATTAAGACTGTATTAAGCTGTATTAAGACTTTAAATGAAGATCTTTGGAATCAATTACAACTTAAAAAATCCTAGAAGATAAATTTTTAACTATACGGGATAAATATATTGATGATAAATTTACTTAATTAAAATAAATTTTTCATTTAAATTGCAATTGTTTAAATTGTAAATATAAATGATTCATTCTTAAACATAACAATAAATTCTTTATAGTGTAAAATACCGTGAAAGTTCTAAAAATATGAAGCTTTATCATCCAGTTTAAACTTTAAATGAATATATTTGGAATTAATCATAAAATAAAAATAATAGATTATAAGTTCGTAATTATTACGGGAAAAGTATCACATAGATGACAAATTTACGTATTTAGTGTCATGTAGATGATAAATGTACGTGTTAAATAATTTATTCGTTTAAATTTTAACTGTTTAATACAGTACAAATGCTTTATAGTGTAATTTATAGTGTAATAACGCTTTATAGTGTCATCGAAGTTCTAATTATTTAGGCTATACCACCTAGTTCCAACTTTAAAAGAATACCTCTAGAATCAATTATAATTAAAAAATCATAGATAATGAGTTTCTAAATACACAAGTGATGAGTATCATCTACGTAATAAATTTACGTTTTGAAACAAATTTTTAGTATAAATTGTAATTACTTCAGTTGTAAATGTGTAATACTTACAAGTAACTGTAAATGCTTTATACAATAAAATACATTTGATGATCTAAAATTTTTAATTGTATCATTCAATTTTAAATTTTAAAACAACAACTTTGGAATCAATCATCAGGAATAATTTGGAATCAATTATCAAGTTCCAAAAATTTAAGCTTTATCATCTCGTTTAAAGTTCAAATGAATATCTTTGGTATCAGTTCTAGCTTAAAAATCATAGATGAGTTTGTAAATAGTATACAAGTGATGAAAATCATTGAGAAAATAAATTCCTGTTTTGAAATAAATTTTTAGTTTACATTGTAACTGCTTTAGTTGTAAATGCTGAATACTTACAAGAAACTCTATAGAGTAAATTACGTTTAAAGATTTAAAGCTTTAAATTGTATCATCTAATTTAAAATTTTAAAACAAAAACTTTGGAATCAATCCTTAGGAATGATTTGGAATCAATTATCAAGCTCCAAAATTTTAAGCTTTATCATCTACTTTAAAGTTCCAATGAATATATTTTTGGTATCAATTATAACTTAGAAATTATCGATGATAAGTTTGTAAACATACAAGTGATGAGTATTATAGACAAAATAATTTTATGTTTTGAAGTAAATTTTTAGTTTACATTGTTTAGTTGTGATGCTTTAGTTGTGAATGTTTAATATTTACAAGTGACTATAAATGTTTGATGCAGTGAAATGCGTTTAAAGATTTAAAACTTTAAACTGTATCATCTAATTTTTAATCGTAAGACATTAACATTGGAATCAATCATCAAGTTCCAAAACATTTAAGCTTTATAATCTACTTTAAAGTTCAAATGAATATCTTTGGTATCGGTTATAACTTACAAATTCTAGATGATGAGTTTGTAAATATACAAGTGATGAGTATAATCGAAAAAATAAATTCCTGTTTTAAAATAAATTTTTAGTTTACATTGTAACTGCTGATTACTTACAAGGAAATATAATTGCTTTATACAGTAAAATACGTTTAAAGATTTAAAACTTTAAAGTGTATCATCTAATTTTAAATTTTAAGACATTAACTTTGGAATCAATCATCAGGTTCCAAAAATTTAAGCTTTATCATCTAGTTTAAAGTTGAAATGAATATCTTTGTTATCAATTATAACTTTAAAATGACAGTTGATAAGTTTGTAACTATACAAGCGATGAGTATCATCTACTTAATAATTTTGCGTATTAAAATAGATTTTTTGAGAAATCTGTCAAATCACGTATTCCACATTTTTTTTGACATTAGCAGCATTCATCAGAAATGCGCAAGAAAAATCGAACTTAGTTAGCATTCAGTCGCTTTACCTTCTTTATCGTCGATTTCAAAATAGTTGTCGCCAATCGGCAGCTTGGGAACTGGAGCATGAGCGAAGGGGAGCGGCAGAGCGTGGAGATAGGCCTGCCGACGGACTTTCCTCGTCAGGTAAATCTTGGAGGGTCCAAACACTGGCGATAACAGGTACCCGGATATTTCATCCCCTCCTACTCCATCGACGATGTAATCAGCAGACGAAAGAGAAGCAAGGAGGATGGTAAGACAAATGGCACTGATCTGTAATGAATCAAACAGGAAATTTGATGACCTGGCCAGTTTGAACCTTAAAATAATTCTTTAAAATCT
The DNA here is from genome assembly GCA_907164885.2 of Dolomedes plantarius. Taxonomy (NCBI): domain Eukaryota; kingdom Metazoa; phylum Arthropoda; class Arachnida; order Araneae; family Dolomedidae; genus Dolomedes; species Dolomedes plantarius. The sequence continues at coordinate 109,768,808 of OU015490.1, read as the reverse complement.
ACCTCTTTATGAATGGATTCTAAGTAAGTGTCTTTCGAGGGCTGAAAATCTGATATACCATTGCAAGATGGGGCATGGATAGTTACACTATTATAGAAGGAGACCACTTCCTTGACTATCAGAAATGTGGGGTGGAACACGGAACGTTTGAGAAACATTGCTATTAAAGAACTTTGAGATTGATTTCCTAGATTTAAAATCTAACTGCGGTTGATTTAAAATTTGCAAATTACTATTTAGTGATTTCCGCTTATAAGAATCACGTTTGTTATGACTGTTTTTGATTCTTATAAGCGGTTGACTCTTATAGCCGAAAGTTATGTTTTTGGACACGCTCGCACATACACACACACGTGCAAATATACATATGTAATTTACCATTAAATACACTTTAATTTACGTTAATCATCTGAAGGGGCAGAGATGCCCCTGGGACAAGATAATAGGACAGTGTTTAGCATAACTGTTTACGGGGAAACTGATGCAATGTCTAACAAAGAAAGAGATGCATTTTACGACTGTACTCCATCCCAACGTCTTATCAGTGTTTCATTTCAAAAAGTAAAGAAAGAACTTCGTGCCTTTTTAGGGTTTAAGTGACTTTTCTGGAAAAAATTTAAGGTTTGGTTTGGTTTGGTTTGGAGCGCTACGGTCAACTTCTACCACACGAGGGTTAATTAGACCGGGACCTACTTCTTAAAGCCGATTCCGAACGGCTACAGACGCCCATGCCAATAACTCTGGTACCGATGCCAGCGCCCTGGCGGAAAAGTGGAAGGAAAGCGAAGATTGTAAGCTGATTCTTAAAACCGGTGGATTGATTCTTTAAAGCGAAAATTTTAAAGTGGAAATAATACATTTGCATTTCTTCTTGCGATATTGATTCTTATAAACGGTTTATTCTTATAACCACTGATCACTATAAGCGGTGGTTACAGTACTTCTATGACCAGTAAATTTAAATTCTAAAATTTGCAAGAAAATCACTCCTCACCCAGGAAAGGTTGCGAAACTCTGCTGTTAAATAACTTTGAGATTGATTTCCTAACTCTGAAAACTAGCTGCGATTGACTAAAGTATGAAAAATCATATATTTTCATAACTAGTAAAAGTTAATTTTTAAAATTTGCATATAAATTTGCAGGAAAATCACTCCTCACCCGGAAGATTTGCAAAACACCGTTAAAGATCTTTGCGATTGAATTCGTAGTACTGGAAACTATCTGCGATCGACTAAAATATGAAAATTTATATACACTCATGGACCAAAAAATTAGCGCACCAAGAAGGAGTCGTCAAAATGAAACGAAATTTTACATACGTAATGACTACTTTGATATAAGTAAATGATAAGAAAATCAAAGAAAAAGGATAATTTATTTCAGAGAAAAAGGCAAAAGAACGGAGAAGTTAATACTCCGTTGGTCCCCCTCTAGCGCGAATGCACGATGCGATACGATCGGGCATTGAGTCATACAAGTTCTGTATGAATTCTTGAGACATTTCGTTCCATATTTGCTGTAACCTTGCCTCTAGTTCGTTCAAACTCGTGGGATGCCCAACTCGTCGTCCCAAATGATCCCAGATATGCTCGATTGGAGACAAATCTGGGGATCGGGCAGGCCAAGGAAGGGTAGTAACAGTGCGGAGACAGTCTTGTGACACCCTTGCCGTATGAGGCCGAGCATTCCCTTGTTGAAAAATGGCTCCTGGGAGCCGTTGCATGAGTGGCAACACATGTGGTTGTAGGATTTCATGAACATACCGCTGGGCTGTCATGGTGCCACGGAACAATACTAGGGGTGACCGTGTATTGTAGGCAATGGCACCCCATACCATCACACCAGCTGTGGGAGCGATGTGTCGCTGTACAGCAAATGCAGTATTGAAGCGTTCACCACGGGCTCTCCACACACGAACACGATTGTCATCACTGCCGAGATTGAATCTGGATTCGTCGCTAAAGACGACCTGGTTCCATTCCGCTGCAGTCCAGTTTCCTCCAAACGGAGGCGTCGATGGGTGGGCGTCAAGGGCAGCACACGTAATGGGCGCCGCGATACCAACTGTCCTTCAGCCAGGCGCCTTCGTATGGTTCGAGAAGACACAGAAGCCCCTAGTGAAGGTGCTACCTGTGCCTGGATAGCGGCCGATGAAGCAGTTGGCTGTACGCGTGCATTTCTTACGATGTGGCGGTCTTCTCGACGACTGGTCTGTCGAGGGCGTCCTGAGCCTGGTCTCCGTGTACATGACATCTCTCGGGTCCACTGGTCCCAACACCTCCTCACAAGACAACCAGAGCGGCCTAATTGACGAGCTACTCGCCTAGCTGACCACCCAGCTTCCATCATCCCGACGATTCTCCCCCTCTCAAACTGCGACAACTGCTTATATTGTCTTCGAACACGGCGTAATGGCATGTCTATCTCAGCTCTTCCTTTGTAAATGATTCAGCACACTCAAACAAGCTTTGGTTACCTGTTTTATACTCCACAGAGAGTACGATGTTCAACGCCCTCTACCGTCTATACGTAATGCGCAATCACGCTACATTTCTAATCATTTGCATATCTCCCCGACATGTACCTTCATTGCAAGTTTCGTTAAGCTCCCGCAATTATTTCTTGGTGCGCTAATTTTCTTGTCCATGAGTGTATTTCCATAACTAGTAAAATTTAACTTTTAAAAATTTAATATAAATTTGCAGGAAAATCACTCCTCACCCGGAAGATTTGCGAAAAACCCTTAAAGATCTTTGTGGTCGAATTTGTAGTACTGTAAACTATTGGTGATCGACTAAAATATGCAAATTTATATATTTCCATAACTAGTAAAATTTAACTTTTAAAAATTTAATATAAATATTCAGGAAAACCACTCCTCACCCGGAAGATTTGCGAAAAACCATTAAAGATCTTTGTGATCGAATTTCTAGTACTGGAAACTATTGGTGATCGACTAAAATATGCAAATTTATATATTTCCATAACTAGTAAAATTTAACTTTTAAAAATTTAATATAAATTTGCAGGAAAATCACTCCTCACCCGGAATATTTGTGAAAAACCATTAAAGATCTTTGTGATCGAATTTCTAGTACTGGAAACTATTGGTGATCGACTAAAATATGCAAATTTATATATTTCCATAACTAGTAAAATTTAACTTTTAAAAACTTAATATAAATTTTCAGGAAAACCACTCCTCACCCGGAAGATTTGCGAAAAACCATTAAAGATCTTTGTGGTCGAATTTGTAGTACTGTAAACTATTGGTGATCGACTAAAATATGCAAATTTATATATTTCCATAACTAGTGAAATTTAACTTTTAAAAATTTAATATAAATTTTCAGGAAAACCACTAATCACCCGGAAGATTTGCGAAAAACCATTAAAGATCTTTGTGGTCGAATTTGTAGTACTGTAAACTATTGGTGATCGACTAAAATATGCAAATTTATATATTTCCATAACTAGTAAAATTTAAATTTTAAAAATTTAATATAAATTTTCAGGAAAACCACTCCTCACCCGGAAGATTTGCGAAAAACCCTTAAAGATCTTTGTGGTCGAATTTGTAGTACTGTAAACTATTGGTGATCGACTAAAGTATGCAAATTTATATATTTCCATAACTAGTAAAATTTAACTTTTAAAAATTTAATATAAATTTTCAGGAAAACCACTCCTCACCCGGAAGATTTGCGAAAAACCATTAAAGATCTTTGTGGTCGAATTTGTAGTACTGTAAACTATTGGTGATCCACTAAAATATGCAAATTTATATATTTCCATAACTAGTAAAATTTAACTTTTAAAAATTTAATATAAATTTTCAGGAAAACCACTCCTCACCCGGAAGATTTGCGAAAAACCATTAAAGATCTTTGTGTTCGAATTCATAGTACTGGAAACTATCGGCGATCAACTAAAAATATACAAATTTATATATCGCCATATCTAGCTAAATCTCATTTTTAAAATTTAAATATAGATTTTCAAGAAAATCACTCCTCACCCGGAAGATTTGCAAAACACTATTATAAAACTTTGGAATCGAATTCGTAATACTGGAAACTATCTGATTTCGACAAAAAATATACAAATTTATTTATCTCCATAACTAACTAAATTTAATTTTTTAAAAGTTAAATATAAATTTTCATGAAAATTGCTCGGTACTCATATCTAAGTTTTCTTCTCATTTTTAAATTCAAATTTTGAATCAATTGGTTGAATAGCAGAAGATATAAAATTTTATAGTTCATTTTCAAAATGAAATATTTCGACCTCATTTAAAATCTAAGTTTGTTTTGAAAGAAAATCGGTCGAATTGAGTAATTATATCAGCTTTTTTCAAACTCCCAATTCCAAGAACTTTACTTACACCCTGACAATTAGATATTTATTGATATGCACTGTAGTTCTGAAATATATATTCATATTGTTCAGTTGCTTGAGAACATTTAAAATAAACCCATATTATAATTAAGGGGACTCACGACACTTAAATCGAGGAAATAAGGCATAGTTTCATATTTTTTGACTCTTTGTAACTATTTCCATTTACTCCCAATTTTTCCAAATTTTATTTATATGATAAGTTGATATATTTATTTTAATAAACAAATTTTCAACTCTCAAAATAATTTTAAATAATTTTTTTAAATGCTTTAGATATACCTTGTTAAGTATTTTTATTGTATACTGGCTTGCGCGCAGAACTATGAAATTAATTTTACACTTAAATATATAATTCCTGTTTATTATGGTAATTAGCCTCATGTAATATTATGGATAATTTGCCTCAGCACGAAAAGATGGAATATGGGAAGGAAAGAAATTAAAAGATTAAAAGTAACACTTCTTTGCATAAATGTCAAATAATAGAATAAATTAAATCATTAAATCGAACACCGGCTGAAGGTTTGGCAACCTGGATTCGAATCCTGGTTCTGCAGACGATATATATATATATATATATATATATATATATATATATATATATATATATATATATATATATATATATATACACATATATATATATATACATATATATATATATACATATATATATATATACATATATATATATATATACATATATATATATATATACATATATATATATATATATATATATATATATATATATATATACATATATATATATATATATATATATATATATATATATATATATATATATATAAAGTTTTTCAACTTTTATTTGGCGCATGAAATTTTTACTTTACGTACATGTTTAAGAAGATGTAGTACTTTTACTAAGGATGGAAGTAAAAATGAAGCCTGAAGATCAAGTTTGATATGGCCCTAAAGTTGCGGGATAATTTAAGAAGGCACAATACCTTTAAGCTTGTCGAAATTGTTGAAAATACAGTCATGTTCGAACTAATCAAACTTCAATAAAATTACGAAAAGAAATGTGGTTTTAAATTGGTATCTGATAAACATATTTTGAATTATATACTCTGCAAAAATGAAAGGTTTTCTTTGTAAATTAATATTTTTAGTACATGTTTATGAGTCTAAGTTACGGAATCTATTAAATCACTATGCGCACCATAAAACATAAAAATATACACACAAAAATAAAATGGTCATTGAAATACATTAACAATACACCTATCTTCAATTTAATACCAAAATACTGATAAAAAGTAGTATTGATTATATTTTTAAATACTCATACATTTTAAAAATTTCACAGATTTTAAAAATAGAAAATTTTTTACAAGTTTTTTCCTTGAAATTTTTTTTTTAAATTCTAATTTTTTTGATTTTATGTTATAAATTGCAACAATATATACATATGGTTAAATTTTTATCAATATTGCGCTAATAATTTGGTAGTAACAGTGCGCAGAATGCTAAAATTTGCTGTTTTGAGAAAACTCAATTTAAAGTTTCACTATAACTTTTGCCTTTTATTTATTGGACTGAAATAGCTCAAAAGGCTCCCGATGCATAAACAGAACCTTCTTCTTTTAGAAGATTATTGTCATTTATTTTATTTTCCTTCCTCCTTTTAGCTATTCAAGCCTCTAATGTCACTCCTATTTACCACTCCTATTAGCCACACCTTAAAAGGTCCTGTGTCCCCATAATTTAATTCTATAAATATTTTTCCAAAAATAAAAGGAGTTATAATTATTGTAACGTAAACTAGGTAGGTGGAGCTTATGAAAGAGGAAAATTTCAAGACATAAAATCTGTTCTTTAAAAATGTGTTTAAACTTCACGTTTTTAAAAATGAAAATTAAATGAAAATTTATCCCCGCAATAGGTTCATACTTAATTTTTTTTGCTTATTTCTTAGGGAATTGTCTTATATTCTTTATACACCATTAGCCTGAGGACAGACAATTATCTATCCATCTGATATTGTTTTTGGGGAGTTATTCTTTTGTATTCGCCAGTAATCAAAGTAATTTAAACCTATTAAACATGTGAGTCCAAAATTAACTTTGTTTCTCCTCATTACTTGAGATATTTCTTAATTATAGACTCCGTGAGATATTATAAATATTGATAATTATTGACCAAACTGTAACTATTTTTTTACAGAGGAATTCCCTCGTAAATGTTACATTTCAATAAATTTTGCTCAAAACTTTATTGAAAATAGAGAAGAAAATTATTATTTTTCGTCTTTATTTACCTACTTTTTGTCTTCTTTAAAGGTAAATTCGATAAAAAGCTACAGGTTAATATAAGGTAAACCCAGAAGGATAACTTCAAAAGACTTTGTTGAAAACCATCAGGGAAAAGTTTTTTTAAAAATTTGTAACTTTTCAAACAATTGATAAAAATTTCAGCTACATTGTACAAAATTATTCTCCGAAGCTTCTGAACAAGTTCCCTGATACAAGAGCTACTTACTTTTATGGCCAACTAGGGTGCGCTGACTGCAATTGTAGAATCACTTATATATGGTAATGTAACACGAGCTTATAATTTTGATTCATGATGAAACATTAGTTACGCTGTAGAGGTAGATTTTCTGTATCAAGCATTAGTCAAACGTTAAAGGTAGATTTCCCTTATCAAACGTTAATCCCTTGCGAAAGGTGGATTTTCCTTCTCAAACTTAGTCACACTCCAGAGGTAGATTTTTCATACCAAACATTAGCCACACTCAGGAGGTAGATTTTACTTAATAAAAATGTTAGTGGTATCCTGGAGGCGGATTTCCTTTATCCAGCATTGATTACACGCTAGAGGTAGATTTTTTCTTACCAAACATTAGTCCCAAGCAGGATGTAGATTTTCCTTATTAAACGTTGGTCATATGTTAGATGTAGATTTCCTTTATCAAACGTTAGCCATACGCTAGAGGTAGATTTTCCTTATTAAGTGTTAATCACATGCTTGAGATAGATTTCCCTTATCCAGTATCAGTTACACGTTAAATGTAAATTTCTCTTACCAAACATAAGTCCCAAGCAGAAGGTAGATTTTTCTTATTAAACGTTCGTCACATGTTAGATGTAGATTTCCCTTATCAAACGATCGTCACACGCTGGAGGTAGAGTTTCCTTATCAAGTGTTAATAGCATGCTAGAGGTAGATTTCCCTTATCCAGCATCAAGTACAGGTTAGAAGTAGAATTTTTTTACAAACATTAGTCCCAAGCAGGAGGTAGATTTTCCTTATTAAACGTTGGTCGCATGTTTGATGTAGTTTCCTCTTATCAAACGGTAATCAGACGCTAGAAGTAGAGTTTCCATATCAAGTGTTAATCACGTGCTAGAGGTAGATTATACTAAACCAGTGTTAGCCTCATGCCAGAAGTAGATTTTCCTTACAAAGCATCATCTACAAACTAGATAAAGGTAATTTTCATTCCGTCTTAATGCTTAATATAAAATCTAAAGAATAAATTGAATATTCCCTAGTGATTTCGGGGCGAATGAAAGACAATGATACAAATCAAATATCCTTATTAGCTTACCTTATAAGTCATTCCAAGGCAGGAAAGGAACTCTAAACCACCTTTTACATCCAGTGAAATGCGTGAAGCAAAGGAGTGACCCCATTTTTTATAGCCCTTTTGATAAACAAAAGCAAAACTATTTCTCTCTTATCTGAATCGGAACTTTCGCTAGAAAATCGCTGTTAACTGTTGTTCGAGAAAACATCGTTCCCTGGAACCACACTTGACCGTTTCCAGAATGTGTCTGAAGGTGAATGTCTGCCACGGTTGTTTTGATATTTTGAGGCATTTATCGGAAATTGGGGAATGATTATCTGAATTTCGATCAAGCGTGAACGGCAGCAATTAAGTTCAAGGGTTTGAGTTAGGAATTATCCTTTTACCTGTTTACAAATACCTTATTTTTCGGACCATAAGACGTACCGGACAATAAGACGCACTTCAAATTATGTGAGGATTTTTAGAAAATAATATTTTGCATTTTGTTTGGTACTAGGGGCTTCGCCCCTAGGCTAGCTACGCTCGCTCCTCTGTTAGGGCTAATAGCGAAATACATAGGGGTGATTCTCGGGCAATACAACAGCTTCCTTCCTTTACTGTTGTCACCCTTATGCGAAGAGGAACCACTGTTGAATCATCACTGTTGAATTATCAGCTTTAAAATTCAATCAAAAATCGAAATTTTAAGATAGAGACTTGAAGTAAGGTTCATATGAATAAGAAAGCTTTCATCTTCCAGATGATGTTAATATTTTCTTTGTAAGATAAAAACTCGAGGAAAATCGATATTACATCCACATATGTGACGATATTTCTTGAAAAACTGTGTTTCATTTTTTGATGAAAATATTAGTCTGTTTCAAATATTTTTAAACAAATGAGGTCTAGTTTGAAAGAAAAATGTCTGTAGTCTTAGATTGCAAAAAGATCAAAATTCTACGATCATGTTTTGGAAGGTTATCGTAATCTGAAGATGAAAAAGTCAATATTTTCCCACAAAACATAAAATTAAAAAAAAACTTAAAGTCCGACGAAGATGAGACATGTCTGACTTTGTTCCCCACATTTTTCTGCATATATTGGTATCGGTCTCGACCCCATACTCCGAGCTGTTTCGGAGGAGATAGCGTGACAAGGTTTTCACAGCGGCGGCAGCGGCTGCTGCAGCGGGAGTTACTTTTTTTAGAATAGAGAGATATAAAGATATTTTCAACTTCTTACTTAATAAAGGTAAAAAATATATAATAAATATAATAAATAATATGTATAAAACAAATATAATATATATAATAAATATATATAATATATGTAATAAAATATACATTTTATTTTAAAGTTACCTTCGGACCATAAGACACGCCCCAATATTAAGTTGAATTTTATGTAAAAAGGTGCGTCTTATGGTCTGAAAAATTTAGTATATTCCTTACAAATTTGACTTTTTGATATTCTTTTTATGAGAAAAGTACAAATTTTGGGGAATTTTATATATATATATATATATATAAGAAATAGATGATAGAGAAAACCAGTAATAGCCCTAAAGCTACTTGCAGCCAGGAACAAATAAAATGAAAATAAAAGTATGAAAGAGGTTTTAGAAAGCATCTCTTCATCAGCGGTGTCAATGCTGTCTAAAAACCAATGAATTGTTTCCGATGAGTATGATCTATACAATAAACACACTCAGACACCGTACAATCCATGAAAAACAGAAGAATTTAAAAAAATTTAATATATATATATATATGAATATATATATATGTGTGTGTGTGTGTGTATTAGTGTATATATATATATATATATATATATATATATATATATATATACCTATTAAGAGGAAGGTACAAAATTAGGTTTTATTTGGGTGAACACGCGGATATAATCATTAGAACTTGATCTCTAATCATTAATTTAAGGGGTTGGGAGAAAAACCCTTTTTTTAAAAATTTACATCCATTTTGTGGTATTTATTGTTTTCCTAAATGACGATACTTTGTATTATGATCAAAGGATATTAAAATAATCATGTAAAAATAAATAATTTAAGTTTTTGTTTTTAAAAAATGTCCAAATAAAAATCTAAACCATGATTAGTTTTTGATAAATCTTGCTCTTCAGAATATATACAAACATTGTAAGTGTTAGATTTGACAAGAACTGTAACCCATATATGTCTTTTCCTAAACTTTATTCACATTTTATATACGAAGTCTAAAATTTGTCTTCCCGCCATTGAAGAATCACCAAATCTGAAAACTCTAGTAGTTGCCACTGCAAAACAACCAAATCTAAACACTCTAGAAGTTGCCATTTAGAGCTAGCAAAATGTTTTGCATAGAAGTACACAGATTTAACTACGTAACACACAAACTGCAACAGTAAGGAAAGAGACTTTTAGAGATTGAATGAGGATTTTAATACCACTCACCATGTGATGGAAAGTCCATAAAAAGTGCCGCAGACAGGCGTTAATAGCAATATTAAATTTAGAATATCAATTCTGCGAGCACTGGCGAGGCAAAATATTGCGACAGCCAACGGGGAATCGACTCCAAAATTAGCGCGGAATCAAAACAGAAAGGATAAATAAAATTTCAGGCAACAAAGCAATCGAGCAATCAAATTTGACCGAGCACTAGTGTAGATAGATTTTGCGAGGGAACAGTCTCGAACTTGGCCACGTATCCCACAAATAAAAGTGAATTATCATCACAGGACTCAGTTCCCAAGCAGAAAACTTAGTGCAAAAAAAGCAAATAAATAAATAAACAAATATACAGGTGGTTATCAAAATAATGGAAACACCTATCAATATTAGTTGTGTTTAAGAATGTGCTTCGTATTCCTTAAAAAAGAAGTCTGGCCATCGGTATTTCTTTTATACCATATAGTGTATGTATTATTCTACTGTCAGGTACCAGTAATGAAGCTAAGGGCATCGTGCTTTTGGGGGAACAGCGTAAAATGTCAAACCTTGCAGACCTTGTGAAAAGGGCAAATTGTTGGAGCGAGTTAAAATTAAAATATCTGTTACTGCACCCCCCTGGCAAATGGGTGTTTTTCGAGCTATGGTATCGAAAGTCATGATAGCATACTGAGTGCACGGAAAAACATTCTTTGACAAACAGAATAGTGGACGAAAGGGAGAGCTGAGTAAAAGAGACAGACCAGGCATTGAAGCAGATTGTGACACGAAGAAAGAAAACAACTGCGACCAAAATGAGCTCAATCGGCATGTTCTGGTATCAACCATTGCAGGTAGAAGGGAACTTCAGAAACAAAGCATTTACGGAAGCGTAGTTATTACCAAGCCACTTTTAATAGATGCCAGTACCAAATTTCGTCCACAATGGTGCCACGAGCGCAAATCCTGGTCGAGTAATATGTAGAAAAATGACATTTGGTCCGACGAATCATTGTTCCTCGCAACAGGACGTGAGTATGTCTAGAGAACACCTACACAAGCGAAAGATTCTGGCTGTCTCATCTCAACTGCCAATCATGGAGATAGATCTATCAGGGTTTGGAATGGGATCTCATGGATTTTTTCAGGCCCTATTGTAACACTAAAAGGAAGATTGAATGTAAAGGACTATGTCGAAATTGTAGCTCACTTGTCCATCCTATGGAGCAAACAATGTTTTTTGCAGGAGATGGCGTTCTCCGGTATGATAATCCCAATATACATACAGGTAAATTTAACAAGTTTTTGTTTGAAGAGCATGAAAAAGAAGTCAGATATCTTATCTCGCGCTGCACAATCGCCCCTCCCCCCCTCCCAATTATAAATCTTCCAACCACTGTGATCTGTATAAGCGGATAGATAAAGGTATCGATGTCCATCACAGCATCTCTACAGGAACTATCATGATTTTTCCCTGAAGAATGATATAATATATTCTTAACCATTATTTATGACTTGTAAAATTCCAAGATGAATCAGGTGGTATTGCATGAAAAGAAGATCCTGTCCCGTATTAATAAAGTGTGGACATGGCGTGTGGACGTCCAATACCATGTCGTCTACTGCTGGTTTCACCGTCATTCATCCACTTTGCATAAGTAATAACAACTGTAGGTCGCGAACAACACACGAGTCTTGCAGTTTCGGAAATACTTGTTCCGAGCCTTCGAGCCATTACAATCTGCCCTCTATCAAAGTCGCTTAGATCCGCAGCCTTTCCCATCACACACAGAAGTAAGTGAAAGAATGATTCTTCAGACTCTCCAGCAGCAGTTAAATACCACTTCCACCTGATCACGTGCCTTCCACGTCATCCAGGCGAATTCATTGCAAAATGTAGGGGTGGTCATAATATTTTGGCTCTTGAGTGTATATGTATATACATATATATATACGGGGTGGTGATAACTAAAGTTACACTTTGAAATGGTCATAAAAGGAAAACTAATGGATCAAATGTTATCAAACTTGGTAATATTTTAAAGGAGGTCATGGGAAATTCTTTTCCGCCAAAAAAAGCTCACATGCTCACCACCAGGGGGAAATGGTGCTATATGCAATATTGTTAAACGAAATAAGGGTTTGAATCTAACTTAACCTTTTGTTACACGGGTTTAATATTTTGTATACCCTTAAGAAACATTGACCTAAACAAAATTACCATTTTAAGTGTGCGCTTTCCGGAAATCGTTTTCTCACAGATCGCTAATTTGTGAATTTTGAAGCATGAATTCGTCCCTAAGACATGAATATATTGGTTTAAAACATTTTTAATCGTTTCTAAAACGAAACTGTGTGCCTGTTTGTCAGAGTTCTCATTGTTACGAATCTACAATGTCTCTAACCATGCAAGACCGAGTTTTTGTCGTTAAATGTTATTATGAATGCGATAGCAATGAACGGTGTGCTTTGCAAAGGTATCGTTCAGTAAGAGGAATACGCCTAGGGCCAACGACACCACATGGTGTGAGGAAAATGATGGCAAAGTTTGAAGCCACAGGTTTGTTATCTGTTGCACCTGGGAGGGGAAGGAAACCTGCTTCTGGGGAAACAGAGGAGGCTGTTGTATTAGCAGTGGAGGAAGCAACAATGGAAAGCACACACGGTACTTGCAACGTACGTGCTGTCGCACGTCGAATGGGCGTACCATGGAGTACGGTCTACAAAATTATCCGGAAAGTGCTGGAGTTCTACCCATACAAAATCAAATATGTTCAAGAACTTTAACGTAACGATCCTGCAAGCGAACCTTTCGCTCTGCAATTCCTTGCACGGATGGAAATGGACGAACATTGGCCATGGAATATTTTGTGGAAAGATGAGGCCCATTTTTACCTAAATGGCGATGTCAACACCCATAACTTCAAGATTTGGGCCAAAGAACCCCTCATGTTATCTACCCAGGTCCATTGCATTCTCCTAAAGTCACCGTTTGGTATGGTTTAACAGCTAGTTTCATAATTGGACCATTTTTCTTTGAAGAGCAGTCGCCAGCTGGACCTGTTACATGGACTGTGACTGCAGCTCGCTTAGAGTCAATGTGAAGATGTTTCGTGAAACCTGAACTCCAGAAACGTGGCATTTTAGACACCACGATTTTTATGCAGGACGGGGCCCTACCGCACATTGGTACATGTGTCACACTGTTACTTAAGCAACATTTCACGAATGAACGGATTATAGGCCTAAACTTCCTCACAAAATGGCCGTCCCTGTCACCAGACCTCAACCCTTATGACTTCTGGCTATGGGGTTATCTCAAAAGTACCGTTTATGGTGCTAATCTAAAGAATTTGGTGGAATTGTAAAATGCGATAAACCGACATGTCCGTAACATTCCTCCTGATATGCTAAGAGCTACTGTTGAGAATGCAGTAATGCGATTTAACTTGCTTTCGGAAAATAGTGGAAGCCACATTGGACATGCTTTGTAACACGTTTCAGAAACGATTAAACACATTTTAAACCGATCGATGTCTTCATGTCTTATTTCATTTAACAATATTGCATACAGCACCATTTCCTCCCTGGTGGTGAGTTTTTGAATATTTTTTTATCGGAAAAGAAATTTCTATGACCTTCTTTAAACTATTACCAAGTTTGATAACATATGGTCCAGTAGTTTTCCTTTTATGACCATTTCAAAGTGGAACTTTATTTATAACTACCCTGTATATATATATATATATATATATATACACAGGTGGTTATCAAAATAATGGAAACCCTAAGAAACATTATGAAAACCTTTATTAATATGGCGCAGGATCATGTTTGTCACGTAATACCACCTGTTTCACCTTGGAAATGGATTATACAAGTCATGAAGAGTGGTTAAGAATATATTATACCATTTTTCAGGGAAAAATCATGAAAGTTCCTGTAGAGATGTTGTGGTGGACATCGATACCTTTATCTATCCACTTATACAGATCACAGTGGTTGGATGATATATAGTCAAGGGGGCGGTACAGGCCAAGATAAGATATTTAACTTCTTTTCCATGCTCTTCAAACGAATACTTGATAGATTTATCTGCATGTATATGGGGATTATCATCCTGGAGAAAGCCATCTCCTGCAAGAAACAGTGTTTGCACCATAGGATGGACTAGTGAGCTAAAATTTCGACGTAGCCCTTCCCATTTTATCTCCCTTTTAGGTTACAATAGGACCTGAAGAAAACCTTGAGATGTCGTCCCAAACCCTGCTAGATGTACCTCCATGATTGACAGTTGAGATGAGACAGCCAGAATCTTCTGCGTGTGTATGTGTTCTCCAGACATACGTGCGTCATGTTGCAAGGAACAATGTGAATAATGATTCGTCGGACGAAATGCCGTTTTTCTACATATTATTCGACCAGTATTTGTGCTCGTGGCACCATTGAAGGCTGTATTTTGTATTGGCCTCTATTACAAGTCACTTGGTAATAACTACTCTTCCGTAAATGCTTTTTTTGTGAAGTTCCCTTCTACCTCTAATGGTTGATACCAGAACATGCCGATTGAGCTCATTTTGGTCGCAGTTGTTTTCTTTCTTTGTGTCACAATCTGCTTCAATGCCTCGGCCGTCTCTTTCACTCAGCTCTCCCTTTCGTCCACTATTCTGTTTGGTAAAGAATGTTTTTCCGTGCACTCAGTAAGC
Source organism: Dolomedes plantarius (assembly GCA_907164885.2). Taxonomy (NCBI): domain Eukaryota; kingdom Metazoa; phylum Arthropoda; class Arachnida; order Araneae; family Dolomedidae; genus Dolomedes; species Dolomedes plantarius. The sequence continues at coordinate 109,753,733 of OU015490.1, read as the reverse complement.
TATCATGAGTTTCGATACCATAGCTCGAAAAACACCCATTTGCCAGGGGGTTGCAGTAACAGATACTCCAATTTAAACTCGCTCTAACAATTTGCCCTTTTCGCAAGGTCTGCAAGGTTTGACATTTTACGCTGTTCCCCCAAAAGCACGATGCCCTTAGTTTCATTACTGCTACCTTAGCTTACTAATATTACTGCCCTTAGCTTCATTACTGCTCATAAACACCACTAATATTGACATGTGTTTCCATTATTTTGAGAACCTGAACTTTGATTATTGTGTAGACGAATCATTGTTCACTTTGTTCCCCGCAACAGGACGTGCGTATGTCTGAAGCACACCTACATAAGCGTATGATCATGCTTGTTTTATGCCAGCTGTCAAACATGTCGGGAAATTTCTCAGGATTTCGGCGGCCATCTCATGGTTTTCAAAAGGGATCTAATGTAATCCTGAATGTCAGATTGATTGGGAAGGACTATGTCGAACTTTTAGCCGACCAGATCCTTCCTATGGAGCAAAATTTTTTCCTGCAGGAGATTCCGTTCTCCTTGATGATAATGTTCCGATCCATACAGCTAGACGTGTCAGGTCGTGGTTTGAGGAACATAAATACCAAGTCAAACATCTTATCTGGCCATTACACGTTATTACGCCTAAAATTGTATTAAGAAATATCCCATTGTAAAATTCTTGTGAAACGAAATAAGTCGGGGATACTAAATACCTGATACAATTAAGTAAGAGCCTGAGGTAACCTAGTGGTAGCACGTCGGCTTTCGGTTCTGAGGGTGCTTGGATCGAATCCCGACACGCGCCATTAAATACCTCCAATTCTAGGCCGGATAGGGCAAATTAAATCTGTCGACCGGAAAGTCCCTCTATGAGGTCAGTAGTGTGTGGGAGAGGGTACGATCCCCCAGATGTCACCCTTGGGGTGCTTGGTCAAAATTGAGATGCCACCTGGATAAATCAGACTCCGACCCACGTGGTGCCATTTTAAACCCCGAGCCGCACCCCTTAGTCCGCTTGCCTATATGGAGTTGGTCTGGAATACTTCCGGCCAGGGATATTAGAAACAACAACAACAACAACAACCGCCTTTACACGATTGACGTCGCCACTCCACTCATCATAAAAGTAAAAGTCGAGTGGCTATAATCATCTTCAGAATTATTCCACTGCGAAATTCCTGTGAAATGATATAACTTGGTGGTACTAAATATTTGAGACTACGAAGTAATATCAAGGTTCACCGAATGCACCCCTCTTTTCTCTTAACAATATACGCAGTTTTTTTGTTTGTCGCATATATGTCACCTTAACTGCCATGATGGATCTGCTATTTTTGGCTAATTTAAACTTCATCGCCAGGAGGATGATTCGTTTCGTCCGGATATGCTTTTGTCACATTTGCAGATATTAGATTGCCCATTTCTGCAAGAGCGCATTAGCTGGAAATTTTACTTTGCGTAATTAGATAACTGCGGAGTAAAAAAAAAGTTTGAAGAGAATTCAAAGTCACCAGAGAAAACAGCAGCTGTTTTTGAAAGGCAATCAGTCAGATTGGACTGTCCCACAAGAAGGGCAATGAAACCCGGAGCGGAACTGATTGTAGATAAGTACGCAATTTTAAACCAGATGTTTTCAAAGGAATCGATATGACTTAAGCGAAAAGACTGACTGAATGTGCATAAAATGTTTTATGCAGCGTATTCTTTCGCATTATAGACGAGGACATTAAATTGGCGAGATTTACGCTGAACTTGAGACAGTCAAACAACCATAATTTATCCTTTAGTAAAATATCTTTTACTTTCTGTGTAAAAAGGAAGAATAAAATGAAGTTCACTTTCGAAAAAACAAATAGACATTGATTCTAGAGAATTAGTTCTTAACCGGTAGTGCGTGGACCAGTGCGAGGTCCAGATTTAGGGGGGGGGGGCAAGGTCGGCTCTTAGGGTTATATATATATATATCTATAAGAAATAAAATCCTCTCATTTTAAATTTAAACTCATTTAGTATTATATCTACGATTATATAATTTTAGGCTATGAAAAAAAAATATGCCAGGCTTTTTCTTTGGGTGGGAGGGCAATTGTCCCTACTGCTCCCCCCATCCCCCTTGGAGCCGCCCTTTGCGTTTACCACAGGTGGTCTGGGGAGATTCAAGCAGTCCGCGAAGTCAGCAGACTAAAAAAGAAAAGAAAGTTTAATCTTTCTCGAGTGACTGCGAAAAACACGATTTTTTAAATTATGGAACAAAAAGACTTTTTTTATTCGGGATATTTTGTTCAGATTAAAAAAAATCCCGTATTTCTTCCGTTTTCTGACGTTTGGAGTACGCAAAAACCGTTGTTAAATTTGTTATTGTATATTGTTATTGTATATTTGTTATTGTATTTGTTGTTATATAGGTTATGTTGTGTAACTTTTCGATTAAAATTGTTTATCTGAAATAGTTTGATTTCTCCGAAAATCAAACCCAATTTCTTTCTAAAAGAATTAGCTATTTTGGACGAATTTTTTTTCGACAAGGGGTCTCTGATCATCAAAAGGTTAAGGACCACTGTTCTATAGCTTTGAAAAGTTAACATATTAACGCTCTCGCATTTGAAGTGAAATTTACTGGTAGATGTTATATTTTCTTCATTTGAAAATGCAGTCATAGCAGATCTTTCTTTTTGTTTCAGGAACAGCTCGGAATAGATGCATATATAGATGAGTTTATTCTCCATTCGTCTTAATGTTCAATTACGCAAATTTTATAAGCTTGTTGCATATGTATAGAGTGATTACATATGCATGCATAAAGAAGCAACATGGGAAAACTGCGTGCATTTTATAAACGAAAGGATGCAATTATGACAAAATATGAGCGTATGAATTCTAGTAATTTTGAAATGTTTAGAATATTTGGAGAATCATATATGCGTTTTAAAATAATTTAAAAATTACGCAGCAAATAACTTTTCAAGGAATTTTAATGATAATAATTTTTATTTAGTTGATTCGGAATATAGAAAGGAATGATGCTAAACAAATTCATCTGACAGAGTTTGAGAAAAATATTAAAGAGTATTTTACATTTTGGAATACACATGTTCGGCGAAATGTACAAATATTTATTAAAAGTTGTGCAAACTCTTTTATTTTTTCATGTTACTGTTTGTTTCAAGTTATTTCTTTGCAAACAATTGTTTTGAGGTCTAGTGAATTTTTTCAATGAATTGGTAAAATATATTTCGGGAGCGCGAAATAGAAAGGGCGAGTGCGAAATCCATGGTGTTGGAAAATCATGAAAAATCATGGTTTGTACCTCAGTTGAGGATCATGCTGTCGTGCGGGGCAGGGCAGTAAAGTAAACAAAAGAGTGGTATATTCACCCTTGCTCCTCAGTACAGTGCTAAGTTTTCAGCTTTTCTTTACCATGTTTTTATTAACTCGCTTTCTTGTTTGTTTGTGTGTGTGTGTGTGTTTGTCTAGTACAAATCTTGCAATCGATTTTTAACTAACTTACCGACGAGCTAGACATTTGAAACTTTTAGAATATCTCAGAACACGATGACGATGCATTCTTTTAATACTTTTAGCCTTAAAAATCCTCAAGGTGGCTCTTCGATCGAATTCACTGCTTGCACTTTTGCGTAACGGCGTTTGATGATTTTGAAAACAGAGTACATGTGAATTCAGTTTGTTTACAAAAATATTGCGCGAGAAATTAAAAAAAATATATAAAAAATAAAAATTATAAAGTCTGCGGATAGTGGAAATGACTAAAAAGTGATTAAAATAAAATAAAAGAAAGTGAAAAAGAATAATCAAGTGAGGTTTGTGCAATTAAGAGAGAATTGTCAAGTTTATATGATTCAATAGAAAATTTTAAAACGTGGTATATAAAAAGTTCTTTTTATCTTGTAATTATTATGCAGTCCGTATATTAAATGCTATTCATAAGACACTAAGGGCCTGTTCACATAGGAGTCCGGTAGCGGAAGCGTATAAGGAAAGATTTGCGGTGAGACGGAAATAAAAAAATCATAGGCGTTAAAAATCTCGTTGCTAATCGTTTGGAGGTTTGTCATTGGTTAAATATATTTCAATACTTTATAGAGAATCTATGCTCACTTCTACCCAGACTTGGGTGTATATAATTTGAAGTGGCTCTCTATTTGAATTTGAACCACACACAGTTTATACATGAAACAATGTTTATTGAATTGGTTGCACATATAATTGGCTTTACAGCAATAAGCATGCGTACTACTTGTACGGAATGTATAAACACAGCTTTCAAGAACAATGTATTTTTATACTCACGAACAGTAAGTCAAACCAGCAGTACTGCCATGTAAACTTCTGGCCCGCTAAGCACTAGCGCAGGATAACACCTTTTCAACCTTAACAACCTCCCCCTTCTTAATGACGCTGCGTGGTATTTATACTAAGAGCGTATGCCGAAATTAGCATATCTGAAGCAGCTTCTTTAATTCACTCAAAAGTTCGATTCTTGTGAATCGAATCTTGTGTATACCTTACACTGTCCTCCCTCGAAAAAAAAATTAGGTAACTGAGGTCTGAACGGCTTCAGTTAACTAATTGAAAACGCGTGCTGGTCTGACTTTTTACATAATGGGTGGCAAAGCCAAAAAAACCTTCCACACGTTGTGTGGAGGAAAAACGCCACTACCATTTTACAAAACTAGCCCCGAAGGGTCCAGGTGACACCATCAAACAGTGGATTTGCAGAGTTGCGGATACTGGGCTGCCAACTGCTCCCTAAAATATCTATTTTAATTAAAAGTGACAACACAATTGCACAGCATGACATTTCTTGACTGTATCTGCTCTCCCCAATCATAATGCACATGTGTTATGATTTGTGAAGTTAGTATGTTAGTTGTTTGTTATCTGTAGTTAGTATGTATTTTTTTTTTCACTACATGTCCCCTTCAAAAATTTATAAAACAACAGTATGCCGTTTTTTTTCAGTGGCTCACCCCTTCCCCTCAAAATGTTTACACAGTATATATAATGGGGAATTTCAAACGAATTGGGTTCGGTTTTATTAAAGGGTGGGAGTTAGAATAAGAGAATTGATACAAGACTTGTGCATGAATGCAGCAACTTCCTTGCACCATTCTGTCCAATCCGTGGAACCTCTCTTGATGGTCGCAGTCCTAGTAAAGGGGTTCGTTGACCGTGTGGACATCCTTTGTGCAGCAGGTCGTTGGTCCTGAGGCGCTGGTCCGGCTTGACGATGGACAGGAGGTCTCTTGGGAGGAGGCCAACCTTGCTGGGCGGCTGATATCTTGCGTTTCCTGTACTTATGCAAAGGAGCTTTAAAATTGTCATTCTTCCATTTGATAACCTTGTGTACCTTATCAGCGACGCATTCCTCCTTTGATGGAGTTTTTGTAGTGCACACTTTACCTTTCTTCGTACTTTTGCTTGTATCGGTATTAAATTTTAATGCAGATTCTATTTTTTCAACAACCTGGCTCTGCTTTTCGTATTTGTGCTTATACGACTTCTTGTTTACCGCCTTAATTACTACAGTATTAGCAGTTTTAATGCTGGAACCTGAAGGCGCTTTTTCACGTTTTTTATCCCCCTTAACTTTAGTTTTATCCTCTTTTGACGAAAAAGTCTCTTTGAAACTTGCGATATCAGAATCGTTATCATTTAAATTCTTTAACACTGCTTCAGTTTTAGGAAGATTAAGCTTTTCGTACTGGTGCGTTTTAATGCAACCTGCGTCTATAACTTCCGAAGCATCAGCTTAACTACTTACAGTATAACTCTGTGTCAACTTTTCATCCTGACTCTCAGTATGGTTTTCATGTACTTTATTTAAAACCATATTATCAACCTGGCCTACACAATTCTCATTCGGCTGGGAACTTGAAATAATATCATCATTACCTAGCGAGTTCCTAATATCGTTTAAAGAATTTTTATTATCGTCAACTAATAAGTATTCACTAACTTCCGTAACGCATACTTCGTCATCTACTAAATTTCCTTCATTAACAGATGTGTGAATATCATCTAAAATATCAGGTATAGCATTAATAATATGAAGTATAGCATTAATAGAAGTGTCAGATGATTTATTTTCTAAACCACTAGCATTAGTATCGGCACTATTTTCAGAAATTTGTACTGGAATTACCTCATCATTCCAGCTAGACTCACTTTCTTTATAAGTCACAAAAATACCCTGACTTTCACTATTCTCAAAATAATGATTACTGCTCGGACAAAATAATACATTTGACCACACAGTTTCAACAGGTTGAACCATATCATGTGAATCAACTTGCCAGTGCAAGTAAGGTGCTTCCATATTATTTACTTTAAGAGCACTAATTTCATTATAACGCCGTGCGCTTCTATTATTTTGCCTGCGGTACTGCTTACGCTGCTGGTTTGAAACTCGCGAAAAATTTTGGCGCGGCTGTATAAAACTTCTCGTACCTGAATGACGGTGAGGGGTAGCGAAGAAATGTCTATTGTCATATTTAGCTAAAGCTTGAAGGAGGGTAACCTTGCTTGTAATTGTTTGATTATCTAAAAAATCTTGAACACTTGGCTTCAAACGTTGGATAACTATTTTTAAGATTATCGCTTCCGTCACCCCTTCTAAATATTCCTCACACTTGGAAATCTTTTCCATAGCAAAATCTAATGCAGACTGACCTTCACGTTGCCTTAGCGAATAAATTTCCGCTTCAATTTCACTTTGATTAAAGGTCTTTGGAAAAACACTAAGAAACTGTTGCTTGAATGACAAATAGTCAAAAATCAGATTACTGCTTTGCATGCATGTGTACCACTGAAATGCACTACCTCTTAAAGCGGCTAGAGCAATTTTAAGTTTATCCCCCTCTGGGGTGCATTGTTGCTGAAAGTAATGCTCAATTTTCTTTAGGAATTGGCTTGAGGGGTCGCCATTGAAGGTGGCTTCGAATGGCGCAAAATGCTGAACCATAATTACCCGAGGAAAATTTCCAGCAGGATTTTGTTCTACAACACTCATTTTTTAAATAGTATATAAGTACTTGCAACAATTTTATCAATATAAGTACACAGTACACAGTTTTTAATTTCAATTATGTTGTTCGTTACAAATTTAACGCTAACTACCAGGGTATATATAATTTCGGGCGCCAGTATAGAGAATCTATACTAAGGGGGCACTCTATTTGTATTTTATACAAATTCAGTTTATACATGAAACAATGTTTATTGAATTCGTTGCACATATAATTGGCTTTACAGCAATAAGCATGCGTACTACTTGTACGGAATGTATAAACACAGCTTTCAAGAACAATGTATTTTTATACTCATGAACAGTAAGTCAAACCAGCAGTACTGCCATGTAAACTTCTGGCCCGCTAAGCACTAGCGCAGGATAACACCTTTTCAACCTTAACAACCTCCCCCTTCTTAATGACGCTGCGTGGTATTTATACTAAGAGCGTATGCCGAAATTAGCATATCTGAAGCAGCTTCTTTAATTCACTCAAAAGTTCGATTCTTGTGAATCGAATCTTGTGTATACCTTACAACTTTAACACTTCCGCTACCATGTAAACTCCCATGTAAACAGGCCCTAAGGGGAATGTAGATATAAAAGGGGTACTACGGTGTTCTTAACATATAGTTTTTTTTTGATTCGCCCTTTCTCTTCCGTGTGGCATAATTCCACTATGTAAAATTAATTACTCTAAAATTTAAAAACTTAATTATAACCGCTATTAACTTAACTTAATTCATTTCATCTTTAAACAATTAATTGCTAGCTGTATTAATATTAATTTAAAATATAACTATTTTCCAGATACATATTGTATGCTTAAAGCGATAATACTGTTAATATCTACAATAGCTAAATATATTTACATTTTCCAATTATAGAATCGATTCCCTCATTAGAATTTCACATCGCGATTCGATTTCTCAACTTAACTGCAAAAATAACTACTTCCCACGTGTGCAATAGCTTACATGTATTCATACGCCGATGTTTCCTAAAGATAATAACAATATAATCGCAGTTTAATTAATTTCTCTTTTAATTAAGTCCTTTGATACAGCTAGTGTTTATTATTCTATTATTTATCCCCTTCTACAGACTTTATTTTGTTGTTTGGACTAAAAGGAAATGGGATCTCTTTATCAGAGTAAGCACATTAACCTAGGCTTGTGTGAGCAGGCTTTGGGTAGAAAAGCGTTTGCTTCCCCTCCATAAAAGAGAGTACGATTTTTAGCGAGATGAAGGCTGTTTGCAATGTTGGAGCGTGTCTCCTCGAATTTTTGTCTTCGGACATTTTTTATGACACGGGCTGGCTGGTGGTGTAATACTGGTGATTTGATTTTTTAAGTCTTCGAAGAAATATAATAAACAGGTATTTTTCAAGAAATTTTTGTGTGTGCCAATTTCCTTGCATGAATGGTCCAGTTTCATTCTTCATGTAGAGTGCTCAAAGGCACATAATCTTTATTTTCCAAGTCCCAATGTTACATCGTTAACTGAGTGCTTCTTGCCAATTACCTACTGCGCTTCGTGCTTGGGATGTGGTTCCAGATCTATCTGCAAGTGTGATACAGTTCCAGTAAACAGTGTTCAGCTAATGAACTGGTCTCCACGTGGCAGAAATCGATCCATCATTTACGGTAGCTGAACTGAAAATTTCATCATCGTGGGTTTCATATAAGTTCAATGTTGCTCCAGTTTACAGAACTGATTCAATCTTTCAGTTTCCCATCTCCAGTGCTCAAGTGACAAACTCTAACAAAGTTACATTTTTCTGGTTTTACTGCATGTCAAGTAAGTTGATAAAAAGTGAAGTTTCTCTATTTACAAATTGTTAACATTGTCAGAACATACACAACATCTTATTGCACTGTACTCATATAAAATCACTATACCTCTCATTAATAACCCTTGAACTATTTTTGTTTTACTTCATTACCACCCTATTTACACTTGACTGCGAGCTCCAAATTTTATTAGATAAAGATTTGATACCAGTTTTAATATTTTAAATCAATTTTCTAATTTCGTGTAGGGCTCCAACGAGCATTCAGAAGTGCCGGGACACGATGCAGCATGGACCCGACTAATGTCTGAAGGTATCTTGGAGGCAATTCAAATCATGAATCCTGAAGGGCAGTCCACAAATCCATAGGAGTGTGAGAGGGTGGAGATTTCTTTTCAACAGCATGTTGCAAGGCATCCCAGATATGCTCAATAATGTTAATGTCTGCAGATTTAGGAGGACAATGGAAGAGTCTAAAGTCAGAAGAGTGATCTTGGAGCCACTCGGTAGCAATTCTCGGCGTGGGGGGGGGGTGTCGCATTGTCCTGCTGGAACTGTCAGAGGTCCGCCGGAATGCACAGTGGACATGGATGAGTGTAGATGATCGGACAGGAGGCTTATGTACCCGTCATCTCTCAGAGTAATCTCTAGACGTATCAGGGGTCCCATATCATGCCAACTGCACACGCCCCATACCATCACAGAGTCTCCACCAGCTTGAACAGTCCCCGGTTGACATGTACGGTACATGGATTCATAAGATTGTCTCCATACCCGTATACATCCATCCACCCAATACAATCGGAAACGAGACTCGTCCGTCCAGGCAACGTGTTTCCAGTCATCAACAGTCCAATAAAGGTGTTGGTGGGCCCAGGCACGGCGTAAAGCTTTGAGCCGTGCAGTACATGGGCCTGAAGCTCCGAAAGCCCATATCAATGACGGTCCGTTGAACAGTCCACACGCTGACACTTATTGATGCCCCAGCATTGAAATCCTCAGCAATTTGAAGAAGTGTTGCACGTCTATCTCGTTTACGAATTCACGTCAGTCGTCGAAGGTCCAGTTTTTTCAAGGTCTTTTTCCAGCCGCACCGGTGTCGGAGATTTGCTGTTTTACCGGATACCTGATATTCACTGTACACTCGTAAAATGGTCGTGCATGAAAATCCAAATTGCATCGCTATTTCGGAGATGCTATGTCCCATCTCTCGTGCGCCGACAATACCACCACGTTAAATATCACATAAATCGTGATAACATGCAATTGTAGCATCAGGAACCAATCTAAGAGCTTCGCCAGACACCTGTTGTCTTATATAGGCGTTGCCGACCGCATCAAGTTACGCTGATTGGTTGCATATCTCTGTTATTTGCATATATATACGCATACCTGTACCAATTTTTTGGCTATTCAGTGTATATATATATATATATATATATATATATATATATATATATATATATATATATATATATATATATATATATATATACAGGGTGCTCATAAAAAAACTTTGCCGATATATGGACCTCTAGCGCCTGTTCCTTTTAACCGATAGAGATGAGATTTCAGATATACTTATTCAGAGGTATGAGCTCGGGATTCTGAGAACGGCCACACAGTGAAGCTCACGGTTACAGTTATATGTACAGAAACTCAAAATTTCCAAATGGCAACGCCCTTTTTTACCCATCGCAAAATGCTCAGCGCATGCGAAAACCCTAAAAAGCGTAGGAACGGTACGTGTATCACAAAAAAACAGAAGCGTTATCCATTCACAAAAAAAACAGCTCTGCGAATGGCTAACAAAGACACTATCAGAATGCTTTTTTATTGGTTTTATAGGCTGAATATCTGGCGAACTGCGTTTTGTGATTGGTTTCTGGCCTCTGTCATATGCAAATTTCCTCCGTACGCCCGGCGAGAGCAAATTTTCTCCATTGTGTCTTTGTTGGCCGTTCGCAGAGCTGTTTTTTGTGCGTGCATAACGCGTCCGTTTTTTTGTGATACACGTACCGTTCCAACGCTTTTTAGTGTTTTGGCATGCGCTGAGCATTTTGCGAAGGGAAAAAATGGGCGTTGCAATTTGAAAATTTCGAGTTACTGAACCTAAAACCGCAACCGTGAGCATCAATGTGTTGCCGTTCTCAGAATCCCGAGCTCATACCTCTGAATAACTATATCTGAAATCTCATCTCGATAGGTGAATTGGAACCGCCGCTAGAGGCCCATATATCGGCAAAGTTTCTTTATGACCACCAGGTATATATATATATATATATATATATATATATATATATATATATATATATATGCGCGTCGGGAGAGAGGCGTAAGAGAGGAACAACATCCAATGGGCTGGCGTAGACATAAAAAAGGTTGAGAACCAGGTGGGGACGGAACTGCTTCTCCTATATAGTGTTCCCATTACTAGAAACTTACAACTTTCTCGGTGTTCGATCGGCGAATGTAGCGGGGCAATATTCCTGCCATAATGGAAAAAATTGACATATTTTCTTAGTAAAAAAGTTTTTAAGTGTAATATGACTTCGTTTAAATAAAGATAAAATTCTACTTATAAATAGATGCTGTGTAAAAACAATCTGTCGCGGTAAGGATTCGAACCCATGTTTTCAAACCTGAGGACTAGTATTCTATCAACTGAACTATCCCTACGATGGAACGAAATCTCTTTTTTTAATTCCATTCCTAACTTATTTGTCCTTGTCTTAATTGGCGAAATTTTAAGGAGCCAAATTTCTGTTGTTTGAATTTTTTTTCTTGATTATATATTTATAAGATTGTTATTTTTTTCCAAATGGGCTAACTGCCTTTACGCCGTAATACACTACTGGCCACCCAAATTGCAACACCAAGAAAGACAAGAGATATCACAACAAAATTTATTTTGTAGATAACATGTTGACGAAGTATCAAATGATTAAATTTATAGCTTCTGTGAAGTGTGGTTCCTGCCAAAATCAGTAGCCAGAGTAGCCGCCATTGTTGGAGATCACCGCTGCCACACGCCTCGGCATTGATTCAAAGAGACTTTGGATGAGTTCTTGGGGTACAGCAGACCAAGCAGCTTCCACACGTTGCCAAAGTTGATCTGCTGTGGCAGCTGGGGATGGTATCTGGGTCAATCGTAGAGCGACCATGGACCACATGTTTTCTATCGGCGAAAGATCCGGAGAGCGAGGCGGCCAGGGAAGCAATTCAATCTGGCGATTGACGAAGAACCGTTGGAGAATGCGTGCCACGTGTGGTCGCACATTATCCTGTTGAAATATGGCTGTGGGCAAGCCCTGAAGGTAAGGAAGGACAACTGGCTCCAACACCTCGGAGATGTAGCGCTGGCTGTTTAAAGTACCGGCAATGCGTACTAGAGGTGTGCGAGAGTGATATCCAATATCGCTCCATACCATAATACCCGGTGCAGGACCAGTGTGGCTGTGCATAACGCAGCTGTTCAGCATCCTCTCTTCACGGTGTCTCCAGACTCGAATGCGACCATCGTGGTGTTGCAGACAGAAGCGTGACTCGTCAGTAAAGACAATTTCATTCCATTCTGCCGCCCATCCTTCTGTCATCGCACCATTGGCGGCGGTGACGTCTGTGGTTCTGCGTCAAAGGTAGACAAAGCAATGGACGTCTTGCGGACAGACCACTGGGCTGTAAACGGCGTCGAATGGTACGCGCAGACACTGGATGATGCGTTACAGACTGCATGTGCTGTGCTATGGTTCGTGATGTGACTGAGCGATCCGTCACTGCCATTCGCACAATTTGCCCGTCATCACGTGAAGTGGTGCGCTGAGGTGGATGCGATCGAACACGCCGGTCCGTCATACCCTCCTGCATCCAACGATCCCATATCCGCATTACAGTTGTTTGGTTTCGTCCAACACGACTACCGATTTCCCTGAAAGATAATCCACAATCTCGGTAGGCCACTATCCTTCCTCTGTCGAACTCGGATACTTGATCAAAAGATGATGGCTGTTTTCGACGAGGCATAATTGATCGTTTTTTTGAAAAAACCACAAGAAAAACACAATTGCCGAACTTGAAATCGTCGAAATCTCCAAGCCTTAAATAGCGCTTTGATGTGGCGCCACAGGCGCGCGTGATGTGCGTCTGCGCTGAAATTCTAATCATTTGCATATCTCACCTCCGCTAATGCATGTTGTAAATTTCATGTTATTTGCATGTTTCCTTCAGGGTGTTGCATTTACAGTGGCCAGCAGTGTATTTTCTAAACGCTTTCGGATGTTCAAAATTATTCATATCAACGAATGGGCGCCCCTAGGTTTAGTAACCCAGTTACAATTCAGGTAATAGAAGATGGTTTTTACTGTTTCGAAATCGTGTAAGGCATAACGCATAATATTTGATAAAAATTATGCATGTAATTAAGTGGTAAAAATCTCAATTTAGGAATTACTTTGTTTAGTACGTATGTCAAATATTTAAAAAATATCTCCATGATACTAAACCCTGAGTTTGTTGGTCTGTAATTCAATACAGCACAAACGGTGCAAGGATATGCCATGTTTTTAAGAATACAGTTCTCTTAAAATATGTAGAATCAATTCAAAAGAAATTTTCGAAAAATCGGAACGCTATTACCAAATGACACTTATTTTTAAGGGGACTGACTACCCTTAAATCTTTAATGCATTCGATTTTTTGAAAATATATGTATATGTTAAAACCTGATCCTTTCTGAATAAAATAAAGCAAACCGCATGAAAATATTCCTCTTAGTTCCGGAGATATTGATATTCTAAATACTTAATTACTAATCAAGTTTATGGTAAGAAAAAATTTAAACTCATTTTTCTCAAAATGTAATTATGCATCATTTGATTTTGCATCAACTGATATCTCAAAAACTATGAAACACAATTCCATGAAATTTTTATCACTGCATAATCCTGTTATTTTATTGCGTGTGAACTAGAATTATTGCTATCACTGCACATTTTGTTATTTTTTCAGGGGTAAATTAATACAAAAAAAATTAAAGAAATTTTAAGTATATTTTGAGCAATTTAAAAAAAATTTAAAAAATATTTTAATGTTGAATGTTTTATGTTCAATTGTATTTTGAATTATTAAAAATATAAAACAGGAATTATACATTTAAGTGTAAAATTAATTTCAGAGTTCTGCGCGCAAGCCAGTATACAATAAAAATGCGTAAAAAACAAGGTATATCTAAAGCATTTAAAAAAAGTAATTATTTAAAATTATTTGGAGTGTTGAAAATTTTTTTTATTAAAATAAATATATCAATTTATCATATACATAAAATTTGGAAAAATTGGGAGTAAATTGAAATAGTTACAAAGAGTCAAAAAGTATGAAAATATGCCTTATTTCTTCGACTTAAGAGTCGTGAGAACCCCCTAAAACGGCATTTCTCAATTATCTACGATTAAACGATTTCTTATGATTGACATAATTTACAGCAAATGAGAAAAAGAAAGGTATTATCTACTGATCCTGTTAAGAATATAAATGAAAATCAAAATTTTTCAGACTTGGAGAGAAATTGCACCAAAGAGTAAAACTACTACTGGTAGTAATCATTTATGACCAAAGCAATTTTTTCTTACTCAAATGTATAACGTAATTAACTTTTAGAGGAAAAATAGATTTATAAAAAAATACTTTACTACCATTTGTCAGTGGAAAGAGGAAATTGTCATCTATGATTTTTTTTATGGCTTACCTACAATTTATATTTACTTTTAAAAAATGGCGATAACTTGGTAATGTAAAAATAAACAAACGAACAAAAAAGTCTTAGAATTCATGCCTGGTTTAACGCAAAGCGTAGGAAATTATATTTGGAATTTTCGAATATTTTTGAAATGAAATTTTAAAAAAATGGGAGTAAATTAATTGAACTTTTAACTATACCATAAATTAAATTAATAGATGTATTTTTTAAAAAGAAAAACCATCTAAGAACATCGCTAGATGAATCATATTTTTGAAAACCATAAGACGCACCTTTTTACGCAAAATATCGACTTAAATTTGGGGTACGTGTTATGGTCTGAAGGTAACACTAAAATAAAATAATTATTTTATTATCTATATATATATAAAACAGTTCCGTAACTGACTGACTCATTGACTGACTGACTGACATAAAACCCACGGACCAAACCGCTGAACCTAACGGGCTGAAATTTTGCATGGCGATTCTGCTTATAGTATAGGAGTGCACTAAGAAAGATTTAAAAAAAATTCTTCTTAGATTTTTTTAAAATTAAATTTTTAAGATGTTTTTCTAATTTTTTTAAGTTTGCATTTAAAATGATAATCCGAGGGTTATAAAATTTATATCACGAGAATGAACATAAAAATTCATTCCTTTAAAATGAAATCTTTTTCGAACCTTTAACTCCATTTTCTGATTTTTGGTGAATTTTTAAAGATTCATTTTTAGAATTTAATTTATTAAATTCTGGTAACATGATTTCGTTTTTTGGTACTTTAAATAAATTTATCATCACGTGCATGATAGTGAAATTGACAAAAAAATATTTATTTTCTTGCTAATGAGGCAGACGATTGGACATTATCCAAAAAAATATTAAAATACAGTAAAAAGATATGTTCCTCAAACTGTACTATATTAACTGTACTATATTCTTTAGCATGTTCTATTAGATTTAAATTTTGTCTATAAAAAATATCCGTTACCATCTTTTTATAAATTTATTTTTTTTTTGTTTCTTTTACATCAATTGCATACATTGACCGTTGTATTTAATTTGAATTACTCCCTAGCGAAGTACGGGTTTTCAGCTAGTATATACCATATATATTTATTATATATCTAAGTGCAGGATTTCTGTTAATTTTTTATTGATTTGTCTTTCTGTTTCCATGTGGCATCTCGAGGTCTTGGAATGTCTTTTGGCTAGACCATCATCCTATTCAGAAAGTTCCCCCTGGAGGTAACCGATTCAGTTAGACCTCCTGATGAAGAGCCCGGTCGGTTGCCTCGATATATAGTTTAGTTTTTGTATGTTCTTTTACTGCTACAGAATCTTGTATTTATGGTGCGCTTAGCTCTAAGTGCAGGATTTCTGTTTATTTTGTTTGACTGTCATTGCATTCTTTCCGTTATATAATATTTTTTTCTGTTGAATTATTTACAATCTACTAGTTATAGCTATCTGTTTTTTCAGTATGAGGATTTGTTGCAACTGCGCAGCAAACCCTCAACTTTTATTGAAAAGTGTTAAAATAATTTAACGCTAGTGCTGTTTTTCCGTTAATTTCGTTTGGCTGTCTATGCCTTCTTCATATACCTCGTTTATCCGGACTAACTGAGACCATAGGCAATCCGGATAATCAAAAATCTAGATAATCCGAGTAATATGGGTAATAAGCAAAACGAAATCCTTAACTAAGCAGACTTCGTTTATTAGGATAAAAAACTATGTTTTGTAACAAAATTACATAGTATTGTTTACAAGACGTTAAAAAATATAAAAATAACTTCTCACATCATTTCTTAACAAAGAATTGGTAAGTCTAGTAAAGCTTTCTTAAGGTGACAATGGACCATGAAAAACTTTTTTTTATTTATCAACCAATTGCTATGAAATTTTGTTTACTTATACAGTGTTGTTTAGAGATGAAAATGCTAAATTAAAAAAATCAGAATGTAATTAATTAAGATATTAATTAAAATCTGTTTGTTAATTACTCTATTGCAAAAATGCTCCATGCGCATTAATTTTTGTCTCAGATATCTAATTTTCTTTCTTAAGCTAGTTTTATATAGTTATAATAAAAGTTAGTAGCAATATTTGATTTACACTTATATTGATAACATCTAGAAAAGAAATCGATAAAAATAGGTTATTTTATGCAAAATTTTATAATTTTTTTTTTGATTGAAAACATTTTAAGGTGTTTCAAAATAGTATAATGCATCTATTACTAAGTTTTATTCTAACATATATAAATAATCATTTTATGAAATTTTATGAAAGTTCAAGAAAAATTATGACGGATGGAACATTTTGAACTTACCGAAACGATATGAAAACTTGTTTTGAGAAAATAGCATTTAAAGTTTTAATTTAACGTAACATTTCCATTGTTTACGTTTGAAAAAATACTTATAACTCGGTTAATAATGATTGGATCAACATACTTTTTTTAAAATTTAAAGCTGATGAGTTGCAGAATAATTTTTTGAAAGAAAAAATATCGTCTTTGGGACATATTTTTGTCAATCTGAAGGTTCATTGTCACCTTAAACTCAACAAAAAGAATTTTATTGCCATAATTTACTGTACAATCTATGCAGGATCTGTACATTGAATCAAACTAAAAAGCAAATATTTGGCATACTTGTACTTACGTTCTTGCTATCATAGTTAAAAATTATTATCTAATATGAACATTAAATAAAAAATAATGTCTGCAAATCTGCTCCGGATTATTAGGAGATCAGGGTCAACCAGGGCCGGATAAACGAGGTTTAACTGTATTTTACTTTCTTATTTTCTGTTGCTTTATTTACAATGCAATAAGTTATAGTTATCTTTATTAAGTAAGAAATTGAAAATATCTTTCTATAGCTAACAAAATACAAAATATTCTTTTCCAAAAATCCTCCCATAAATTTGAGATTTGTCTTATCGTTCGGTGTGTCTTATGGTCCGAAAAATACGGTAATATATCTTGATGCCAGTGACTTTTGTAGGTAATGAGAAATAACCAATTTCTTCGAATTTCGAATCCTGCGAATGTTATGAAATATTTTATGAATTATCCGAAAACAAACCATCAGTCCTGCTGGTGAACTTCATAATCAAAGAATAAAGGCTGACCTAGATTTATATGGGTGATAAAACGTCAGCCCTTGTTTAAAACGTAAAATGCGACGTTAAATTAGTAGTATAAAAGATTCACCTATTAACTAAATTTATGGTATAGTTAAAAATTCAACTAAATCACCCCCATTTATTATTTCGTTCCATTTCAAAAACGTTCGTAAATTCCAAATATGATTTCCCACGCTTTGCATTAAGCTTAATATGAACTGCAGGGGATCGTAATAAAATTTAATGCAAAACAATCAGTCTCTCCGTAGTTCATAAATTCTGGCCACTTTTCCATTTCGCTCATAAACACAAATGGCAGGAAATGGATTTATTCGCCCGGTAAATTTTTATTCGAAAAATTTCCGTTGAAACCATAAAAAGACGACAGAGGAAAAAAATGTCCAGGAAATGAAACAGAGTGCAAAATAGAATTCAGGACGCTCGTGGTGCAACGCTTTTTTTTCTGTGGTTTCTTTCAGCCGCGGGGGGAAATTGTCCAGATTTCGCTCGGCGCCAGTAATTAAAAATTTTATTTGCTTGCTTTACAGACAACTCTCTTGCCGTTCCGTTCTGACAGAACGCTAAGCTTTAATCCGTTTTAAAGAGAATGAAATAAAAAATACGCTATTTCTGAGTACCTCACACTGTTAAACCATACACATTACACATTTACCCATTTACACATATTACACATTCACACATTATATTGAATTTTCCCTTATAACATTATTAGTTAGGTAAAGTACGAGACTTTTATCTATTAAAAAATGCAAAGGCATCCATTCAGTAGCGCGTATTTTGAGGGACCTTTTTAGAATGCAATATGTGAAAAACTGTGAGACTGATTCCATTACATGTATTTTGAAGGACTGTGACTCCTGTTTTTGCAGCACTGAGTTGCACAATTCGATGTTTGAAGCACTGAGAGATTCATTCAGAAGTGCGTGTTTTGAGGAACTGTAAGCCTTTTTTCGAAGCATGTTTTGAAACACTAAGAGACTTACCCAGAAGCTCATATTTTGAGGGACTGTACAATTTTCTTTGATGTAATTTTAGAAACACTGTGAAAGTCATTCATTAGAGCTCATTTTGGGAGACTGTACACCTGTTTACCATGTTTTTATTAACTTGCTTTCTTGTTTGTTTGTGTGTGTGTTTGTCTCGTACAAATCTTGCAATTGATTTTTAACTAACTTCTCGACTAGCTAGACATTTGAAACTTTTAGAATAGCTCAGAACACGATGACAATGCATTCTTTTAATACTTTTAGCCATCTTTAAGCAGGATTAAATTCATTTTCAGTTATTTTCAGTTAATTTTGTTTTGTAGACTGGTGCAGCCATCTATCGACCGGAACGGGAACGAAAAGTTAAACGCAACTTCCAATTAACTTCATTTTCTTTCAAGTTGATGGTATAATTCATCAAAAAAATTTAAAAAAAGAATTTATCAATACATAGAATTGTCAATTTATATGATTCAACAGAATATTTAAAAACATGGTATATAAAAAGTTCTTTTTATCTTGAAATTATTTAGATGCTGGTTTTGAAACACAGAGATTCATTCAGTATTTGGAAAGACTGAAAACCTGCTTTCAATGAAAATTTTGTAGCACTGTGAGATTCCTTCAGTATTTGGAAAGACTGAAGGACCTGCTTTCAATGCAAATTTTGAAACACTGTGAGATTCATTCAGAAGTATGTAATCTGAGGTACTGTACACTTTACTGCGCAATGCAATTTTGAAACACTGTGAGATACTAGGAACTGTACAACAAGTCTGATGCAGCTTTTGAAACACTGTAAGATTCATTCCTGCACCCGTATTTTGAGGGTCTGTACACCTTTTTCGATAAAGCTTTGAAACACTGGCAAATGTCTTCAGAAGTGCGTATTTTCAGTGATTGGACATCTTTTTTGAATACAATTTTTGAAACAATATGAGATTCATTCAGCAGCGCGTTCTTTTAGGGATTGTACAATATTTTTGGATACAGATTTTGAAATACTGTATGACTTGATTCGCTGTGTAGCGCATAGTTTGAGGGACTGTATACCCTTTTCCGGTCAAATTTTTGAACCACTGAGAGATTCAAGTATTTTATGGGACTATACACATATTATCCATGCAATTTTTGAAGCCCTGAGAAATTATTCAGTGGCAAGCCAGTCATTGGGCTTTGAATGGGAAAGATACTATATTTCTGGTTGTATGTAACGTGTTTGCATACACAGTATTAGAGAAACATTTAAACTTGTAAACTTTCTGGCACATAGGTCATGTTTGGATAACGAACAAGTAAATGACATATGACTGAACTTTGTTGTATATTGACATAATAAAATTACTGTAATGTCTAAGTTATTCAACATTTTCACAGCTTGTGTAGCAGATTAGAACAAGGCAATATAATTAAAATGAATGGAATTTCGCTCAGGTTTATCTAACTACAATAACTAGATAATTTCATGTAAATTGCCATTGAATAATTTCACTTAACTCTGTGATAGTCTTTTCATGTTCATACCATTAAATGAAATAACAATACTTTCAGATGATATATTTTTCCATGGACAAAGAAGAGGTAATGTTTCAAAGATATGTCTAGAAAAGAAATAACAAAATAACTCTGATCATCGTAAATTGTTTTTATAAAATAGTCCATTTATGGACTAAAAATATAAGGTTTAAAGCAAAAATAAGCTTTTTATGTCGTCTTAATAGAATACCGGGTGTTATGTCTCTGTATCTGATCCAAAAGGTTTTAGAAAATGCAATATAATAATCATAGCTGAGCTACAGAAAATCAGTGATTTAGTCACATCGTTTTCGGATTTGTGGTCAACTGAGAAATAAATATCTGTTCCTTCAAATATCTTATCACGAGCTGAGGAAAAAAGATAAGTCCCTTTTAACTGTCATCTGAAGATAAACGTTTGAGAATAATCTGCGTCAGTTTCAATAGATACAAAAACATTATCGCCCTAAAAAAATGCTTGGTTTACACTTTATTGCTCAGAATAAAAATGCTGTTTTTTGCCATCTTTAAAAGAATAGAAAAAAATTAAATCTCAGCTGAGAACTGATTTTAATCTCTCTTTATGACAGAGGAAAGGAAATTTATAAACTCACCTACCAGGTGTTATTTTTCTCTCTAAAGCAGGAATCATCATATCAGTTCGATAGTACTGAAAACATTTAGTGTCAGATTTTGAAAACCTTATATGGCTTACTTATGTTTGATGAGCTCCTGGGAAACAGAGGTTTTTCCACCGTCGATTGCATTTTGGGTGGAGTAAATTTTGATAAATATTGAATAATTGATTATTGTAATTATTGTCTTTATATCAGATCTCAACATAAAACAATTTCAACTGAGAGTCTTGCAATTTTTTTCCAGTGTAGCAGGATGTATAAATCTTTAATGAAGATCATATAACATGTAGAGCCTCTGTTCGCCAGGCACCAGGTTAACAGATGGACAAAGTAGTTTTATGTAAAGGAAAATACGACCAATATGAGATTGTATAGCAGATATTTTTGTCATAAAACTTATAATAACCATCAATCGAGAATGAGAGTCGAACCTGGATCTTCAAAACATTACTGCAATATTATATCAACTGAACAATTCTTATGTTATTTTCAATGACTACCTACATGTATTTACCACTGTCTTTTTAACTTCTTTTTTTTGGTGGGGGGAGGGATGTTAATGACATATAACCACTTGTATCTACTTATTTTATTTTATTATTCAACAATGCTGATTTTTTTCCCACAGTGAAAATGTATCATACATTTTCCAACTTTTACTTATTATTATTTCCCTCCGCAGGAGTCTCCAATAGCATTATAGTCATCAAGTAATTTGTCGGAGATTAGCAATGGGTGCTTTAGATGGTACTTTTGATTGATTTGCTTGCAATCAAAATATTTCTAATCTCTTCTAATTAAATGCACATGAGCACATTTGCGACTTCTTTTCTCCTCATATTTGGGATAATATTTCTCTATATCTGGAAACCTTTGATTTTTTTTCATTTTAAGGATGAATTGCAAATGTAATTTTTCTATCAGGTATTCGTCAAATCTTACCTAAAACCTATAAAACCTTGCTGAATGTCAATAACTGGAATTAAAGCCTTAAAAATATCTATAATTTTTAAACCCTCGCACGCTTTTAAAGAAATTTATTTTTCTGCTTCGAGTTATTTTATAGGAGATATAGTCTTACAAATGCGGCAATTATCAAATTTTCATTATAAGGACAGTATTATATGCAATCCATATTTAAGTATATGTCCCAACTAGCTGAAAACCCGCACTTCGCTACGGAGTACATTCAAATTAAATACAACCGTTAATGTATGCAATTAATGTCAAATGTATATATATATATATATATATATATATATATATATATATATATATAATAAATGAAACGATCAATGCATGAAATTGATGTAAATATATATATATATATATATATATATATATATATATATATATATATGTATATATATATATATTTATAAAAAACGTCATAAGGGATATTTCTATAGACAAAATAATGTAGAAGAAATTATTCAAATTAAATCTAATAGAACATACTAAAGAATATAGTACAGCTAATACAGTATAGTACAGTTTGAGGAACATATCTTTTACTGTATTTTTTTGGATAATGGCCAATCTTCTGCTGCATTAACAAAAGAAAAAAATATTTTTTGCCTATTTAGTTGTTATACACGTGACGATAAATCTATTTAAAGTACCAGAAAAAGAAATCGCGTGATCAGCATTTAATAAATTAAATTCTAAATATTTATCTTTAAATATTTTCCAAAAATCAGAAAATGGAGATAAAGATTCCAAAAATACTTCATTTTAAAGGGATTTTTATGATCTTTCTCGTGATATAAATTTTATAACCCTCAAATAATTATTTTAAATGCAAACTTAAAAAAATGCAACAAAAGCAGTTTAAAAATTTAATTTTAAAAAATCTAAGGAGAATTTTTCAAAAATCTTTCTTAGTGCACTCCTAGACTATAAGAAGAATCGCCATGCGAAATTTCAGCCCTTTAGGTTCACCGGTTTGGCCTGTGCGTTATACTATGTCACTAAGTCAGTCAGTCAGTTACGGAACTGTTTTGTATATATAGATGATAGATGCATATATTAAGATTCTTTTTAGTCTAAAATTTATTATTATTTTTATCTCTCTATGTACTATCTATGTACAGGGTGATGCAGATTGGACTTCCACATTACAAAGGTTAATAAAATAAAACGAGCGCATCAATTTACATTTTTGAAACGTACTAAAAATCTAGTTTTATTCCTCTATGTTTTGGAAATAACTTCACACAGGTGGCGCCCGTTAGAGGCGATTCACTGCCAAAGCCTGCTCTAAAGTTTTCCATCACTCTGTTGGTCATGTAACGTCACGTGTTTTGTGCGGTTCCCACGAATCTACGAAGACCCTTTCACAGTCACAAGATTTAAAAAAACACAAGCCATGCGTACCCCTGCATTCGAAGTTTCTATGTGGGTAACTGGTTGCGAAAGAGAAACGTCTCCCATCACCGTCGTAAAGCTGTCTTTCTTAGCGATAGCTCTATGCGACTTTGTCACTGGAATGTAATAAAGTTTCGGCGTTATGAAGAGCTGTTAGCCGGTAATCTGCCGACCCCCTCCCGGTTTTGGAAAACAATTTCTAAGAAAGCGGCCACCACCGAAGTTTTTCAAGCCGAGAGTGAGAGAGACTCTGTGTTTTAGAGAGATTGGCATGTAACATCCAGCCCGAGCAGACGTGTTTTTCAGGAGCTCTTGTTGAGGTATGGGTCATGGGTCTGGGAGCGTACACTGTGAATCTGCACTTAAATTAATTGAATATGTCGTTATTGTCTAATGTTTAATTTTCTTGTAAATAAATTTTCTTGTTAAGTTTTTGTTTTAGAATTGGCCTTTGCATTTTAATTAGGACTCTTGGTCATGGATATTTTGGTCATGGATTCAGAAAAATTAATTTTGATAATGCCTCAGAGATTAGCCTTAAAAACATACCGTGATGCCACAGTCATCTGTGGGGGAACGGCGGCAACTTCTTCCCTAATACCGGACTTACGGACTCGTTGCACATTTCCTAATGTTCCGAGGTCGACCACTTGGTTTCCTTGGTAATGAAGAACCATTGGCTCTCACGTCTGAAACCCATCACAGGATCGCTTTTTCGACCCGGAACGGCATCCGTTGCATAGAGCCCAAAGCGTGTCGTACATGCTTTCTGCATCGCAGTTACAGAATCGTTGCTTTTAACCCTTTAAAGTTCACTACACTTTAAGAAAAAATAGCTAAATTGATTTCAAAAATAACTGTTAGACATATTGCTAATGATAAATATGCAAAGCAAAAAAAATTAGCATTTTTTATTTTCGAGAAATTTGTGGTTTCACAGTGAAACCACTGAACGGTATTATCTATTATCCTTCTTAAACAAACAAATTAAAAAACTGTTCAGAATAAAAAAATGATATTTTAGAATCATGAAATACATATATTTTAACAAGAATAATTAAGAAATTCAAATAATAAAACTTCTTTTTTTATATAAAAAACTTTTTTTACATAAAAAAATTTATTAAAAAATTTATTAAATTTTTAAAAAAAATAATTTTCATATGATTTTTATATAAGATAGATTACATTTTACTATATTTGCTAAAAATAAGAGTATTCATGAATACAATGTGTAGCACATATAAATTATCTATATTTATAAGGAGAAAATATATAAAAATATACACTTACGCACGCAAACACACTCGCTCACACATACACACATGCAGATAAAATTCGACCGTTACTGGAGAGTGGTTTCACACTGGAACCACACTTTTGACTTTGCGTTTGCGACTCGTCTTTTAATTTATTTAAATAACTGAAAGATGTAATTTTTAATTAAGATGGTCTATAATAAGTCCATGTGCTATAATTTAAAATTTAAGAATATTTTAATTTTTTTAAAGCTAGTACAATTTTACAAATTTGAAGTGACTTCACATTTTAACTCCATCTGAAGTAAATATGCTAGATTTAAAGTGTAGTACTGCCATCTAGTGAATAAATAAGGAATGAAAGTTCAAAATCCATGCATTTATTCTGAAAAAATCGTGATAAAACTTTGAGAAAAAAAATGTTCAATGTGTGGTTTCACTATGAAACCAATGAACCTTAAAGGGTTAAAGGACGCGTCGAAAACGAAACCGAGATGTTTACTGGACCAACTCATGGTGTCTACTGGTATTTAGAAAATCCGCCCTAACTCTTGCTACCTCCTGTGTCTCCCCACCCCTTCCTTACTAGTGACCTTCAGAAATGTGGCAGTCTATTCTGCCGCACTCTGTACATAACTAATAATTTAAATATCTATAGTGTCCGGTATAAAGGGCTTAAGTCAAAAACAGTGATTTAAATATACAAAGTTACTCGCTTTTATACTAATCTCAGAAACAGAATTTCGACTTGAGTCTTTTGTACAAAGAAATGTACTTTTGTATACAAAATTGATAGAATCAAGCCTTTTATACATGTTAAAAGTTTTTTTTATCAATAAAAACAAACATCTAAAAATCACGCTTTTTTTCTTAAGCCCTTGATACCGGACACCATAGATATATCTCTAAGAATAATCTACATGCGCTTAGGTTAAAAACGAAATAAATGTATCAAACTTATAAAAGCATAATAAAAATCAACAGAAGTTATCGATGATATCCTTTATCCCTGAAGTGATCCCATTTGTGATCATACTATGTAAGTTTTTCAATAATATATTTCAATTCCTAATTATCAAACAGAAATGAGCTTCTAGAAAAACAATAATCATTTGCTGCAACAACAATCGGGCAAATTCAAATTTTTGATTTAAAATCCGGACTGTACCAGCGCCATTTTTTCAGTATAGGAAATAATTTGTATATGTCTAGATATTTAACGAGATAAATGCATGAAACATATAAAAGATTAATCAAAATCATCAACAACATTAATTGATAATATCCGTTAACACTGCAGTTTTATCATAATAAGTAAATATTTTATTTCATATAACACAATTCCAATTTACTCAACAGAAAAGACCGTTTAGAAAAACAAAAATCAATTTCTTTAACAGCAAAAGAGCAAATCCAAATATTTGATTTAACTTCCAGGATGTACCAGCGCCATCTGTATCAGTAAAGAAAGTAATCTGTTCGTGCCTAGGTTGTTAACGAGATAAATGTATCAAACATATATAAACAATCAAAATCAACCGAATTTATCGATAATATCCTCTAACCATGAAGTGTTATAATGGCCAGTAAGATTGTTAAACATATATTGAAATTCGCATTTATTCAACTGCAAAGAGCGTTTAGAAAAAGAAATATTGCTATAACAACAATGGGACAAATTCAAACATTTGATTTAACTTTCGGAGTGAACGAGCGCTATCTATCTGTTGGAAATTATCTGTATGTGTCTAGGAGGTAAATGAGATAAATTTATCAAACATATAAAATCATAATCAAAATCAAGAAAATTTACTGAAAATATCCTTTAGCCCTGAATTGTTATCATGATACGTAAGTTTTTTAAATATGTATTGCAATTCACATTTTTCCAACGGAAAAATACCTTTTAGAAAAACAAAAAACAACTGTTGTACCAACAGAACAGCAAATTAACCTTTGTTTTAAATTCCAGAGTGAACCAGCGTCATCTGTTTCCGTAAAGGAAATTATCTGTAAGTGTCTGGGATGTTAACCAAAATAAATGTTACAGACTTATAAAAGCATAATCAAAATCAACAGAATTTATTGATAACATCCATTAGCCCTAAATTGTTATCACGGTACGTAAGTTTTTTAAACATTTATTGCAATTCACATTAATCCAACTGAAAAAGTCCTTCCTTGTCGTCAAACATTCACCTAAAATACGCCGCAGTTTACTATCGATTTTATTAAGGGGGCACCATATAGGCGGACAGCATTACCCCCTATGAAGGAACGATACAAACAGAGGCTTTTTTAATGAGGTAAATGTAACATAATTATAGAAGCAAAATCAAAATTAACAGAATTTATTGATAATATCCTTTAGCCCTAAATTATTATCATCTTACGTAAATTTTTTTATCATATATTGCAATTCACATTTATTCAACAGAAAAGTCCTTTTAGAAAACAAAAATCAATTCATAAAGCAACAATAGAGAAAATTCAAGCTTTTGAATTAAGTTGCCAACGCCATGCGTTTCGGTAAAGGGAATGCTGCATTAAATATTTAACAGATTTGTAATCCTATGACATGAATAACTAAAACTATTCAGCAAGTTGTTTATGTGTAACATTAAGAAGAAATTTAAATTGGATGAGTACACGTGAAACTGAATGCAAAGTAAACTGCTTCAACTTGTTTTAAATAAGATTAAGAAAATCAACATCTGTGTAGAGGAAATTATTTTCTCACATCTTTTCATGCATCTTTTTCTTATGGTTGCAAACTGTTTCGTGAAAGGTTCGAGATCCACCTGAAAGTTTGCAGATAAGTGGTTCTTATCCATTTGTTAATCGGAGATCATTTATATAAAAAAAAATTTAAAAAACCCGCCGGGTTCCATCTCGTAAGTCAGTGGTGCGTAAACTATTTTCGACTGCGACCCACTCACTTTAAATAAAGAAACCAATCGACCCCTAATGGAAATATTTTAATAGAAACAAACTTTTATAAAAAAAATCATGAAAATGTTGACGTTTAGCTTACGGGGCCCATTTTTCCGATTCCCTCTTTAGAACGAGAAATTTCATACCACCTTTGTAAGAACGGCCATTAAGGGGTTATATATATACTATATACTATCTACCAATAAGTATTTGGAAACCCATGCAAATGACGATAACTGCGGTCCTGTTATACGTCACGCCCTCCGCCGTAAAATATCCTGTAGGAAACAACATTGGCATTAGTCGCATGCAAGATTCCACGAAGTGCAGAGTTATCTGATTTCGAGAAAGGTGTAATCGTCGGGTATCACAGATATGACCGATCCTTTAGGAACATATCTGGTGAGCTGAATTACCCAAAATCGACAGTGACCTTTGTGATTCAGAAGTGGAAGGTGAGCGGCGACTGTCGGCAGATCCACGAAACTGGGAGATAGAGACCGACGATACTACCCAGAGAAATTCGGAAGAACCGCACCCAAAACCGATGGCCCACATACTCCAAGAGTTTCAACAGGCATCCGGAAGTGTTGTTTCGGTGAATACTATCCGTAAGAAAGCACATTTGCTTGGTTTTCATGGTCATGCTGCCACCCATAAGCCTTTGATCACAAAGTCCAACCACGCTACTCGGTTAATGTGGTGCACATCATGTCGAAAGTGGACCGTAGATCAGTGGAAACGGGTTCTCTGGAGAGACAAATCAAGGTTCACCCTCTATCGTTCGGATGGTAGGGTCTGGGACTGGCGTCTGCCTGGAGAACGCCTCCTGCCGAAATGCATTGTGCCCTAAGTAATGTTCGGGAGAAGGGGAATTATAATCTGTTAGTATTTCTCCTCTTATGGACTGGAACCCTTGGTTCCAATTCATGGTAAGCTCAACACCGTCGACTAAAGCACTATTTTGGATGGCAGTGTGCTTCCTACGTTGTGGCAGTTTTACAGATTGGACCCATGTTAGCCGATCCTGTGCTAGCCGATCAGTTTTAAAAGCTGCCAAAGACGAACAATTGCAAAACATTGGTACATCCTTTTCTTACGCAGTATTGTACTGCGTAACATTAAGGTGCATGTTTAGCAGCACCATTTTTTTGTTAATTAAATATATATTTAGCGTAACGTATTTTATTTTACATTTTTAAGCTTTTTTTTCAAACTTTAATGTCATAAAGTTTGAAATAATAATATTTCATATAAATAATATTTCATATAAATGAATTGTTGGCTACTAAGTGTAATAAAATATTTTACGTCTCAATTAATACAACTAAGTATGTATTTGAATTCTAATTTTAAAGCAACAAAACATTTTAGACTTCTAAGTAAATGTAACCTTCAAAAGGAATATAAAAGAATAAATATGAATTTAAATATGAATTTTCTGAACGTTACAGCCGACCTAAAAATTAACTTTCAGCAAATCCGATAATGTTTTAGGTCTTTTTGTCAAAATTACATTTGTTTTACTACTAAATTATTTCCTGAAGTTTTCAAGTTCGTTTCTAATCTCTCGGGCATTATGGAATTCTACTTTGGAAATTGAATTAAATTTCCGATTCCTGAAGACGAAAACACTTAAAACGTTGATTTCAATCCTTTTAAACAAACTTATTTCTATCGTCTTGTTCTCAAATGTCAGAAATTGTTTAGAACATAATACAACACTTCTTCTTTTGTACCGATTCGACTGAATATTTTATAGCACTTTGATAAAATTTGCTGAGAGATTCTTTGTATTTCATTGCTCTGATTAAAATAACAAGATGGATTTAATATATGAAAAGGCAACAAAGGAGATAAAGTATAAGAGAAAAAAACGCTTTTTCAGATGTAGTTAACCAGCATCTATGATTTAAATCAGACTAGCAATTAATACATTTGGAAAGCTAGTGATTATTTTCCTTTTATCGCAATCAAATTTTTGTTACAGTTACAAATTATCCACCAAAAAGCCATTAAATAATCAGTTTTAAAAATAGGATGATTTAGTTATATAATGATTTATGAAGAGTGAATTTCAAAGCTTTTTAATGAATCATTTATTTAAATGTCCTTTCTCAATTATTTTGCAAATTTTGAAACATTACATGAAGGACAATTTGCCACCAGATTAGAAATTCGTCGAATACTCGATTGCATAATTTTAAACAACATAAAATGCAATTTGATTCAGCCATTTATAACTGCGATAAATAAAATTTCTTTTGAAAATTTTATATGAAATAAATCAATAAAATCAAATGACACTCGACGGCATAATTTTTGACGGCAGGAGAGGTTTGACTTTCAAGATGATCGAGGAGGATCTAGTAGCTATTCGAGGAGAATCTAGTAGCCATGGCTGCAGTGTACTAACCCTACTGGATTCGATCACCTCAATGTTAACCTATGGAAAAAATGTGTCTACTATTGACAGAAATATAAATGCCTATGAAAATTGGCTAACGTAATCAGTAAAAAGTGTCTTTCGAACTGATCATTTTTTGAAGGATTTTGAAAATATTTATATATGTAAAATGTTATTGTTTAGATTTTTTATTGTTTAAATTATTTTTCTAAACAAAAAAAAATATATCATTTATAATATTTTTTAACGTTTATTTTTCACTTGAATTACGTGGTACTAAAACAGCCCCGCTACACACTTGAGATTTTTACTGATAGATGGCAGCACTGCAATTTTCCGTTGTTTTGAATTAATTATTATATTTTTTCCGTTAATTTTGGTTAGTTTTTCAGCCATTTTAGTATCAGGTGCCTTTATTTAGTTGCTATCACTTATACTAAGATATAGAAATAGTTGGTGAACACCAGAGGTCTCCCAGGAGCCTTTGTCCTTACAGGACAGAGTTGCACGAAAAGTGCCTCAAGAAATTGCTTCCAAGAAAAGCGATTGTGCGACATTGTGGGTGGTCTAGTTAGAAATTCCAGCGAGACAGGTGTAAACCTCGATGGTTGCTGAAAGCCAAGGCAATATATTGATAATTGAGATCTGGGAAAGCCAGAATTTTCCATTTAGAACAGGAATTTTTTTAAAATTGATAATTCTAAATAATTGTTATTTTATATAAATATGTGTAATAAATATGGAAAATTTATTTTAAAGCAATTGTTGACGGTATTGTATTGTATATATCTTATTTTCATTGATTTATATTATATACTGCAAAACTATTGTACTATCCACCATGGTGTAGGGAATGTCTTTGTTGCATGGTGGGACAAACGGTATCCCACCTTCCTCTGTAAAATTAAAAAGAGTAGAAATTTTTTGGGAGACATAAAATATCTATGTAAGTGCATCTGATCCTTTATACAACACTTTTTCCAAGTTTCAGTTGTATTTTAATATAGCGTGTAGCAAAGGGTTAAACACTCTTTCTTCTTTATAAAACTGTCTAAATTTTTTCTAACTTGGATAGAAATATTTTAATTGTATAAAATTTCAACTCATGTTTTTTCATTCTTATGTCATTGCGCACATGATATCACTTGAACAGTTGGCTAGAATACCCTGAAATGTTATACAGATGCAGCATAAACCTGTATAATTAAAATGACAAACTATTATGTCATTCCTATAATAAAAAAATTAATTACAGGAAAATTTATCAAAAGAAATTTCAAATTTCAAATTTTAAAAAATTCAATGAAGAACTAAGAATTCTTTATTTCATATTTGGTAATTTTAAAGTTATATTATATAATTTAATTTTAAAACTAAAAAAATGTGTATATTCATTAATATACTGATGCAAGTCTGAATGCAATGACATAACATTGCATGCAGACAATGTTATGTCATTGCATGCAGACAATGGTTAAACACTGGTTAAAATTTTTAAAAAATTAAAAAGATTTATCTTCAAGCTAGAAAAAAATTAAGAGCCATATTTATAAAGAATAAAGAGTGTTTAACCCACAGTAAAATTTTCATATTTCTGAATAAATGATTTTCATACTACTGATGATTGAAAATAAGGACATGTTTGTCGGGTCTCTTAGCTCTTAAAAGCTACCCGACCCCTTAAAATATTACATTCATGCAATTCGGTACTCTTCCCAATATCTTTAACGCATGTACTACTTTGAACAATGTATTAATTCATCAATATTACATTCATGCAATTGATCATCTTCCTAATCTCTTTAAGGTATATACTACTATGAACAATGCATTAATTGATCAATATTACATTCATGCAATTGATCATCTTCCTGATCTCTTTAAGGTACGTACTACTTACCTTAAAGAGATTAGGGAACAATGCATTAATTCATCAATATTACATTCACGCAATTGATCATCTTCCTAATCTCTTTAACGTATGTACTACTTTGAACAATGTATTAATTTATCAGTTTCCAAAGGCTTGCGTTTAAACCCCAATTTAGATCGTTTTCAGGTATATATTTTTATCAACCACTGTAAACACTTAAAAATTTCAAAAAATTTTTTATTACCCAAACTTCTGTTATACAAATTAGGAGAAATCATTTTATGATAATACAATTATCAATAGGTTTTAATGTCCTTTGTATTTGACTGCTCTAATTAAAATAACAGAATAGGTTTTGTCTCCGAATTGAATGTAAGAAAAAAGACACGATGGATATGTATGTAATAAACACAGTAAACATTTTTAGGAATTATATTCAATAAGTTTGTGTAAAACGAATAATTTTAACATTTTTTCCTTTATCAACAATGCATTTTAAATAATTTTTAGAAAATTAAAATTTTTATCCAGTGTTTGGTTTAAAAAAAATCTACTATGGAGTCTGTGTTAATTGTTCAGTTACCTATTGTGTTGTTGTGGTGGTTGTTTCTAATGCCTCAGGGCGGAAAGTATTCAATACCAGGTCTATATAGGCTACCGGGCTGAGTGGTGGTGCGGTACCCGTTTATAATGGCACAGCAAGGGTCGGAGTCCAATTTAGCCAGGTGCCACATTAATTTTGACCGAGCACCCCAGGGCATCTGGAGGGATCGTACCCTCTCCCACCCTTTCTGACTCATTGAGGGGCTTTCCGGTCTACGAATTTAACGTTCCCATATCCGGCCTAGACACGGAGGTATTTAATAGCGCTTGTCGGGATTCGACCTGAGCCCCCTCAGCACCGGAAGCCGACGCACTACCACTAGGCTATCTCGAACCCAGTTACCTAATTTGTGATGGTTAAGCAATAATGTTGATCATTTCCATTCAGAAGATTCTGCTCTAAAACACGAGAAACTTGAAAAATTACTTTATACGGGATGTAAAACTTATGATTGTAAGATTCAGATGGAATATCTTATCACGCTGAAACAAAAAGTTTGCCTAGCGATCATTTGTTCTCTTCATTCTCAATCACTTTTGTCCCGCTCTCATTCGTTTGTCATATTCGTGCAATTCTACTCGAGCATCATCTATATTAATAAAAGGAAGTGTTTGTGTGTGTGTTTGTGTGTGTGCTGCCTCGAGATGAATCTATGTCACTTACAACCATGAAATTCGACACACAGGTAGTGCAGACGATGAGTACGTGCACCTCGAAGCCCGAATTTTAAATTTTATTACCGTTAATTTTTAATTAAAAATCCCCAACAATTTTGAAGTATGGCAACAGTAAATGGAAGCTGTTACATTTCCGAAAATTACCTCTCTGGAAATGGCCGCCACGTTAGGTGTAACAATCAAACAGCGAGCGAAGAGATAAAAATAAATAAAATCAAAAAGTTTGAAGTCATATATAGAAGTTTCAAGTCATGTCCAGAATAATAAATGAAAATAATAATGTTTCAAGTCAGACTTTATAATCTAAAATTTATATTGTTACACATTTCGAAGAATTACCGTTGATTCTTCGAAGAATTACCGATCTATTTACAACATGTGCCTAAGAGTGCTATAAGTGCTGATTACCTTACTTCTCTTCGGATTACTGTATCAGGACTGTTGCTGTCCTCATTACTGTTCGGATTACTGATTCAGGTAGGCTAAAAATTATTTTTACCTTGCTTAAATTATTTTCTAAAAAACCTTGGTAAAATTTTAATTTTTCAAATAGCTACTATGCATTGTTTTTATTATTCATATGGCTAATTTCAGTACTCAATCGCATTTGTTATTATTTCTTAAAGTAAATTGTTGCATTTATTATGTTATCGTTCATTTGTATGAGCATCCCGGAGCCCGAATTTTAAATTTTATACTAGAAAAAAATTGATTCAATTTTTTATGCAATATTTGATTCTATTTGCCCTAATGTCCGCTAGATGGCGCCACGAGAGTGATACAGTATGCGCTGTATCGAGTGTGACACATACATAGTCTTTGAGCTATTTATTGTTGCACCACAAAATTAAAATACCTTTATTCGTTGTTTTTTACTGTTTCCCTTCTCTGACAATGATTGCTGAAGGGAGCGGGTACCTAAACCAACCGGCTAGACGGGCGAAATCCCGGCTAGTTTATTTATAAAATTGTTTTACACGTGCAGTAAAAATTCTGTCATGTTTATTCAAATGGACCATTTCATTACAATCGAACAAACATTTTGGTGCGAGATTTTTTTTTTCTCTCAATTTCCAGTCGTTTTTGTGTCGTTGACTTTCATTTGTCATTTTCGAAC
The DNA here is from genome assembly GCA_907164885.2 of Dolomedes plantarius. NCBI lineage: Eukaryota > Metazoa > Arthropoda > Arachnida > Araneae > Dolomedidae > Dolomedes > Dolomedes plantarius. The sequence goes on along the minus strand of OU015490.1, from coordinate 109,719,632 downwards.
GTACCTTGACTTTCATGTGTCATTTTCGAAAATACCTTATAAAAGGATTTCGTACATACTGTAAAACTAAATTTATTCAGCTGAGCCATTTTATTTAGCATAGAACAAAAATTTAGTTGACCGATCATTTGTTCACTTCCTTTCGATCACTTCCGCTATCTTCACTTCATTTTTGACCTATTGTTTTGAAGTGTCATGCACTTTAAAAAACGTTTGGCATGCACTATAAAATTCGGTTGTATTTATTCAAACAGACCTTTTGATTTTATCGAACAAAAACTTACTGTTAATTTGTGATAATTTAGTTACTTCATTTCGATAACTTTCGTTTTTTTTTCACTTCATTTTCGTTCAATTGTTCTGAAGTGTCAGACACCTTTAAAAATTGTTTCGCGCGCATTATAAAACTTCTACATTTATTCAAATGAATCGTTTTATTACGGTTGAACAAAAGTTGATTGAACCATCATTTGTATACTTGATTTCGATCACTTTCGTTTGACTGCTCTTTCGATCATTTGTTACGAAGCATCAGATACGTTGAAAAATTGTTTTCCCCGCACTATAAAACTTCTGATATATTTATTCAAATGAGCCATTTTATTTACGCACGAACAAAAACTGAGTCATCATTTGTTCACTTCATTTTGGTCACCTCCGTTTTTTTTTCATTTGACTTTAGATCGTTTGCTCCGAAGCAACTGGTGCTTTAAAAATCGTTTTCCAAGCACTATAATACGTCTAGTATATTTATTCAAATGAACAATTTTATTACGCTTGAGCAAAAATTGTTTGAGTGATGATTTGTTAACTCATTTCGATCGCTTTCGTATGTTTGACTGCTTTTCCGATCATTTGCACCAGATACTTTAAAAAATTGTATTCCATGCACTATAAAAAGTCTGTTATAATTATTCAAATGAACCATTTTATTATGTTTGACCTATCATTTGTTTACTTCATTTCGATCACTTTCGTTTGACTGCTCTTTCGAGCATTTGTTCTTAAGCATCGGATACTTAAAAAAAATCTTTCGCAAGCAATATAACACTTCTGTTAAATTTATTTATTATGTACAATTTTATTACAATAAAATTTTTTTTATCGATCACTTGTCTTCATATCGATCACTTTCGTTTTTTTCACTTCACTTTGGATCGCAGTATAAAACTTTTATCTATATATATAACACAGTTCCGTAACTCACTGACTGACTGACTGACTGACAGACTCACTGACATACAACGCACAGACCAAACCGCTGGACCTAAAGGACTGAAATTTTGCATGGCGATTTTTTTATAGTGTAGGGGTGCACTAAGAAAGATTTTTCAAAAATTCTTCTTAGATTTTTTAAAAGTAAATTTTTAAGCTATTTTTGTAACTTTTTTTAAGTTTGCATTTAAAATTATAATTCGAGGGTTATAAAATTTATATCACGAGAAAGATCATAAAAATTCCTTTAAAATGAAATCTTTTTCAAACCTTTACCTCAACTTTCTGATTTTTGGTGAATTTTTAAAGATTCATTTTTAGAATTTAATTTATTAAATGCTGATCACGTGATTTACGTTTTTCTGGTACTTTAAATAAATTTATCGTCACGTGCATAACAACTAAATAGACAAAAAAAATAATTTTTTCTTTCTAATGCAGCAGACGATTAGATATTATCCAAAAAAATAAATATCCCTTACGATTTATATATATATATATATATATATATATATATATATATATATTTTATTTTACATCAATTGTATACATTGATTGTCGCATTTATTATAAATATATATATTTATTATTTTTGGCACTAATTGCATACATTGACCGTTGTATTTAATTTGAATGTACTCCGTAGCGAAGCGTGGGTTTTCAGCTAGTTATGTATATTACTTGAGATAAAAATTTTTTAATCACACTTGCCCAAAAATGTGTTTCAAGACAATTTTTTTCTTTAAGAATGTGTGTGCAAAAATTTTTTTTTCTCTCGTATACAAAAATTTTTTTTAAAAGAAGCACTCAAGCCTTTCATTTATCGTTTAAATTAGTAAGACAAAAGGAACATTCTTTTGCAAAGCAAACAACACATTTTATCACCTTGTTCGTAGATAACTCACACTTCACCGTAAAATATCTTCGGGAAATAAAACGAGGTATTAGATATGCATTTAAATAAAAGAAGATACATAAAACAACTTAGTGATGTCATGGTATGAACTTTGATTTCTCTTCGGGGTAATAAATCACGGTTTTGAGGAGAAATTTGTGTCTGTGACGGTGCTCAGCTCCAGGATGTTTAAACTGTGCGTTGGTCTGTTGGCAGTAGTTGCCGTAGTGCTCTCCGAGAGGGTTGACTATTCAGGGTAAGAATTTTTTCTTGCTTGAAAATTTATTTAATCTTCTAACGTTTATTTGACATAATTTAATAGATATGTTTTTCTGGCCACATATATAAAAATGAGCAAATTGTAACTACATAATCCTTTCGACCGAAACGAAAGCAATTAAACATAAAATGTCTATATCTGAACTTTTTCGAATTTAAATGTCGCACAGTTCATTGGCTGAAATCGGGAAAGTCTGCTATTTTACTGAAGTCTTTCTATAAGTGATGAAAACAAAATCCTATGATGTAATAAAGATCAGATTCAAAACTTATGAATTAAGTATAAAACGTCTTAACCATTAATATATTACATTGAAAAATAATATTATTCTGATATTTTCTCATGTTATATGACATTGGAATATACTTATAACATCTAGTAATTGCAATATACTATAACTTCTAATCATAATTTTATTACATTACACTGCAATGTAAAACTACGTACAAAATATCTACTCAATTTAAAAATATTAACTTTAAAAAGTGATATATTGCTAAACAAAGAATATATGTTTAAACAATAATCTCTCTCCCTCACACACACACATATATAGCGTCCTTTATTATAACATCTCTTTGTTTTAACCTACTCGTGCATTTGTTTATAAAGGGAATATTTATTCTAGGCACACACAATATCTATCTAGACATAAGTGTGCAGTAACAAACCAAGCAGGAAAACACTACAAAAACAACTATATAAAAGTTATATGAAACCATTTTCTATGTAAATATGAAATATACATATAAATGTGTGAAAGTGATAACAATAGTACCTAAGCGCTAATAATCGTTTGAGAAGTATTTAGTGTATGGTAATATATACACCCATTTGGTTCTCCATTACAGGCTTAAAGCAATATTAATTCAATAAATTCAATAATTTATTCAATCAATATATATATATATATATATACTCTCGAATGTTGCCCCGAAATAATTTACATTTTATAAATTTGTGATTCGTGGTAAAATATTTATAAATAATAGAATAAATTTCCGATCCGGGAAAGTAAAGAATAAGTCAAACACTTCCCGCAGGTAGTTATATCCCCTTGCTTCTCTCCGCTCTGGCTCAACTTTTGTGTGTTTATCCACTTCTGAGAAAGCATTGAAATTTCAAACAGCTTTGTTCAGTCAAGATCACATATCGAGAGTAGAAATCTAAGAAATATGACCGTAGTCCCGTTTTAAAGAGAATCGTACAGTCCTTCCTTCTCTGCGATAATCGATGCGGGGAAAGGATTCGGTAGCGAGAGATCATGCGTGGGTTATTTCTCTTTTTGTCCCGTCCATTCTTGAAAGCGTCGCCAAAGTAAATTTCTTTAGGGATACTGATGCGGAAAAAATCGTAGTTCTGAAATTATAGGAGTATCATATTTTTTTTCTGCTTTCTGGAAATATTGTGTTTTAAAGTTTTTTCTTATCCAAACTTACTGACTCCTGTTTGTATGTAATTCTTGTAATTTGACGAATTCTTTCTGCCAGGTTTTTGTTATAGTTCCAATATGGAACAGCAAATATTTTTAGGGGAAAATAAGCTTTTTAAAAGTACTTGTGAAAGTTTAAAAATCTCTATGACGAAAAAGAAATTTGGCCTAAGTATGGTTTTGTAACTAATGTTCGTCTTACAGTATTTCTGTTATTTACGATATCCTTTCACACAGGAATTTACGATTGACTGGACTTGGTAGAATTCCAGTACAAGGAGTTTTCGATTAACGAAGTAAACGAAGTTTAATGAAATTTTATTTAATGAAATCTTCTGAATAACCTTGACAACAGATTTCTGCAAAATTTTCATATATAAACTTATTCCCATAATGGCAAAATAATTTTCTCTCCCGGAATTTTTTCTTATATATATATATATATATATATATATATATATATATATATATGTAATATTATATGATATAATATAAATATTGCAATTTTCTAGGAAGGGCTATAAAGGACGTATACTGATCTTTTAAAATATATCATTTTTTACTAATAAATGGCTTTTCACAAGAAAGACATGCAGAGCATAATTTATTGATTTTTGTATTGCATTTACCTGCACACATGTTTCCAGTCAGTCGATAAATCTAGTGTAATTATATCATAGACTGAAATAGAAGAATTATTATAAATAACAAAGTTAAGTTTCATAACCACAAGTTAACATAAATCACAAAAATTTGTGTGTTAGGTGACTTGATACATATTTTGAACTACAGAGTACTATAAACATAAATGTGCTAAAATTTAAATGTCAAAGAAACTTTTAAGACTTATATAGTAATGTTATCAGAGTTATATGGTTGCAAAAATATCTTAAGTTATAAACTCAACCTCACTGTGAGTTTAACTGAACGAGCGGTTATCACTTGATCGAGAGATACCGCCTGCAGTAATGAACATAAACCAAACGAACGAATTATCTCACCCACAACACAAGGTACACGGATCATTACGGTCAGGTTACCTAACCCACACCACTCAGGGACGAAATGCTCCACACAAATCTTGTCATATACAAAAGAAAAGTGCTTTAGATCTAAATACGGCAAAATTCAGCTCTGCGGTCCTAGGAAGAATTTTCTGTTAAACTTATGTAGTAAACTTATATGGATAAAAGTTTTATTTCGTAATCATATAAGACTGTAATACTTGAAATTTTCCATTATACTACTTCATGTTTCATGTTGGAAATAACCTTGATGTTAAGTTGTGTTTCATGATAGACATTCCATCATGTTACTTTACGGTTCATGAAGGAAATTCCATCGTGTTACTTTACGTTTAATGATGGAATATCTATCATGTTACTTTACGTTTCATGATGGAAATTTCCTCATGATACTTTATGTTTCATGTTGGAAATTCTATCATATTACTTAATGTTTCATGATGGAAAGTCCATAATGTTACTTTATGTGTTGCACGAATAATACGTGTAATTTTCATCACTATATATCCATTGCTTCGTCTGCACTTACCCTTCAGAGTCATCCTACAGTCACACTGTTTTCCTGTTTACTGTCTATAACTTGCTATTAGTATAGTTCTGCATAAAAATCGATTATTTTCAGTATTAGCTGATACAGGCATTTTGGTTTTCCATTTAAAGACATTATAGCCGTCAGATATTAACAAAATATTATTATTATTTTTTCAGACACAAGGTTTTGTCAGTGACCCCTAGGAGTCAAGAAGATCTAGATTTCCTGCAGAAACTACGCAGCGATTATGGAGTAAGTACATTTAACCGATGAATTTCTTCATTATTTGATAACAAATGATCAATAAGTATTAAAAATCATTGATATTGGAACTGATAATTATTTGAATTAGCCTTAAATACGCTATAATATAGCCTTAAATACGCTATTATCAAATTTTGATAAATGGACGTCAAATTTTGATAATAGCGATTGTCTTAATTTATTGTACAAAATCGCTGACGAAATTGGCATCATATATAGATTTATCGCAAGGACTCTTTTAATTCAATACAGAAAAGTAACTAAAATAACTCTTGAGAAAAGTGTTATTTCTATTTATCAACTAAAAGGAAACGAGTATATCGCGATAAACAAAACCACAGTAAACAAGGCATAAGTGGATAAAGATGTTATGTCAAAATTTTTCGAAAACATCTCTTTTTGCATGGATTAAGGTGTTGCATATCCTCTCTACCATAGCATCATTGAATATTCATTGATAAATCTTCAGAACCTTTATAATTATTACATATTATCTATGCTATGTGAGAGTTAGACCGTAGCACCTTGTGGTGGTGTGGCCGCACAACTAAACTTCACGAAACGAGAGAGCTTTTTCCAAAGAGAATATACAAAGCCGTTTGATAAAGTTCCTCTCTTTATTAGTTTTGTTTCTTCGTCTAATCTACAAGGATAAGTATCACACAGTTTCGCACAGTGTCTAATCGGCACCGCCAGACAATCTGCATTATGCTTAGCAACAATGCTCTAGAAATGACCTCCGGTACTCTATCCCAGAATAGCAGCTCCATTGTCAGTTTCTCGTTGCTCAAAACTCCTCTAATCTTCTTTGCTTCCGCGCTGGCCTTTTTCAGTTCTTTCGAAACTTCTCGAACCATCCCGATTTCTTTTCAGAAACTCCTGGTGGTTCAATAGAGACTTTCCAACGGTGTTTCACCTTTAGCTTACGGGCCTATTTTTCCGATTCCCTCTTTAGAACGGGAAATTTCATACCCCCTTTGTGAGAACGGCCATTAAGGGGGTTATTTATATATATTATTCCGTTTTCCTGGGTTCGTTAGGATTGAATAAGAATCTCTTCAGAAAGTTCACACAAAATAAATTTGTTATTTTGTAAATTCTTCAGGCGTATGCAGAAATACAAGCATAAACGGCGTAATAACTGTCTTCTATTACGCCTTTTACTGGACAAATACACAAACAAGAAAGCGAGTTAATATAAACGTGGTAATAAAAGACATCCGATAAATAATCTATATATATAAAACAGTTCCGTAACTGACTGACACACTGACATACAACGCACAGACCAAACCGCTGGCTGAAATTTTGCATGGCGATTCTTCTTCTAGTATAGGGGTGCACTAAGAAAGATTTTTGAAAAATTCATCTTAGATTTTTTAAAATTAAATTTTTAAACTGTTTTTGTAACATTTTTTAAGTTTGCATTTAAAATAATAATATGAGGGTTATGAAATTTATATCACGAGAAAGATCATAAAAATTGCTTTAAAATCAAAACTTTTTTGAATCGTTACCTCCATTTTCTGAATTTTGGTGAATTTTTAAAGATTAAATTTTAGAATTTAAGTGATTAAATGCTGATCACGTGATTTCTTTTTCTGGTACTTTAAATAAATTTATCGTCACGTCCATAACAATGAAATAGACAAAAAATATTTTTTCCCTTGCTAATGTGGCAAACGATTGGACATTATCCCAAAAAATATTAAAATACAGTAAAAGATATGTTCCTCAAACTGTACTACATTAACTGTACTATATTCTTTAGTATGTCCTATTAGATTTAATTTGAATATTTTCTTCTACATTATTTTGTCTATAAAAATATCTCTTACTTTTTTTATAAATATATATATATATTTTTTTACATCAATTGTATAGATTGATCGTCGTATTTATTACATATATATATTTATTTTTTTGGGCATTAATTGCTTACATTGACCGTTGTATTTAATTTGAATGTACTCCGTAGCGAAGTGGGGGTTTTCAGCTAGTATTTTATAAAATGATACGCATTTCAAAATAATATATCCTAGAAGAATAGTAGGTAAAATAACGTTTCTCTATAATCAATGTATTTTATTATGTATGCATTCAAACACAAAATAAAATCCATGAGACGATGAAATAACCTTTTACCGCTGTTCAGACACTCTTAAAAATTGAATGCGACGCTATAATACCGCGACCCGCCGAAATTAATAAGTACAATCCGTTTCCGGCGCAGCCTGAGGCTGGACGGTTAATTAGCTGGTTGTAAACTTGCTGGCTGTTTCACTGGGTAAATCAAAAGATAATTTATATTTAATTCAAGTAGAATGAACTGACGTGAAATTAAATACGTAATCTGTGGAAACAAGTGGGTGGAATCTTGAATTACAGAACTTTGTTCTAATGCCTCTTTGCGAGGTGCTTTGATAGGTGTTTTTATCCAGACAGTAATATGGGTAAATATGTGTTAACGTTTGAATGATTAAATTGTGAATGTGTAAAATAGCTTATATCTAAGAGGTATGAGGTTTCAAAATTATCTTCAATTACGAATTTTCCGTGACATTTCAAAATGATGTCTCATGATATGTATTTTTACCATGTTTTTATTTACTCACTTTCTTGTTTGTTTGTTTGTGTGTGTGTTTGTCCAGTACAAATCTTCCAATCGATTTTTAACTAACTTCCCGACTAGCTAGACATTTGAAACTTTTAGAATAGCTCAGAACACGATGACAATGCATTATTTTAATACTTTTAGCCATCTTTAAGCAGATTGGAATTCATTTTCAGTCAGTTTTGTTTTGTAGACTGGTGCAGCCATCTATAGACCGGGATGGGAACGAAAAGTTAAACCCAAGTTAACTTCCAATTAACTTCACATTTTTTCAAGTTGATGGGATAACTCACCAAAAAAATTTAAAAACTATTTATTAATACATAGAATTGTCAAGTTTATATGATTCAACATAAAATTTAAAAACATGGTATATAAAAAGTTCTTTTCATCTTGTAATTATTCTCCAGAATATGTTTTGCAGAGAAATGTTTAAGGCTGCTGTTTACTAACTCTATTGGATTCGCGCATCTCGATGTCAACCCATGGAGAAAATGTGTAAAAAGATATCCGACTTGGATTGAAATATTTAAAAAAAAGCTGTAATCCATAATAAAGAAAGAAATTTTACCCTTTGGGGCATTTTTCTTTTTTTTTTTAAAGAAACTAATATTTTAAAATTTAAATTATTCGGGAAAAAGTCAGGTATAAGTTATTTTGAGCCATCCCATATCCTTTGGTAGACGCAATTTATAAAATGAATCGTGTTGCAAGTTGCAGAAAAGATCAAGCTATCTGAAAATACCGTTTTTATTGGATTATCAGCATTTATGTAGCTGTCAATAGTAAACACATTTCCTCCATAGGTTAACAGGGAGGTGAGTGAATCCAGTAGGGTTAGTACAAGGCCGCCTTAATTTGAATGCTAAAATACTTGTCTGGAGACATAAAAGGTTCGAGAACTGATCGAAAAGTATTGAAACTATCGCCCATAATGAAACCACGGGCAAAAATATTTTGTAATTGAATTTAAACGGAAAAGTTTGAAATAAGATGTTACGTGAACCCTATCCCTCCGTAATACGTTAACAGTGATAAGGGGACAGTGGACTTTCAAAATTGTGAAATTTGTCCAAAAATTTGATTTTTTATTTTATTGAATTGTGAAACTACGGACGAGTAGGAATGTGTTGCAAAAAGAATTTTTAATTTCTGTGATTACTTTCCTAGTTATAGGCATTTGTATTTTATTTAGATATTATGTGGTTACTAATAGCAATAACTTTAAATGTGTTTTTCTCAAAATAAAAATGTTCATGTCATACGAATATTCAAACTGCTCCAGGCGCATTTCTAATTATCGTATTGCTTTGAAATTTAGGTTTTATATACTTAACTGTATATCAAATAAATCTTATTGAAAATAATTATGCCTCGTAGCTCAGAATTTCTAAATTTTGTACTTGAAAATATGATTTATAGGTATTTTGCTTAATAAAAAGGGTGCTTTCACTACTATTATTTTTTTCTCTTTATATTTTTAATGAATGCTTAAAATAAGCAATAAGTTTCATTGTTAGTTCTATATGGTATCCTGTAAATAAAAATTACCATATTATATGCAAAAGAAATGCGCATGGATCATTTTTAATTAGGCCAATTTTGGATATAATACATAAATCATACTTCATAAATTATTAATATTTCATCTTTAATTTTAACCACTTTTACATATCTATGGTACTAATCACATATTAAAATTTTAAGCAAATCCATTTAAAATTTAAAAAAGTTAGGTTTGAAAGTCCACTAGTAGGTGGTGAAGATAATCCACATTTGGAAGTCACATTTTGATGAAGAAAGAAATGGACAGCGTGATGTCAAAGAGGATTTCCAAATACCAATTAGCACAGGAGGATTCAATTAGTTTGGATGGTGCCAGAAAACATACCGTGGCACATACAGAAAAATATGAAGTAATATCATTTGTTGAGAGATGAACAGGCAGCTCCGTTAAGATTGTCGGGCACTGGCTGAGGAAGACGATCCAAAAAGAGGAAGTAACTCTGTACAACATGACGGCAACGACGAGTTCTAAGAATGATTTAGTGGGAAGAGAATGGCAGCAGTGATAGTAGTTCTAGAAATGGTACTGAAAGTCACGAAAGAGCATATAAACAACATAATAAGGATTATTAGGAGCTAGATAGAAAGTTACGAACTAAGGTTATTCAGGAGTAGCTGATGAGGGTGTTCACGATATTGCTTTTTGACAGAGGAAGAAACTGGGTACGTCATGACGATAGAGGAAAGTTCTAAGGATGATGCTAGAAGTGAAAGAGCGGGACATGATAGTGATGACTAAAAGGAAAACGTGACCAACATAATCCGGTTTGTTGAGGGGCCAACCAGTGGTTGTGTTTAAGGTTATTGAAGAGTGGCTAGCGCAGATGATCCAGAAATCCCAATTAGACAGAGGAAGGAATTGAGAACAGTCTGATGGAGGCTGCGAGTTCGAAGAATGAATTAACGGAAGACTGCAGAAATAGTGATAATTGTATAAGAAATAACACCGAGGGACATACAGGACCTGGCGATCTACGTAATCGATTTCGTGGAGGAGGGGGGCAGGAAGTTCCAGGGTGTAATAAGCGAGATGTGAATACGCGTCAATCTAGATGAGTAGGACCACACAGCCTGCATTGTGAGAAGGATTTATGACTCGCAAGCGGCCAGGCGCCGGGAAACAGGGGCGTCGCAAGCGAGCAATCAATGCAGGCAATAAAACCATAAAAGTTAAGAAGACAGAAGCTTGAACCAAAGATTAGGAAGCAGGTGCTGCATAGGAGCTGAGAAATTTCCCAGACGAGGTGAGGCGTCCAGTGTAATTAAAATGCAGACATAAAAACAGGAGCCAACCTATGAACATGATGGTTCGTCCCCCAGCACAATCAAGAGGCGGAGCGAGAGAATCACAAGCCAGAAGACAAGATCCAATCAAAAAAAAAAAAAAGAAACGACATATATATACAGGGAGTGAAGCATTTTGAAGAAGCCCGTTATTAAAAAAAAAGATGCCTAAAAACTAAGCTGCCACAGGGCCGACAAGAGATCCCCTTACTACAAAAAAAGAACGACAAATACCCTAAGCTGATACAAGGGCTACGAGATTTCTAAAAAAACTGACGCAAGATTGGATGCCCAGCGAATCAAGCTGAAGTGCAACCGAGTAAAAAACGAAATAGAAAGGATGGAGAGACGACTGATGCGGCCTGGCCACAACTTAAACGAGAATGTATTTACCCGCCTATAACTACCAATCGATGAAGGATACTACAGACGTCGGAGCTGAGTAATCAGAGTATCGAAACAACGAAAAACTACGTGAGCATCCGAGGTGAACCCGCGTATGACGGAGACCGCTACCGACAGATCCGCTAATGGACAGTTACGTCACAGAGGTATTCCTGATTGATCATCGACCTACGAGCGCCCGAACTCTGTGTGTTACGATATCCAGAACTTTCCCTATAGTAATATAGAACTTTGTTGACAGAACTGTGTGCACAGTGAGGTACGAACGTTAATCAGACCATTTGTCTACAAGTGATTGGAACGAGCCGTAACTACAGTGACAACCGTATAAGGGTGAGCATGTTTAACAATATGTAATTCACATCCATCGCTTAATACATATTCGCCACTTGACCCACAAAGGGCGGCAGTGTTCAATTGTAGAAATAATTTTTTAATTATAATAATATATATGTTCTTGATTGATTCTGTGTTTAAATTGCGGTGAGAAGTTAGCATAATGCTATTTGTTGAAGCTGTATATATATGTGTATAAAAATAAATTGTATATATGTAATCAAAGTGTATTTACTGAGAGTTGTAACCCCTGAATTAATTGTGGATTGAAAGAGAGTTAGTCGCAACGCGACATTACTAGCCTCACGATCATAGCCTAATAATCCCAGAGTGGGTTATTACACAGGAGACTCACGACTCTTAAGTCGAGGAAATAAGGCATATTTTCATACTTTTTGACTTTTTGTAACTATTTCAATTTACTCCCAATTTTTCCAAATTTTATGTATATGATAAATTGATATATTTATTTTAATAAACAAATTTTTAACTCTCAAAATAATTTTAAATAATTTTTTTTAATGCTTTAATTTTTTTTAATGCTTAATTTTTTTTAATGCCTTGTTTTTTAAGTATTTTTATTATATACTGGCTTGCGCGCAGAACTATGAAATTAATTTTACACTTAAATGTATAATTCCTGTTTAATATTTAAAATAAATAATTCAAAATACAATTGAATTAAGACAATCAACATTAAATTTGTTTTTCAATTTTTTTTAAAACTGCTCAAAATATACTTAAAATTTTCTTAAATTTTTGCATTAATTTACCCCTGATAAAATAACAAAATATGCAGTGATTGCAATAATTCTAGTTCAGACGCAATAAAATACCATGATTATGCAGTGATAAAAATTTCATGGAATTATGTTTCATAGTTTTAGAGATATCAGTTGCGGAATGTTGCAAAATTACATTTTAAGAAAAATGAGTTTAAAATTTTTCTTACCATAAACTTGATCAGTAATTAAATATTTAGAATATAAATATCTCCGGAACTAAGCGGAATATTTTTATGCGGGTTGCTTTACTTTGTTCATAAATTTTTAGGCTTTAACATATATTTTTTTTCAAAAAATCGAATGTTTTAAAGATTTAAGAGTAGTGAGTCCACGTAGGGGTAATATTAGTGAGTGGCGATGAAGGTGATGCAGAATATCACTTTTTGATCTTGCAAGAAGTTGGAGTCAGGAGTGGCGAGTTATGAAGACGAGATAACGTAAAATGACAATTGCAATGATAACAGTGCCGGAAATGATAGTGGCGTCATCGATTTGATAAACCACGTAATAGTGTTTGCTGGATGAAGAAAATGAAGAGATTGTTGCTTACTATAGCTATCTGAGACATATTTCGTGGTTATAAGAAAGGTTCATGGAATTCGAATTTGCGTAACAGAAGAAACACTGTGTTGCTGGGCCAGAAGCGTCGGCCGCATCGTATTTTTACTAAATTTTTTAATTTTATGAACTGTAGTTGCCAGCTGCACAGTTCCATTTTCCCGTTGGCTGTATTTTTATGTTTAGTGTAGTTTTCATATTTTTATTCATGTACCGAGTACTTTAAGTGTAATATAAACATTTTAAAAATATAAATTTGATTGTTAATATTTCTTTTAAAATTAATTTAGTTTATATTCAGTTAATCGGTTTTTCCATATCGGGTTTAATCGATTTCAATATGAAAAAAGTTCATTGTCAATTTTTTTCAGGCCAACGAGTTTTTCTGTATATTATAAGATTTAAAGCACTATTTTATTAAATATTATATTTTGAATCTTTAATTTTCCAGAATATCAAAAGTCATTTTCCTTTCACCGTTGGAGAATAGGGAATTCTGGGTTTAATCTGTTAAACATTTTTAAATAGCGATAAAATACAGCGAAGATATTTCATTGGTTATGACATACTTTTCATCTAAATATCTGACATTTCCCGAACAGCCCTAAAACGTTACTGAAAGCAATGTTTGTCTTCCGAACTGTTTAAAAGGCAAACAATGTCAAAATATCTTAAGTAGATTAGTCTCAAATCTGATAATGCTCGAACGATAAATTAACGGTAAAATTTAATTTATGCCGTTTACAAAATTTTGCTTCTTTCAGCGAACAATTAACATTTTCAATGCGGGGTAGAACATTCTCAGTTTAGCCTGAGGGATTTTCCCGAACGGCTCAATTCTGGCGAATGAATTTATCGTTACGTGCTTGTGAATGAGATTAAAACTTAATTTACATGGTTGACGAGTCCGTGTTAAAGAATAATTTACTGGGGTAAAGATTTTTATGCGACCTATATATGACATTCTCAGCTTCAAATAAAGCAGAAAGAAAATATCATACAATTTTAAGCTTCTCTTGTCATACCAAACTGCTGCGAACTTTGAAATATTTTTCGCAATTTCTGAAAAGTATGAATTAAACCTTCTATTTGAGCCTTTATTTTGGGTAATGTATTGATTATTTATATTATAGTGGGAATGCTAGTTATGAATGATGTTGTAGGTTAAGCATGAAAATGTATGGGTGTGTTAGTTCGTCTTGATTTGACGCTGAGGGAGCTCGGTTCGAAACTTCAAGGCTTTTAGTCTGTCTCCAGCTTTTTGTTCCATACTCTTCTTTTAACTTTAAAAAATTGTTGATGACAGTTTTAGATCTTCCTATCTTTTTTGCAATAGACCAAAAACTAATTCCTGACAATGCAAAAGATCGAAAACCGCCTTTTTCATATTCGGTCAGTTTACTTGTTTTTTGCGTGATTATAAAATAAACAACACTCTTAGGCTCGGTGCACACGACCGATCCGGTGTCGTTGTGGCACCGCAGTTTGCGATCAGGAGTACAATAAAGTTGAACTAACCGAATTGAACTACGTCAGTGTGAGTCGGTTAGTTCAATTCTATGTACTCCTGATCGCAACTGCGGTGCCGCAACGACACCGGATCGCTCGTGTGCACCGAGCTTTAATAGTAAACTTCAGAAAAATCACTATACACAAGAATTTTAACGTGAAAGTCAATAATAGTTTTACGTAACATTTCCATAAAAAAATTGAGTGTGTCCTTAAAGTTTTTATACAGGCGACAATAGCGTTTGTTTGCGTAATTATTATTTTTTCGCAATAAAAAGCTCACAGATAGATTTTATTGACTTTTATATTAGTATTTGAACTTTATGATCAACATAAAATTTTTATTTCAATTATCTCATTTTAAAATTTTTTAAATTTCTACAATGGTTTGCTGTCCTTAAAGTTTTTACACGCACTGTATATACATGGTACATATATATATATCTATATATGTAAAACAGTTCCGTAACTGACTCACTGACTTACAACGCACAGACCAAACCGCTGGACCTAAAGGGCTGAAATTTTGCATGGCGATTCTTCTTATGGTGTAGGGGTGCACTAAGAAAGATTTTTGAAAAATTCTTCTTAGATTTTTGAAATTAAATTTTTAAGCTGTTTTTGTAACTATTTTTAAGTTTTCATTTAAAATTATAATTTGAGGGTTAAATAGTTTTTTTCTTTCTAATGCAGCAGACGATTGGATATTATCCAAAAAAATAAATATCCCTTACGATTTTTTATATAAATATATATATATATATATATTAATTACATCAATTGCATACATTGATCGTCGTATTTATTATAAATATATATATTTATTTTTTTGGCTTTAATTGCATACTTTGACAGTTGTATTTAATTTGAATGTACTCCGTAGCGAAGTGCGTGTTTTCAGCTAGCATATATATATATATATATATATATATATATATATATATATATATATATATATAGGTATTGACATATAAATTTTGTTTTTACAAGAGATTTTGTTTTTAAAATTAAATAATATTCAAATGTGATTTTTTTGTATAAAATACAATAACAGCTATGCAAAAGGATGTAGATTCTAAGATAAGACTAAGGATGTTATAAGCAGAGACAGAAAGAAATAAAAGCAAAATGAGCCAAAACTGGTTGCATTAAACACGATTTATTCATTAGATAAATAAAAGTAATAACATTGCTTTTCTGAACTAATAATTTTAATTTATAAAACTGGCCTCAGACAGAAAAAAAGCCCTAAATAAATGTGTTCTTTACGTTTAAGTCTCGAAAATGGGCTAGAAACAACCGAGGTTGGAGACTTCTGATGACTTTTGTGCTGAAATGCTCTGATGCGTAATCTCTATTTATGTATAAAAAACTCATTGAGTTAGGTACAAAAGTATATATCATTGAAGACGATAAAAGGATCGATGCCAAGTTTATCGTATATTGTCAATAAAAAAATCCCCGATAAGATTCATGAGTCATTTATTCCCTCTAATGGACACTCTTCGAAACCCATATAAACGTTTTTTAACGCCATTTTTCCTCTGGGGCCATTGGTATATCTCCATTTATAAATATAATACCAAAATATTGCGTTTGTTTATCTTTACTGAGATAAATCAGAAAGTGCGCAATGGTTGCGACATATACGTAAGAATATGGTGAAACGGGTAAAAACAAAACGAAAGCAATTTCGTTAAAATCAAGTGTGGGGTCACATTATAATAAGACTGATTAAATTACTACGAACATTCATTTTAATGCAAAATTGAAATTACTTTGAATCTTACACAATATATGAAAAGTGGGTGACCTAATATGGGTAAGAGGATATCTAGTTAGTCTCTAAATACACTGCTGGCCACCCAAATTGCAACACCAAGAAAGACCAGAGATATCACAACAAAATTTATTTTGTAGATAACATGTTGACCAAGTATCAAATGATTAAATTTATAGACTTCTGTGAAGTGTGGTTCCTGCCAAAATCAGTAGCCAGAGTAGCCGCCATTGTTGGAGATCACCGCTGCCACACGCCTCGGCATTGATTCAAAGAGACTTTGGATGAGTTCTTGGGGTACAACAGAGCAAGCAGCTTCCACACGTTGCCAAAGTTGATCTGCTGTTGCAGCTGGGGATGGAATCTGGGTCAATCGTAGAGCAACCATGGATCACATGTTTTATATCGGCGAAAGATCCGGAGAGCGAGGCGGCCAGGGAAGCAATTCAATCTGGCGATTGACGAAGAACCGTTGGACAATGCGTGCCACGTGTGGTCGCGCATTATCCTGTTGAAATATGACTGTGGGCAATCCCTGAAGGTAAGGAAGGACAACTGGCTCCAACACCTCGGAGATGTAGCGCTGGCTGTTTAAAGTACCGGCAATGCGTACTAGAGGTGTGCGAGAGTGATATCCAATACCGCCCCATACCATAATACCCGGTGCAGGACCAGTGTGGCGGTGCATAACGCAGCTGTTCAGCATCCTCTCTTCACGGTGTCTCCAGACTCGAATGCGACCATCGTGGTGTTGCAGACAGAAGCGTCGTCAGTAAAGACAATATCATTCCATTCTGCCGTCCACATCCTTCTGTCATCGCACCATTGGCGGCGTAGACGTCTGTGGTTCTGCGTCAAGGGTAGACAAAGCAATGGACGTCTTGCGGACAGACCACTCTGCTGTAAACGGCGTCGAATGGTACGCGAAGACATTGGATGATGCGTTACAGACTGCATGTGCTGTGCTATGGTTCGTGATGTGACTGAGCGATCCGTCACTGCCATGCGCACAATTTGCCTGTCATCACGTGAAGTGGTGCGCTGAGGTGTATGCGATCGAACACGCCGGTCCGTCGTACCCTCTTGCATCCAACGATCACATATCCGCATTACAGTTGTTTGGTTTCGTCCAACAGGACTACCGATTTCCCTGAAAGATAATCCGCAATCTCGGTAGGCCACTATCCTTCCTCTGTCGAACTCGGATACTTGATCAAAAGATAATCGCTGTTTTCGACGAGGCATAATTGATCGTTTTTTTGAAAAAACAACAAGAAAAACACAATTGCCGATCTTGAAATCGTCGAAATCTCCAAGCCTTAAATAGCGCTTTGAAGTGGCGCCACAGGCGCGCGTGATGTGCGTCTGCGCTGAAATTCTAATCATTTGCATATCTCACCTCCGCTAATGCATGTTGTAAATTACATGTTATTTGCATGTTTCCTTCAGGGTGTTGCATTTACAGTGGCCAGCAGTGTATGTATGTTCTAGATATTCTAGTATATCTAGATAATTCGTATACTCTAGATATTTCTCTGTATTTCTGCGTCCATTGATCTACCTTAGTTTGTCGATATAATGCTAAAACTTTTACCTTTTTTGTTTTTATTCCATAAGGGGACCAGAAAAGGGAAAATCGATTAAAAAATCGAATTTCATTTTATTGTTGCATTAGAGAGATTAAAATGTCCCCTTTCTCATGATGTATCACACTAGTTAATCGAATAAACAGAAGTTTGGCAAATGTGGTGTTTATCTTGAACCAATTTATAGCTGATTTGACATTTAAAGGGCCCCTCTGATGTAAACAAACCACTTCGCTTGCACTCGGTGTTATTTAATGATCTATAATACTATTATCTCTACTGGTATTTTTCAATATTAAGTTTTTCTTTTGAACTGGCAACAGAAAAAGTTAACTGAGACTGTTTTAGTCGTTTCTAATTGTTGCTATTGCGCACATGCTTATTTTTGTTTGAAATCTTTTCGGTGGGAAAGTTCATAATGTTTTAATTGCTGCATTCTTTACTGCTTTTTGTTTTAATAATTCGACTATTATTGCAGTTCTTAAATTGGTAGAATCCATTTTATTAAAATGCCAAGAAGTAAAAAAATATTTAAGAAGCGTGTCAGCATTGGTCCAGCTGGAATGGATAGTTGGTGTAAATTCCAACTTGCAAAAGCCAGCGGAGATGTGTATGACCACAATCAACATACACATATTGCCTTCCGTATTATGGAAGCCATATAACCTATTTTCAGAGAGTTGCCCCATCCGGAATTGTTGAAAAAGTGTGTACATGGGAAAACCCAGAATTCTAATGAGTCTAAATAATGTTATCTGGACCCGTGTGCGAAAAACTGTGTTTGTGTCCCTAAAATCACTTAAATTTGGTGTGTATGATGGTGTTTCCTGCCTCAATGCAGGAAACATAATTAAATACAAAACTTTGGTCAAATTATGTATCAATACAGGCCTCAATTGCGTAAAACACTGAAACAACTGGACAAGGAACTTGAGACAGATCGAAAGAGAAAACTCTCTGAATGCTGTAAAATAAGCTAGGCAAAGTCAAAAAGTTGCCAAACGCAAACTGGAAGACTCATTCCATGAGTCTTAAATAGACAATCCGTCATATTAATCAGGATTTTATTCAATTCATATAGTGATAATTTTTAAAAATGCAGTTTT
>OU015490.1:109315460-109695460 GCA_907164885.2 Dolomedes plantarius | reverse complement strand
TCTGGCCCTGAGTGACGGAACGCTAATTTTCTTTCTTATCAATATCTTAAAAAATGGGGGTGTCTGGATTACTTGAGGGCAAGGTTTATTTTATTAAATGTGATAAACTGGTGTGGTATATACTTGGAATATTCAATTCCTCAGCTATATCTTGCCAAATTTTATTTATTACATCTTGGTTGTGGTTGTCCTTTGCTCTAAAATCTTAAATTTCTGGCCTTGCGTGGACAAGAACTATCAGACTTGTCAGCATCAACCTCCATCTCTTTTGATTATAATAATGCAAAAATCCTCAACACGGAGCATTAATGAAAATAAAATGCGCGTGTTCCCGCACATGCGCAGATGAAATGTTTCACCAGTTGTGTTTCGAGAAATATCGGTCAGAGAAGCATACACTTTTGTTGCAGCAACGTTTCCGATATGAAGCGACGTGTCTCAAAACAATGTTGCATCCGGTGTGCAGAACTCTCCTTTGATTACATTGCAGACGATGCGTCCGATACAGAAAGCTAGAAACAGAAACGTTGCGCAATGTTTTGTTGCATTCGGTGTGTGGCCAGGCTTAATTTGCATATTTGTTTCTTCATCGTTCCTTCAAATATTTTGTCCGAAAATTAGTTATCGAAAAAGTTTCCGATCGACTTTGCAATCACTTTAAAGATTGTAAAATTTTAATGAGTATGAGTTATTGTGTTAGGGTGACCTATGGATAAAGAGATGGTGAAATCTTAAGTAAAAAACCAGTCGTAAATGTGAAATTCATTAAAAATCGCCCTCTAGTTGGGAAATGTTGAACTAATTTTTTTATTCGCTCAAACAAATTTCCATCCCTTCAATATGTCTTACACAAAATTTCATAACTTAATGAACAGTAGTTTCGTCTGTAGACAATTTTAAAGTAGGGAAGTAATTATAGACACCCTGTATATATATATATATATATATATATATATATATATATATATATACATATATATATATCCCTACACTGCACAGTGATGCATATATGAATCAATTAAAATTTCACCGTGTACTAAATATACGAAAAATGAATTTGCTTTTATTGCACACTGGTTCATACATAAATCAATCCTTTTATCCATTTCATTCTGATTTTCTGCACTAGATGGCAGTACTAGACTGTTATACCGTTGAAAGCAAACTTTATTTGAGAGTTGCACGTGTTCACCATTTTGCTATATTTACATTATACATTGTGCTCGTATTTTTTAACGCTGAAACCAAGGAATTTTTTTCTTAGTTGATCAAGGTATGTAGTTTCAATTTTATATCAATATTTTTCTTTAAAAATATTAATTGAGTTTTAAAACTATTTTTTATGATTGATTCAAATATGCATCAGCATTTTATGATTGATTCAAATATGCATCAGAGTGCATTAAGTCCTAATTCTAAAATAACATAATACTTTTTCTTTAGATACATTTATTTCCAAAATTACTTACATAATACTAAAATCTAAAATTTATAAATGCATGTTATAGAGTCAAAATTAATTTTTAATTTGTATTTCCTATACTTAGGCCTTTTTTTTAAAAAAAAAATCCTTTTTTTTTAGAATGGAAAAAAATCTTACAAAACGTAGGAAAAAATATTTGAATGATGCAGAAATTGCTGAACTTTGGAAGAGTTTACCTTCTGATAGTGAAGATAGTTTAGAATTTACAGATTCTGATGATGATCCAAGTTATATTAGTCATAATAGCCCTGTTACTGACTCTGATTCAAGTGATAAAGAAAATGCTATTCCCAATGTAATTCCATTAGTATCTACTGCATCAGTTGTAATGCAAACAGCACAACAAATTTCAACACCTACGACTACGAATTCAATATCACCTCCTATTTCTCCCGCCAGTATTTCAAATAATTTAAGAAAATTAGTATGGAAAAAGAAAAACATCTCTGTTAAATCTGATAGTATAAAGTTTTTGGGAAATACATCTATGCCGCAAATAATTTCAGAATTACAAAGCCCTTACCAATATTTCAATTATTTTTTTTCTGATAAACTTTGCGAAAAAATAGCTGCAGAAACAAATTTGTATAGCACTCAAAATGGCTCTAATAGCACATTTTCTGTTACTCTTAATGAAATAAAAAAGTATTTAGGAATTGTAATTATGACATCTATTCATGATGTTCCAAATGTACGGTCATATTGGAATGAAGTAATTGGTAATGTCATGATACAAAATACCATGACATTGAAAGTCTTTGAAAAAATAAGAAAATATCTACACTTTAATGATAACTATGCACAAATTACTGACCCTCAAATTCCTGGATTTGATAAATTGTATAAAATCAGACCTATAATTGATGAACTGAATGCAAAATTTTTATCGGTTCCAATGGAAGAATGCCTTTCTGTAGATGAGCAAATATGTGCTAGTAAAGCTAGACATCACCTAAAGCAATATATGCCCAACAAGCCTCATAAATGGGGATATAAACTATATTTTCTTTGTGGTCAGGATGGGTTTGCACATAAATGTGAAGTTTACACAGGCTTAGAAAACCATTTCACTAATCGTTTATCAAATGAACCAGATCTAGGATGCAGTGGGAATGTTGTCGTTCGATTATGCAGAGAAATACCTCCCAATAAAAATTTTAAGTTGTATTTTGATAATTTTTATTCATCAATTAGCCTCATGAAATACTTCGCTGAAAATGGAATTTTGTGCTTAGGCACCGTAAGGAAGAATAGGATACCAGGATGCAAACTGCCTTCTGATGAAGAAATGAAAACAAAACCTAGAGGAACAAGTGTTGAATATGTTACAAAATACGATGAAATAGAAATATCCAACATTATATGGAAAGATAACAAAAATGTTCTTTTCATATCGACTTTTGCAGGGCAGAATCCTATGGACCAGATTGAGAGATATGATAGAAAAAATAAAAAAACAATTCCTATAGATTGCCCATATGTTGTCAAAGAATACAATAAACATATGGGTGGCGTGGATTTGTTGGACAGTTTAATAGGCCGATATAAAATTACACTAAGATCTAAAAAGTGGTACATGCGACTTTTTTATCATTTTATTGACCTGGCAGTAATTAATGCTTGGTTATTGTACAAAAGGTCAATGTTTGCAAAAGATGCCAGCAATAAAAAAATATTGAAGCTTGCTGAATTTCGACAAGAAATAGCAGAAACTCTTTGTCAAATGGGTCAGACTATCACCCCTAAGCGAGGGAGACCTACAACATTACAGGAAAATTACATTGCAAAGAGGAAAAAAGGCCCAACAGCTTATATTCCACCTATTGCAGTAAGGCAAGATAAAGTAGAGCACATGCCTGTCTGGAATGATACCCGTACTCGGTGCAAATTACCAACATGTAAAGGTCAATCCTTTATAGCATGTGAGAAGTGTGGGGCTACTCTTTGTATTAATAAAGACAGAAACTGCTTTAAAATATTCCACACAACTTAATTTTTCAATTGCTTTTAATATCTTTTGTAGTTTAGATTGAAGAATGTAGAATGAAGAATAAAAAATCTAGATGTGTTAACAATTCTAATTTCTTGGCGATTTTATTATATGGCTTTTTATTTACTTTCTGTATTATTTTATATTCAAATTTTTTAGTTATAGTCTAATTTTTTTAGTCATAATTTTTAGATATGAGACACCAATAACCTGAAGTATGCATAGAAAAAATTTAACTTAATGCACAGCGATTCATATATGCATCAAACACAATATTTCGGTAAAAACAGTAAAATAATTCATAAAGAATTTTTTTAATATTTTTTTAAGTATTGTCTAGGCCCAAATATGCGTGAAAAAAAATATAGTTATGAAAGAAAAAATCGTGCAGTGTAGGGTTAAATATATATATATATATGCAATTCTTTAATAAAAGGTATATGAATTTGTAATACTCTTAATGATGTTAAAATGATAGTTATTATTTTAAGCACTTTAAAAATTTCAGATAAAACGTTGTATTATTTTGTCTAAACATAAAGTTCAGAAGCAGATTTTCGATAATAATTTGACATATTAGAAATGAGTCCGACAGCTTGTAAAATGACAAAGTATATCAGTGACATAAAACTAATCCTCAAGATTATTGTTTTTTCTAATTTACGTATCAATATTATTTATTCGTGAACGCTATTAATACCCTGCTACGTAAATTTCCATTGCAAATCTAATTGTATTTTACCATTAGATTAATCATTATCCTTCAAAGCCGGTCGAATTACAGATATTACTGTCACACAAAAGATTTACAACAGGTATTCAGACCTTGCAATAAACCTTTTGAGTTATATTTGAAAGCTGTTATCCTATCATACTAATTATAATTTTGATGAGAATTACACTGACCAATGATTTGAACAAAGGAGCTTTTCAATAGCATTGACATATCGCATCAAGTTACAATGCTTATATGAAATGAAATACGTGTATATTCTCAAACATTTAATGCACCCTCTTTCATATTCACTCACACTTATACAGATTTATATGTCACAAAAATTTAAAAATTCATAATTTAGGCTAAGGTAAACTACGCTGATTAAATACAAGCGAACAATAAGTTTGACATACCTGTAAATTATTGTTTTAGTTTTAGCTGCTCCCTCACTACACACACACACACACACATATTTATATATATATATATATAGCACGTTCACTCTTAGAACACACTTGGAAGTCACAATTTAGGCTAAGGTAAAATGGATTTACTGAATACTGGTAAAGAATGACTTTGACATACGGTAAATCAGTATTTTGGTCTTAGTTGTTTCACGTAAACTATTCCCAATATTTTTCTCTTTCAAAGTCTTAACATTTTTTGCTTTTCAACGGGTAAATATTACAAATAATGTACTATATGTCAATGGACCAAGAAGAAAGAATCTTATGTGGTAATGAATTTAGGTTTTCAATGTTTGATTAAGTGTACCGTTTAAGAAGCGAATCATGAAAAAGAAACTCACTTGTAAAAATATACTGTGAACTTTTAAAAACTAAAGGAATGGAAATGTAACTGATGTATAGTTGCAAGTGAAAATAGAAACGATTTTAGTATTAAAGGAATAATGGTTTAAAGAGTTTGGATTAAAGGAATAAAAAGCGTATAATTGAAGGGCTTCTTAAAATAAAAAATACACACACACACACACACACACACATATATATATATATATATATATATATATATATATATTTTATATATATATATATATATATATATATATATATTTTATATATATATATATATATATATATATATATATTTTATATATATATATATATACAGGGTGGTCATAAAGAAACTTTGCCGAGCCGATATATGGACCTCTAGCGGCTGTTCCGTTCAACCGATCGAGATGAGATTTTAGATATAGTTATTCAGAGGTATGAGCTCGGGATTCTGTGAACGGCAACCAAGTGGCGTCCACGGTTACGGTTATAGGTACAGAAAATCAAAATTTTCAAACGGCAACACTCATTTTTTCCCATCGCAAAATGCTCAGCCCATGCGAAAACCCTAAAAAGCGTTGGAACGGTACGTGTATCACAAAAAACGGACGCGTTATGCACGTACAAAAAAAAACAGCTCTGCGAATGGCTAACAAAAATACGATCAGAGACCTTTTTATCGGTTTTCTACGCTTAATATCTGGCGAACGGCTTTCTTTGATTGGTTTCTAGCCTCTGTCATATGCAAATTTCCTCCGTGCGCCCCGATCGTGTCTTTGTTGGCCGTTCGCATAGCTGATTTTTGTGCGTGCATAACGCATCCGTGTTTTGTGGTACACGTACCGTTCCAACGCTTTTTAGGGTTTTCGCATGCGCTGAGAATTTTGGCGACGGGAAAATGTTGGCGTTGCTATTTCAAAATTTCGAGTTTCTATACCTATAATCGTAACCGTGAACGTCACTGTGTTGCCGTTCTCAGAATCCCGAGCTTATACATCTGAATAATTATATATGAAATCTCATCTCGATAGGTTAAATGGAACGGCCGCTAGAGGTCCATATATCGGCAAAGTTTCTTTATGACCACCCGGTATATATACTATATACATACACACACACACCGTTTCTCTGAACCTCTGCTTTTATCTCTTCTTCTGTATTTTAATTTTTAAATAGTTACCCCTCTAGCTTAATAGTTAACTCATAGTAATGAACTTTGATGTGAATAACTGGAAAATGTCTCCTGATTTAATAATTTAAATGTATTAAGATCTATTTTTTGCTTTCACAAAATGTCATCAACATATAATATAACTTATTTTACGCTGTCTAACGTTGAACTGGAAGGAATATTAAAATGCAATTCATTTCTTCGAGTCTTAGAATTTAAGTATAGCTCAGTTTGCCTGTAATAAGAAGCAGTTTAATGATCTTACTGACACGCGAACGCAATGATAAATTTCAGAAATGAAATTGTGAGCATTTTAATAGTCATTAAAAATCAATAGAGCTATAGGTGTTTAGCAAGCATGGGAAAAAGGAAATTTCATAGATTTCCATTTAATTTGTTTTCAGGGGTTCCTGCATTGATCTAGAATTTATTTTAATTGTTAAATTCGTATAAGAATAGCAAAATACGTACTTTTCGAACTTCTGCAGCATTCTTCAGTATTTTATGTAATGTTGATTAAATTTTATAAATATAGGTACATATAGAATTATTAAATTAACACATATATCTTATCTTTTAGACTTAAACATAGTTAGTAATATGTAAAACACTATTACAAAATTTCATTGAAATATATTGAAAACTTTGTAAATTATTAACTTTCTCGTTTACAACAGTTACTGAAAAATGAGTTTTCTAGACAATGCATTTAAAGATGCTACTTCCGGTCTTTTAATATCGCTTTCGGTTTATTAAAGGAGACTCAAGTTCTAATTCAATGATCGTACTAATAAAAGCAATGCAGTTATAGAATCTTAAAAGATTGGCTTTTGAGATAGTGCAATAAAATAATTTCGAAAATTTGTACCAAAAGAGCCATTACATACGGAATTCAATATATAGCAATTTTTTGTGTGTGAAGTATTAAAATTAGTAAGAATTTAAATTTAAAATTGTTCTTAAGCAATTTTCTATACTTTTTTTCAAAGATTTTTTAAGGTTATGTGCCTTTAATATTTCAAATAATCCACAGATTAAAATGGTGAAGTTTAATCACTTTACGTGCTGTGCATGATAGGTAAACCTATGTAAATATAACTCCATAGCAATGTACTAGAAAGATAAACTGTATCTTTTATAACATAAGATAACAATATGTAAGCCGTAAAACTAACTGACACGAAATAAATAGTTCCTTTATATTGTACCTTCAGCAAAAAAATTCGTCATATTACATCTCGGAAAGCAATATGTCACCCACGCTAACGTAATCGCCCAAAGTAATAGCCGGGCATGTAGGAATAAGCCAGTAAACGGATCTCTTAATCCTGAAATAGCAATCGTATTTCACTTTTAAGATCCTAGATTACGTAAGCGATTTCAAACAGTCCGCGCATTTAATCTCTGCATATTGGGCATTTAATCCGTGATTTACCGACCGGTTGTGAGCTAAATATCTACAGAAGACAATGAAAGCGGGCGGAAAAGATAAAAAAAAATTGTATGAAATTAATTGGGAGTGAGTAAAGGCTGAAATAACTTTCTAGTGTAGTATATAAGCAGATGTAGGCGTGTGTATATATATATATATATATATATATATATATATATATATATATATATATATATATGTATGTATATATATATATATATATATATATATATATATATATATATATATATATATATATATATATATATATATATATATATATATATTTGTCTTGATCTTACCGGATGAGCCAAGAAAGTTGTTTAAAATAAAATTGTTTATTAATTTAAGAACTGAAGACTAATTTGCACCATGAAATATTTACAGACATAAAAATTAAAGATTTTATATGAAATTAATAATGTATTTAAAGTTTATCATAAAAAGAACTTAACAACATGATTCAATAGTGGTTTTTTATCTGTATTAACTATGTTTTAGGAGGTTTTGAATTTTCTTTTAGTGTTTCACTTTAAGCACTGGTATAATTAAGAAAATTATTTTAATGAGGAACTATTATATTCTTCAGCAAAAAATTATAAATTTTTCTATTTCTCTGAGTCAGCATAAACTAAACGACAAATTATCGTTATCGTTTAGATTTAGAGACAATTTCCTTGCTTTGAATTTTTTTATAAAATCTCACGAAACTAGATAAATAGAAAGAGGGGATTTAAATTATAATCATTTAAATTTTTTTTCCACATAATTAAATTTAAATGCTGTGTTACAGAGCACATTTTTTTTTCAAGAAATTTCCTTCGCAATAATTATCAATCGTTAATATAAACGTATTTGTCTTCGGTCTTAGGCTAGAAACAAAATTCAATTTTTTACAATTAATGTTTGTCATTACTAATGAAATAATTTACAAAAGAACGGACTGACTGTGCTTCATAACTGAACTTAATGAGAATATCATTATGTCCCTGAAGAAATGTACAAATCGTAGTGCTATCATAAATAAAACTTCAAAGCAGAAATCTTTTAAAGGCCTGAAAATTTGGTCGCAAGTTGTGTACAAATGTCAAAAGAAAAAAAAAATTCAAACAACTTTTTATAACATTTAATGCATTTATGAATTAAATATTTTCACACGTTCATATATTAAACTTATTTAAAATTACAAGTTGTTAAAAACAAAGATTGGTATATGAAATTAAAAATAAAAATTATTCTCTTAAATTATACAGTTTTTTATTATCAGTTTAAAGTTAATTTTCTCTTATGCTGAATAAATTTCCTCGTGCTTCATTATATTACACGTAGTAGATGACTACTTTAGCTTTTCAGCTTGTGCCTAATTTGAATAAATTATAGCAACATTAGTTAATTTTTAGTCATTTCTTTATTTTCTTTTTGCAAAAGAATTTTTTGCATAGAAATTTTAGTATTTCTTCCGGGATTTGACTGTGTTTGTTTTTAAAATAGTTTCCTTTTATTGATTCAAATATTCAGAGATATTACTCCATGTTAGATATTCTTTCTTTCAACTTTTATGTTGTAATACAGGAACCGCGTTAGCCAAGTGGTAGCGCGTTGGGTTTGGAACTGGGGGGAGGGGCTCGGTTCGAATCCCATTAAATATAATCGTGTTTAAGCCGGATATGGTCACAGTAAATCCGCATACCAGAAACTACTTCTGTGGGGTCAGAGGGGGGAGGAGGAGGAGAACGTACAAGCCCCCCAGATGTCGGCTCTGGGGGTGCTCGGTCAAAATAGAGGTGCCATCAGGGGGTAGTGCATGTTCACCTATACGGTGCTTCCACTGAAAACCAACGATTTTGATGGATTATGCGCTAATGTCTTGATTGAGAACTGTCCCACATTGATAAACAACACATACGTTTCATATGACATACAGTCCCAAATATTTAAAGATTAGACAAACTGTATATGAAAGAGACCAGAGCACAACAGAAATTTGCACCACAGCTTCAAGGCTATTTTACGGGAGGAGTCCAATTTTAGATATAGGTTGAGAACCCCTTCTCTAGGTAATATAAAGAATATTTAAAGCCAAAACTCATGAAAAATTAATTAATATCTTTAAGAGGTCTAGTACCTTTTACAGTCTAAGAGACTCGACAAACATATCCTTTTTTTTTCAATCATCAGTAGTTTCGAAAATAACTTATTCAGAAATATGAAAATTTTACTGCCAGTTAAACAATCTTTTTTTTTTATAAATATTGCTCTCAATTTTATCTGGCTTGAAGAGAAATGTTTTTAATTGTTTACAACAAGTTTTAACCATTGTTGTTTTTCATTGTTATATCAATGAGCACAGGATATCACCAGAACAGTTGACTACAATACCATGAATTTTATACGCATGCAATATAAACATGTGTATTATATAATTTATATTATAAAATTTCGGTACAGCTTTTTCAGACGCACTTCCCTGCCAAGTGCCACGTTTGGCGATTTTGTGTATGGAGTGGCAACTATGCGAGTTTGGCGAGATTTTTTTTTCTCCGAATTTAGTCGTGTGCGGTTGTGGCACTTATTA
This sequence comes from Dolomedes plantarius, assembly GCA_907164885.2. Taxonomy (NCBI): domain Eukaryota; kingdom Metazoa; phylum Arthropoda; class Arachnida; order Araneae; family Dolomedidae; genus Dolomedes; species Dolomedes plantarius. The sequence goes on along the minus strand of OU015490.1, from coordinate 109,685,297 downwards.
GATTGAGATTTGAAATTTAATTATAAATAATGAGATTTATAATTTTGATAGTTTTCTTAATTTTTTGACATTAGCGCAGAGTTGAGTATGTTTTGTATCTTTTTTGTTTATTTTTGCTACTTCTGCTGTGGTTTTTTTTCGCGCATGCATTATTGCTATTTTGTAATGTAGGAAATTTATTTGCTAACTGAGGTTAGCTGGGAATTTCTGTAATGTTTTTGGAAGCTTAATACAGCCAGCGATAATTTCCTTTTCCCGAAATTTGATTTATGAATTTTCACCCTTTCAAGTTAAATATTGTTTTGTATCTTCAAAAGTTTAGTTTGTGGCAAAATGAATGACATGATTGAATTTTGGTTGTTGTTCAATTTGTATTTTATGGGAAACAGGTGTGTAATATGTTTGTGTATTGAGAATTTGCGTTTACGGGTACAAACCACCGACTGGGGATTTCTGTAATGTTTTTGGAAGTTTAATACAGACAGCGGAAAGTTTGTTTTCAACTTATTTGTTATATCTTGGTCGCTATTGATGTTTTTGTTTACATTTAGCACTTTAAGCCTAACAGGTGTGCGGAATTGGGAAAAGTTGGCGCCACGGAGGTGCGTTGGAGCAAAAAAATTTTTGACGCCAACTTGACGCCAACGGAGGTGCGTCTGACAAAACTGTTCCTAAAATCTTTAATTTCAGTAAAATTTATCAAAACATTTTTGAAATTTAAAAAATTCAAAGACTTTTTTTTCTATGAAAAATGAAGAATCTTGATTTCAAAGTTGGTCATTTTAAAGATATAATATAACTTAATTTTAAAAGTAAAAAAAAAAAGTTTGCATTCAATAATATACGGACGCAAGTCTGCGCATAATGACATAACATTGAAAAAAAACAATGGTTGAAATTTTAAACAATTAGAAAATTTATATTGATGCTAGAAAAAACATTGAGAGCCAAATTTATACATAAGAAAGTGTGTTTAACTCACAGTAAAATTTTCATATTCCTGAATAAATCATTTTCATAACTACTGATGATTGAAAATGGAGATACCTTGGTCGAGTCTTTTAGCTTTAAAAAGGTACCTGACACCAAATAAATGCTAGTAATCTTCAAATTATTTTCATCAGTAATCATAAACGTGTCAATTCTTTAAAAGAAAGCGAAAAGAGGCAACCAGTATCTTGGAAATTATGATAATTGTTTCACACGTGATAATTTTATATGTTGTTTTACTAAAAATTTTTAAAAAAATTGTTGTTCAATAAATAACTTTTCATGAAGGATAAAATTCTTTCATATAGGTGTTTCCTAAAATCCATTAAATTCCCACAAAACTATATTTTTATTTTAACCCACTACGTGCCACTATATGAACCGCATCGTCTAAATAGAATCTAACCTATTTTTTAACTACATTACTTGTCTCAATTGATGTGCAGTATAAATTTTTTAATAATTACAAGATAAAAAGAACTCTTTATATACCATGTTTTTAAATTTTCTGTTGAATCATATAAAATTGACAATTCTATGTATTAATAAATACTTTTTAAAATTTTTTGATGAATTATCCCATCAACTTGAAAGAAAATGAAGTTAATTGGAAGTTAACTTGCGTTTAACTTATCTTTCCCGTCCCGGCCTTTTATATGGCTGCACCAGCCTACAAAACAAAATTAACTGAAAAAGAATTTAATTCTGCTTAAATATGGCTAAAAGTATTAAAATAATACATTGTCATCGTGTTCTGAGCTATTCTAAAAGTTTCAAATGTCCAGCTAGTCGGGAAGTTAGTTAAAAATCGATTGCAAGATTTGTTCCGGACAAATACATACACACATAAACAAACAAACAAACAAGAAAGCGAGTTAATAAAAACATGGTAATAATTACAAGATAAAAAGAACTTTTCATACACCATGTTTTTAAATTTTCTGTTGAATCATATAAACTTGACAATTTTATGTATTAATAAATACTTTTCAAAAACATTTTGATGAATTATCCCATCAACTTGAAAGAAAATGAAGTTAATTCGAAATTAACTTGCGTTTAACTTTTCATTCCCGTCCAGGCCAATAGATGGCTGCACCAGTCTACAAAACAAAATTTACAGAAAAACAATTTAATTCCGCTTAAAGATAACTAAAAGTATTAAAATAATTCTTTGTCATTGTGTTCTGAGCTATTCTAAAAGTTTCAAATGTCTAGCTAGTCGGGAAGTTAGTTGAAAATCGATTGCAAGATTTGTACCGGACAAACACACACACAAACACACACACAAACACACACACAAAAAAAAAACAAGAAAGCGAGTTAAGAAAAACATGGTAAAAATCTGCATTTGTATAGAATTTACGATAGGGTCCCAAAATGGCGTCTAGACATGGCGCCTAATGGGTTTATCGCTTGTTTCTTCCACGCATGAACATCCAAGCCGTATGCTACGCTAAATTCAAGCAAGTAAACATATAAAAACCCCTGAAATGAGTATTTTTTATTATTTATGGAATTAAATATGAATTTTTTAAATATCATTGCAATTTTAATGATGTATAAGAATTTCTCGAAATAAATTTCGAGAATTTTTTTATCACACAGAAAATGGAGATACCTTGTAAATAACTTAACGAATGAAATTTATTTACCCGTTATAATTCATATTTTTTATTGAGTCTCCCTTACAATCTTTTATGAAAAATACTAGATAAAATTTTTTTTCCTGTGTGTCGAGTTATAATTTTGGCAGCGCGCCAAACCCAGTAGCAGTGAACAGATAAACAGAAAAGTACCAAACTGCGTAAAAAAAAAGAAGGTAGGCAAACGATAAGTAATCCTACGTTAATAACCCGCGGTAGTTTCGTTAGAGGAGACTACCTGAAATATTTTTTTTTGTCAATTTATTTCGTTGTTATGTACATGACGCAAAATTAATTTCACAAAATTAGTATCACAAAAGGAAAAGATATCACGTGATCAACATTTAATAAATTAAATTTTAAAAATTAATCTTTAAAAATTCACTAAAAATCAGGAAATGAAGGTAAAGATTCGTAAAAGATTTCATTTTAAAGAAATTTTTATTGTCTTTCTCGTGATATAAATTTTATAATCCTCAGATTATTACATTAAATGAAAACTTTAAAGAATGTTACAGAAACAACTTAAAAATTTAATTTAAATAAATCTAAGAAGAGTTTTTCAAAAATCTTTCTTAGTGCACCCCTACATAATAAGAAAAATTGCCATGCAAAATTTCAGCCCTTTAGGTCCAACGGTTTTGTCTTTGCGTTATCTGTCAGTCAATCAGTCAGTCAGTTACGGAACTGTTTTATATATATAGATAAGAGCAGTTTTTATGTAGCATTACTGTACATTTTTCGAAACATAAACAAGTATTTATTTTGCGGATTTTGCATTTTGGTTGCTTTCCAGCTTGTGAAATAAAATGATTCACGCCATCAAAACAAATACCCGTATTCACTGGTGCTCGCGGTCCTAAACAAATTGTCTCTTCAGGTGTTTCTGTTTTGATCAGCGCAATAACAATATGGCGTAGGAAATCTAACTGGGACATTAGTCCTTTCATTTCTCTATGGATTTTCCATGCAGCTAAAACAGCCATGTTTAAGGTGTTGGTAAAAAAGGACCACCACCATTTTTTACATGTTTTTATTAATTCGCTTTCTTGTTTGTTTGTGTTTTTGTGTGTTTGTCCAGTACAAATTTCGCAATCGATTTTTAACTAACTTCCCGACTTGCTAGACATTTGAAACATTTAGAATAGCTCAGAATACGATGACAATGCATTCTTTTGATACTTTTAGCCATCTTTAAGCAGATTTTTATTCATTTACAGTTAATTTTGTTTTGTAGACTGGTGCAGCCATCTTTGGGACTTGAACGAAAAGTTAAACTAAAGTTAACTTCCAACTAACTTAATTTTCTTTCAAGTTGATGGGATAATTGATCAAAAAAATTTTTAAAAAGTATTTATTAATACATAGAATTGTCAAGTTAATATGATTTAACAGAAAATTTAAAAACATGGTATAGAAAAAGTTCTTTTTATCTTGTAATTATTACTTTTCATTCATGGCCTTAAGTTGCGGGATTTCTGAGTGAGATTACATTTGGAAAAGTTCATACGGTGATTTTATGGCCAATTCAGTCGGGGTCTGTTCAAGAGTTGATATTTCTTCGGATTCAATAGGCAACATTTTATTTGCTTTTTTCCAGTTGAATTGTTTCTTTTAGCTTTATTTTTCTTCAATTTGAGGAGATTAATGGAAGAAATCTTCTAGACTGGTTAGAAAAGGATTTACGTGAACCAGAGTTTTAACATAAGAGTGACACCGACAACACAAATGCTGCCGCGATTCAACCACAGGGAAGAGTTGAAGATGAAGCTAGTGAAGAGCCCAGTGATCGGTGCACACACATCGAAGCGCTATTGTGTATCGTTGTCTAGATTATACGAGTCATTGGAAGAATAAAGTGTTATCACAGCTGTCAGGAAAATTCGCAAAAATATGAAAAAACCAACATATATTCATACATAACACCAGCTGGTGAAATAAAATAAATTAATGGATTACATAAAATAAATGAATAAAATAGAAGAGCACAGGCGCGATGGCCCAGTTGGCAAGGGCAGCCGGCCAGTGATCTGAACGTCTCTGGTTCGGTGCACGTCGTTGCAAATCCGTAGTCGTGTAGACTAATTGCGGCTGGTGCACGTAAAAGACGTGGCTGTAATGTCCTCCAAGTTCTCAAATTTTACCTTTTGAGGTGCGGGTCAAGTGTTCCGGTCTCGGCATTTGACTCGGTTCTAAATTGCGGGACCGGCTCTATACGGCAACCCCTTAAATGAATGGCCAGCAGCCACGGCTGCAAGTGTAATGGATTAAGTTCCAAAAATGCCATAAGTTAGATCAAAATAAAAGAGAAAGAGTGGTATTATATTTTGTAAATAAAATAAATCTCTATGGCAATTGAATTATTCGTGTTTTTAGACTATTCCTACTACTCCTACCTTCCATTAACCCGAATAATTGGGAGTACACTGCATCTGGTTTCAATACATATACATAAACGGTTTCTATGGGTCTGTACACTACGTTATTTGGATGAATATTTGGGATTTTACTTTTCCTTTTGTTTGGACTTAAATTCCTATTCAATTTTCAAAATATATTTTTGGGGGATGCTTAATACTTCATGCTCATTCATCCTCATTTTTTTTTTTACATTTCCCTTTCCATGATTTCCTTTTGACTGATTTCCTGGATTTCATTTTTGACTTTTCCTTTTCTTTGGTCTTAGGATACCTATTCAATTTTCAAAATATATTTATCGGGATGTTATTGCTCCATACTCATTCATCCTCAGTTTTTTCCCTTTCCTTTTCCTTTATTCCCTTTTGACTGATTTCCTCGATTTCCTTTTTCACTTTTCCTTGATTTTACCTTTTTCTTTTGTTTGGACTTAGATACCTATTCAATTTTCAAAATATATTTATTGGAATGCTTAATACTTCATACTCACTCATCCTCAGTTTTTTTTTAACTATAAAAATTGATAAATAAATTGTTGACATTAGATGATACTAAGTAATTTACAAATGCGTAATGTTATAGTATATAAGTATACTTTCAAGTATATAAAGCTGTAGGGGAAGTAATGATGACTGTATTTATAACAGGGAATGTATTTAGGTATGCATATAAGGCGTGATATTAGAGTCTAATTAACAGTATTAAAAACAGTTTGAAAAGTTTTGTAACTATGATTGCATTATACTTTACTAAAACATTTTAACGTTCTTAAAGCGTAACTTAAAGAACTATTTTCAATAAAGAAATTCGCACATAATCCGCGAAAACCATTGGTTGCTTTCAATAGGAGCACCGTATAGGTGAACAAACACCACAGTGGCATCTCTATTTTGACCAAAGCACCCCAAATGATGACATCTGGGGGGCTCGTACCTTCTCCCATTAATGACCTCATAGATGGACTTTCCAGTCTACGCATTTCACGTGAGCCTATCTGGCATAGACACGGAGATATTTAAGGGCGTTTGTCGCGATTCAAGACGGCAAACCCTAGTTCGAAGCTACGACTAGGCTATCTAAGACCCTTAAAGGTTTGTAAATTAATTAGTATGATCGAATGTTAATCAGTTACACTGGTGTAAGAAATTAAGAGGATTTGCAGACTTGGTCGACTATCTCTAGAACTACTGTACCGATTTTAATGAAATTTGATATGCACATACTTCGATACAATAGAAAACAAATAATCATTCAATAATTGTAATACACACGCATGATCGTGCGTGACACTCGTTGGAGTCGGAAGGTATGAAACAGCGGTTGCAGAATAAACAAAAACAAATGGGTTAATAGATGGGTTAATAGGGGTTATGGTCCCCTCTTACAGATATACAGGTCTCGCAGCGTGATTTCATACTTGAAATAAGGCAGTTTATCATTTCCTGTGGTAATTGGTCCCACAAGTTCAGCAACGCTGTTTTCATTCCCTGGATGGTTCTCGGAGGGGGGTTGCGAGTTGCAATTGCCTTCCCCAGAGCGTCCCAGACATGCTCTATAGGTTAAGGTCTTGAGATATGACTGGCCAATCCATCCGTCGAATAGCCTCACTCTCTAGAAATTCGCCGACCAGAAGAGCTCTATGTGGCCTCGCGTTATCGTCCATTAAAATGAACTCAGGGCCAACTGCACCCCTGAAAACGCGAACATAGAGCTCCAAGACCTCATCCCTATACCTCACATCAGTCACAGTGCCAGTAGCGGGTCCCGGTAGCAGTGCCAGTAGCACCAGTCACAGTGCGGTAGTATCAGAGTAGGTAGCGGGTCCCTGGTTCTCTCCATATGAACGTACGGCGAGAATCGGTGTTTAGGCTGAACCGGGACTCATCAGTGAAGAGAACGGTCACCCATTGATCCATACTCCAATCTCTATGCTCTCTGCACCATGATAAACGGATTCTCCTGTTCGTAGAAGTGAGCGCGACGCAAACAACAGGTCTTCTTACAAACAACCCTCTCTCATGAAGTCTTTTGGAAACAGTCACCCTTGATACATGGGTTCCTGTGGCTGCATACAAGTCACGAGAGAGCTGAGAAGCTGTAGAACTCCTGTAACGCCTCGCTATAATCCTGCAACGTCTCGCTATAATGGCGATCTTCTCTGGCCGTCGTGGCTCTTGGACGACCTCGCCCAGGCTTTCTCTCGATGGATCCGGTATCCTGGAACTGTTTCCATAAGTTATACACGACGCTGGGCATTAAATTAAACTCTCTACAAATTTGGACTTGAGATTGTCCTGCTTCTAGCCTCCCCACAATTCGCCACCTCATTTCATCATCTAAACGTTGGTGGTTACTCATTTTTACTGTTACAATTTGAAATTAACCGATTGCTGCAAAATAACACCATCTATTAACCCATTTTTTTTAATTCTGCAACCTCTGTTCCTTACTTTCTGTCTCCAACGCGTGTTACGCACGATCATGTGTGTGTAATACAATTATTGAATGGTTATTTGTTTTGTATTGTATCAATGCATGTACATATCAAATTTAATTAAAATCGGTACAGTAGTTCTAGAGATAATCGACCAAGTCTGCAAATTCTCTTAATTTCTTACACCAGTGTATTTATCATTTTGTGTCAAAAAAGTCAAGATATTGAAGAACAAAATTTAAGCATTATTTATCATTTTTTTGTCCTAACTAAGGTATTATTGAATTCTGATAAGTTGATTTTCCTTTTAGATTGACCTCTGGAATGAGCCAAAAATCTTGGGCAAGCCCGTCGTTATTCGCTTGGAACCAGGTATGGTCAAAGCTGTGGAACAAGCCCTGACAAGGAAAAATATAGAGTACGACGTTGTATTCTACGATTTACAGAGGTAAGCAAAATTATAACTTCATTTTTCCCAAAATCGTTTACCACATTTAGTATTATAAAAGATAGGCCCTGTGGCGTAACGATAAGTAGGTAAGGCGATTTTCTGAGGCATTTTTAAAATTACTACTATTGATCCATAACTAAGAAAGACAGAGTCCTAATTAAAATGCGAAGGCCAATTTTCTAGAACAAAAACTTAACAATTTATTTACAAAAAAAAATTTAACTTTTAAACGTACAGCATAATTGATTAATTTAAGTGCAGCTTCACAATACATGCTCCAGGACCCAGCTCGGCCCCAAAACAGGAGCTCCTAAAAAACACGTCTGCTCGGCTGGATGTTACAGGCCGATCTCTCTCTCTCTCAAAAATCACACAGTCTCTCCTCTCTCGGCTCGAAACTCGGGGTGGCCTCCTTCTTAGAAATCGTTTTCCCACAATCTGTGAGTGCCGGCAGATTATCGGCTGCATCTCTTCTTAACGCCGAAACTTTATTGCATTTCAGTATCGCTAGGAAAGACAGCTTTACGACGGTGATGGCAAACGATTCTGTTTTTCCAAACAGTTACCCCCACAACTTGTTAGGGAAAACCGCTATGCCTGGGATTAACTTTCAGGCCAAAACTCTGCACGTGTTTTAAAAACGGTGGGAACTGGAAAATGATATTCTCGAAAAAACATCCAGCTGGCCCGTGGGGCGTGAGAACTGCACAATACACGTGACGTCAGAGCCCTATTTAACTATACCTTGTTAGAAAACTGTTGATAAATTCCCCACACCTCTTTAAGATCAATTTCTGATGAATGCAAATTCAAAATTGGACGCAAATTGCACCACATTTGCGCAGGACCTTAAGCTGCAAAGCAGTTGCCGAACGGCATGTGCATTTTTGCGCTGTCGATCGTTTTCCTAATACGTAAACACGAAAAAAAATGTAACATACAGGTTTCGATTTTTGCTGTTGCCACAAAAGTTATAAAACAGGCTAAAAGGCAAATTAAAATGAGTAAATAGAATCAATATATACAACCACACAAAATTTCTTTTTCTGTACATCAAAATTTATTCACCGTAGTTTTTAGGATTATTTTGACACATTTAATGATTTCAAAGCTTTTATTTTTTAATAATGGCATATGCAAGAAAATAATAATTTCGTTTAAGTAAATGATGTGATTAGTTGTCAGCTTTCCCGTAATTAATCACATAATTTAATTAACTTTGAAATCTTAGTCCATAATTCGATGCAAAGTGATCGATCAAAGTAGTTTTTTTATAAACAGTAACTGATTGGATTCTCTGCACTTTTTTTACAAGAAAAATAAATGTTTAAAATATATGCAAAAATTTTTTTTTCTTAATTCCAGAAAAATGCTTTTAATGGTTGCATAAAAATATATTTCACGGGAACGTAAACTAAGCACAGAATAGATTTTTTCCGCAACTTCTTTAATGATGGCTTAATCATAGATCATATGTAGCTTAGGTGGACGTTAAAATTTATTTATTTTTGCTTTTTATCATAGAGATATGAAATTCTGTACATATATACATTTCCCCATAATTATATAGAATACCTTAAAAGAAATTTCCGACCTTATTATAATTTTAAGATTTTGAAAAAATTTGAAATTTATAAACAAGATTTTAAAATGCTCCTTGGGACTTAATTTTTGAGATATTTCCTCAATTTTGTATTTTAATCAACTTAAAACTGTATTACAAACAAATCTGGGTATCAACTATTTATTCCCTTGAATAGTTAATTTTTGAGGTATTTTTTTCTGAATTCCATCCCGATTTTCATCATAATTTTGCCTTTTAATAAGTTATAAATCAAATTTAATTAACTGAATGAAGTCGAATTGTAAAATGTATAACCCAGTTTCTTTGTAAACAAAATCAGGATTCTTTCTTATCAATTTCATGAATTTTGAATAAAAATTAAGTCGCATGAAGCATTTAAAATATTTAAAAACTTTGAAAAATCTGTTTTCTGAAAAACAGATTTAAAGTTTAATACTACACCTACCTTCATTACTTTCTTAGTAGAAGCTTCATAAATTATTTTTTACTTGAAAAAAAAACTATTTTGGTACTATTATCCTACAGAAACTATTTTGGTACTGTTATCCTACAGACACTATTTTGGGTACTATTATCCTACAGAAACTATTTTGGTATTGTTATCCTACAGACACTATTTTGGGTACTATTATTCTACAGAATCTATTTTGGTACTGTTATCCTACAGAAACTATTTTAGTGCTATTATCCTGCAGAAACTATTTTGGTACTGATATCCTACAGAAACTACTTTTGGTACTATTATCCTACAGAAACTATTTTGTTACTGTTATCCGACAGAAACTATTTTTGGTACTGTTATACTACAGAAACTATTTTTGGTACTATTATCCTACATAAATCATTTTGGTACTGTTATCCTACAGAAACTATTTTGGTACTACTATCCTACAGAAAGTATTTTGGTACTGCGATCCTACAGAAACTATTTTGGTACTATTATCCTACAGAAACTATTTTGGTACTGATATCCTACAGAAATATATATATATATATATATATATATATATATATATATATATATATATATATTACACATTAAATATTACAATATAAAAGATTTCCTCAGATAAAGGTCCATGGTCCACTTAATCATGATTAGCGTTTTTAATCATACCTTAAAAAATGTTAATAGAATTTCAATCTTTACAAAATTTTTTATAATACATTTTTTATTTTGAAAAATGAGGAAAAAACAATTTCTTTGTATCCAGTAACTACATATAGAAAATGCTGCTCTGATATGTTGTTGCTTCATTAACTTGTCAAAGTTACAATGTAGAAATAATGACTTTTCCTTACAGCACTATCATAGCCGAACAAGTGATGAATGCCCCAAATCAAGGACACGCTGAAGGATTTGATTTTGGAAAATACAACGAGTACACGAAGGTGAGAATTTCGTCAAGTACGATAATAATCAGACTAGTGTAGTTTTGATAGCATTTGCTGTATATGGATAATATTTGTAACGAACTCATTGTTGGGAATAACTCGGAGTTTCGCAGGAACAAAAAATGTTATATTCAATTTCGGAAGTGTTTCTGAAAACATATTTTAGATATATGCAGTGCATGTTTTAAAAAATTATTGTACTGGAGTAGAGGTAGGAAGTTTATCTTACACTCCATAATTTTTCTGTTATCCATCTCGGGGTTCTTCAAAACTATTAATACTAAAAAATACATTTCGAAAACATATTTTAGATATATGCAGTGCATGTTTTAAAAATTTGTTGTACTGGAGTAGAAGTAGGAAGTTTATCTTACACTCCATAATTTTTCTGTCATCCGTCTCGTGGTTCTTAAAAACTATTAATACTAAAAAGTACATTTCGATTAAAAAAATCAAGTTTTTCAATTTTTTTATGGACCGAAAATTTTTCTGATAGAGGATACATGACTTTCCTATAACATGATTTAAGGGTTATTTTACCTTTTAAAAGCTAAGAGACTCGACAAACATATCTCTATTTTCAATAATCAATAGTTAAGGGGGCTCACAACCTTTGAAACTTCGAAAAATCGATTTTTGGTTTTTGCTATATTCTGATTTTGGGGACATTTCTGAACAATATGCAAAAAAATCGCATAAAAAAATTTGCATTATTTCTCGAGTTATGAGAGTTTATGTAAAGCTCACTCTATTGCCATAGCCATGTTATTCCAACTTTAACTTCAGTTTTCTCAAATATGTGAATTTTTGGATTGCGCGCACTGTTACTCCCAAACTATGTGTGCTAGACACACAAAATTTTTATCAGATTTGTATTATAAGCTTCTTTACACACTAAAACCAGAAAAGTAAAAAAAAATTTGTAAAAAAATTTTTTACACTTGAAAATGTTTTAAAAAATTGCTAAATATTAAATTTTTTTTAATTTTATGTAAATTTTTCAATTTAAACTATAATTTTTGTATATTTTTTGGTTTTACATTAAACTTGAGTGTATTATTAATTTAATTTGACCAAAAAATAGTTTCTGTATGCATATTTCTTAATTTTATGATGCGCGAAACATCCAGTGATTTTTTTCCCTTTTTAGTAATGTGTACATTTAAAAATAAAATTTTAAAATTATTTATGGCTTTAGAAGTTCTATTTTTGTATAAAATATAACTGAAGACTTGTAATTTTGATATAAAACAAAAAAATTATATATATATATATATATTAATATTATTGGAGTTTCAGTAGCTCGATTTTGATCATGCTTAGGGTCATTTCCCCTTAGTCAAAGGTTGTGAGCCCCCTTAAGAAAATGATTTATTTTAAAAAATTAAAATTTTACTGTGAGTTAAAAACTTTGTTGTTTATAAATATGGCTTTAAATTTTATCTAGCTTGAGAAATTTTTTAAATTTTTCTAAATATAAACCATTGTTTTTTCATTCTTATGTCATTTTGCACATGATATCACCAGAACATATGGCTAAACTACCATGAAATTTTACACATGCCATATAAAAATGTATAACTAAAATGCCCAACTATTATGTCATAACTGTTACAAAATTTCAATTAAAGTTAAATTTATCAAAATATTTGAAATTAAATTTTTTTAAATATTTTTTTCCCATGAAGAACTTAGAATTTTGGTATGAAAGTTGGTCATTAAAGATATATTATACAACTTAATATTAAAACTAGAAAAATGTGTATATTCTTTAGTCTGCGAGCAATGAGATAACATTGAAAAAAAAGGTCCACATTTTAAGAAATTTAAAATTTTTTCTTCAAGTTAGAAAATGTTTAGAGCCATATTTATAAAGAAAAAAGAATGTTTAACTCACAGTAAAATTTTCCTAATTCTGAATAAATGATTTTCAAAACTACTGAGGATTGAAAATAGGGTTATGTTTGTCGAGTCTCTTAGACATTAAATGGTACCTGACCCCTTAAACACTTCGTGACATTTTTTATAGACTCTCTTATTATGTAAGTTATATCAGTTGTTTTACTTGAAAGGTATCATTGACTGACAAAATGCAAAAGGCACGGCGTGCTGGGAGGAGCCACTTGACAAAAGTATATATCTACATCTTACCATGTAGACTTGGATCTAGGTGCTAGGTGGTATTATACCTTGCTGAGAAGCCCGTAACAAGGACGAAACCTAGGTACCATACTACCTAGTACGCTGGAAATCTACACTTATGTATCGTTGACTGGTCCTACACGATAGACATATCAAATCGTATGAAATATCTTGGCCAATAGTTCCTTAAGGCTGCTATGTACTAACCCTATTGGATTCGCTCACCTCAATGTTAACCTATACAGAAAATTCGTCCACGACCTATAGAGAAAATTGCCGATTTGGATTCAAAGATTTTTTTATAAAAATTGTACTCCGTCATAGAGAAAAAAATTTTACATTTGTGTACATTTTTCGTTTTTAAAAAAAAATGAAATTACTATTTTAAAATTTAAATTATTCGCTGGAGAATCTGGTATAGTGTGTTTTAAATGCTCATAAATTTCTTCGGTGGATGAAATTTATGAAATGAATCCTGTAGCACTTTGCAGAAAAGTTCAGGCTATCTGACAATACCAATTTTATTTGATTATCAGCATTTATGTACCTGTAAATAGTTGGCAAAAATATAATTTAAATAGTAAATTTGGGGGCAGCGCTTAATCCCCCTATACAGATAAAGCCATTACAATCCCTTAAAATGTCAATCCTAAGGGGGGTGGAATTCTCGAACGGTCAACTGGACTTCTCCCACCACAAGTGTCTGCAAGAAGAGGAAAAGGGAAATACGATTTTTTTCTTAGTACATAGCAGCCTTAAGCCATTATATAGATACTTTAGAACACAAATGAGCTATGTCCGTTCCTTATTACTTTTGGAAAACTCCAAGTAAAGTTTTGATACGTGCATTTCTCTACATGCAATGCAGCTCAATGTCTTTTGATATTTACTGATTTTATGGTCTGTAATTTTTGTAAAAATAATACAAAATTTTTTTCTAATTACTGAACCATTTTTCGATTTATTCATGGTAGAATAAAATATGTAAGGTCATAAGACCTTCGAGCTGGATATCAGTTATTCAAATCGGACATGGACTATAATTTAGCACCAAATATTGAACTTATTATTAAACTTCTTTTGCGGAAAACTTGACTGCTAAAAAAAAAAGTTTATTATTGTTTGTAGCTTTGGATTACAAGGTAAAGAGAAAATGATGTACTCTTTGACAAAAAAACACGTATTGATAAAATGAGATAGCTATGTAATTATTTATTTTAAAAAAAAGTAAAAATAATTTCATTTAATTAAGCATCATTTTCATCTATATTGTTTTCCTGATCATGACTTCATACTGCGACGTCTCGAACATCCCTGGAGGATGATAGGTTATTATCTCAAGGTTAAAAAAATGGGCAGCACATATATGCTCTATGGTATCGATATAAAGGCATACTGGGTGCTTTCAGATGGCATCTCTAAGTAAGAAGCTGGGTGGGAAGTCCTTGTGAAGGTCGACCTTGAGGAGGATCTTTCTCAGGATGTCCTCCAAGAACAAATGAGGAAGTCACTTGCTCCAAGAAAGAAGCGGTATTGATCGCGGAATATTGTGGAACTCCTTTTCCAACGTCTGCAAGGTTTCTTGGACTAGACACTGTTCTACGGTGACTAGACTTTAATGGTATCTGTTTTAAGCGTCATCAATATAGATGCCCTACCATTTCTAGTCATCCATCAATCATTCATCTTTAATAAGAGAGGAGAGGATGGTTGACAGAGAGCGCTTTGGTCAACTTCTGCTTCAAGAGGGTAATTAGACCGGGACCTACAGTTTAAAACTGATTCCGGATGACTACAAATTCGGTCCAGTAGGAACCCTTTGGGCCTGTTCACATAGGAGTCCATTGCGGAGCGTTAAAGTATTGAAATATATTTAACCAATGACAAACCTCCAAACGATTAGCAATGAAATTTTTAACGCCTATGATTGGTTTATTTTCGTCTCAACGTCATCTTTCCCTTAACGCTACGCAACTGACTCCTATGTGAACAGGCCCAAATACTCTGGAACTGAATACTGCGTTCAAAACGCAGTCTGTTACCTTTTATTCCAATTAATTTAAATAAAAATATATTTTTTGGGGTCTCTTGAAAAATGGATACCAGGCATTAATGAAGAATGCAATTCTGTATTACACATTACAATTTTCATGAAAAAAACTTTAAACGCAAGTAGACAATGAGTGAGAAACTTTTCTCCATAGGTTAATATTTACCTGAGCGAATTCAATATGGAGGCTACCGTATACCCCTAATTATGGGTATCCTTTGGTTGTGATAATTTATAAACGGGACTGTTCTAATCATTTACATGCCTCAATACAAAATACATAGGATGGAACTTTAATGGTATGTACAAATTTAACTAGGTATGTACAAATTATGCAGAAGAGATGCAGGGTTGAAACTTTTATAGCCCTTCAAAGTAGTAACCAGCATTGTTTAGCCCCCGTTGCTAACGTTCTGGAAGCTGAAGGATGCCGTTGGCAGCACCTGATGTGTTGATCCTTCGACTGGAGCGGTCTATAGCTTGCAAAATCTCTGGTGGAATCCACGGGGTGGTTCCTTCATCTTGGGGATGAGATCAAAGTCACAGATACTTAAGGGGACAGTGGACTTTCATAATTGTGAAATTTGTCCAAAAAATCGATTTTTTTATTTTATTGAATTGTGAAACTACGGATGAGTAGGAATGTGTTGCAAAAAGAAATTTTAATTTCTGTGATTACTTTCGTAGTTATAGGCATTTGTATTTAATTTAGATATTATGTGGTTACTAATAGCAATAACTTTAAATGTGTTTTTCTCAAAATAAAAATTTGCCTGTCATACGAATATTCAAACTGCTCCAAACGCATTTCTAATTATCGTATTGCTTTGAAATTTAAGTTTTATATACTTAATTGTATATCAAATAAATCTTATTGGAAATAATTATGCTTCGTAGCTCAGAATTACTAAATTTTGTACTTGAAAAAAAGATTTGTAGGTATTTTGCGTAATAAAAAGTGTGTTTTCACTATTATTTTTTATCTCTTTATATTTTTAATGAATGCTTAAAATAAGCAATAAGTTTCATTGTTAGTTCTATAAGGTATCCTGTAAATAAAAATTACCATATTATATGCAAAAGAAATGCACATGGAACATTTTTATTAAGCCAATTTTTGATATAATTAATAATTAATAATTCATAAATTATTAATATTTCATCATTAAATTTTAACCACTTTTACATATCTATGGTACTAATCACATATTCAAATTTGAAGCAAATCCATTCAAAATAAAAAAGTGAGGTTTTAAGGTCCACAGTCCCCTTAAGTCAGAGGAATATGGGGGACTGTAGAGCACTTCCCAGCCCCAGCGAGCAAACACATCAGCTACAGTGTGCGCACAAGCATTTTCCTTCCATCAGTACGATGCGAAAAATTATTTCGTGCGACACACCGGTAACTAAAACATGGCTGTCCCTTCTGTCAATGTGCAGGCGTGTGATGTTTGTGGGGAACGATCATTCACTCTGAGGTAAGGCAGGTATGTGACTTACGTGTCGTATAAGCTGCTTTCATGGGTTCTGCTGCGTGGGGGGGGGGGGGTCTACAACAAAGTTTCCACTATTAAAGCTCCATCCCTCATATTCACATAACTTTGTCAAACAGGGAGAATAGTATTTTCTTAAGTGATATCTGTAAATGATATTGAGGAAAAAATTTGATACTTGGAAATATTAAGTAGTAATTATTCTAGTTAACACTTTTTAATTACTGACTTACACTAATTGCTTTTAATAAATTGAGTTTTCTTTAATAGGTTACCGCCTTGATCACTGATTTGGCCACAAAATATCCCCAAATCGCCAAGTTGGAGAAAATTGGAACAAGCTATGAAAACAGGCCTATTTACAACTTAAAAGTAAGTGTTGCAAATCGTATAATGCCCGGAACTGCACTTCGATAACTCTGATATGTAGCTACGAAACCGTAAAAAATGCTACTGAAAATGATGAGGTTTTGTAGTTAATGTAATTATGCATAAAAATACATCAAATTGTACATGAAATTACGCAATGCTGCTGTGTTCTATAAAGAGTTTAATTTCAGATAATTAAATTAATTATTTCAGTTTAGCATATTAAAAGCCCGGTTAAGAGTCATAATTGGACATTTTACATTATTATGAAGAAATAACTCTCCTCTGTTTGTCAGTGAACATTTTTCAATGGTTTGGTGCCTCGAAGAATGATATTAGCTGTAGTTTCTAAGTGAAACTTCCTTGTCATTTAGAAACTAAAGCTAAATAACGTTGAAGCTTTAGTTTCAGGTATATATAGTACAATATACAGTTTTTATATATAACATTATATACAGTTTTATATATATAGTTTTATAAACATTGTATATAATTTAATACTTGTATGCAGTTTATTTAGTTGATAGCTATACTACATAGTTTTATAGTGATACATATTTTTTTAATTTACTACAAATATTTTGAAGCTATAAAATGCTTTAATTTTACGCAACACGTCCATATGATTAGTTTCTTCAAAAATCATTAAGATTGAAATGAGGTAAAGTTTTATGCTTTCCTTTTCGGGAAAAAAGTAAACGTTGTTTTTTATTTGAATTTTAAAATACCCAGAAAAATATTATTATTAGGGGTACGTAAATTTCGCCTAAAACAATCGAAATTTTTCAAAATAAAAATTATAATATATAAAATTTCGCATTTATTCGCTATATTTATATACATATATATATAAATATATATATATATATATATATATGTATATATATATATATATATATATATATATATATATATATATATATATATATATATATATATATATATATATATATATAAATATATATATATATATATATATATATATATATATATATATATATATATATATATATATATATATATATATTTATATGTATACATATATATATATATATATACATATATATATATACATATATATATATATATATACGTATATGTATAAATTAAAAAAAATTCGCATTTATTTAAAAAAAACACAATTTTATTTACTTGGTTAGGTAATTATCAAAATTTCGAGAGTAAGATATTTTAGTTAAAGACCGTGAATGATCTTAGTTAAGTAATTATGTTAATAAATTATTACTATTATTACCAAATTTCACTTAAAAAGCCGTTTATCTCCGAGTTTTCGCCGAAAAGAAGTAAAAAAATAAATTTCGCATTTATTCGCTCATATCGGCAAATTTTGCATTTATTCGCATCTATTTCGTAAATACGAAAATAACGTATCCCTACGTATAATCAATTTCCTGCTAATAGTTCAACAGGGAAAAACGAACGATTCATTATTCACCCATCGAAAAGAAGCAGTGGAATGATTTCATCTTTAGCCTAAGCTGGTTTAAATATAGAGATGGATAATCTATGAAATATATAAAAAAAATTCAGTACTGAAGTACCCTTGCTTGATTTTGATGAAACTAAATTTATTTTGCTCGGGCTCATATCAGGTGCATCTTTTAAATTGGGCACTAATGTGTGCCATAACTCAGTTGAATTTAAAAATATATATATAATACTTGAGTATTATACAGACAGTGGAAGGATTGTGGATTTTAACGGTCATTTGGCGACAAATTTGTAATGCAATCTGTAAAACGTAATCTTTGTTTCATTGTTTATCAGACGAAAAAGTAGTTTAGTTTTAATTTGCCAAGAGAAAATTATTCTCCTGAATTAGCTGATTTCCTTGCAGATCCGTTAAGTGAAAGGAAAAATTAAATTTTTCTTTTATGTTTATGTATATATAGTGAAACTTATCACTCACAGAAAGATTAAAATACACTCTAGAGAGCAAATGTTATTTTACTCTCTTTTCAGCTACCAACTCTCAAAACAGTCACTTTTTTTCGGAATCATCACTGGCTGCAATAGAGAAGTTTCACTGTATTTCTTTACTTAAACAATAATTCGTAGTTATTTTCTATGGAAACCTCAATTTTCTCTGAAAGGTAGATGTATTTCTTAAAATAGAGTGAATGAATTTTATTAAATTTTACTTTAAAGTAAACAAAGATAATATAGAAATTTCGATTTAAATATGTATACTTGTATCATGAATTTAGCGATAAAAATTTTACGAAACATGTTGTAAGGCACGTCTAAGCATCACACTTCTTAAACGTTTCTAAAAATCAAGGCTAACTCACGAGAGTCTATCTTCTTTCCCGATCTCGCCAAAATACATACCACGCAATATCATTGTGCAATCAGGAAAAAAAAACTATGACGTCATTATGACACGTACTATTCTTAGTAATTATTAGAGCGTTGTAGTTCAATTACAATTCTCGTTTTTAATGTGCAATATAAAAAAAAGAACTGAAAAGTTTTCCGGAGATATAAGGTAAGGACATCCATAGAGAATTATTGCAATGCATGGCTGTAGATATTTAGGAGAATCTATAATAATATATGGAAATACGCAACCTTCTTTCTAGATTTCATCCGGAAGCTCTGCCAACAAACCAGCTATTATGATGGAATGTGGTATCCACGCTAGAGAATGGTCATCTGTTGCTGCTGGAGCATATCTTGTTAATAAAGTAAGTTGAACTTCTATTATTCGGACAGACTGGGAACGCATTGCGGTAGGGTTGCTAATGTGAAAAGCTAAAATTCATATGGAATGATGAAAATATGTTGCATTTTCAGCTTTCATGACTTAAACAATAACTTAAATATAGAAAAATATACATTCATACACACACGCACAGACATATATATATATATATATATATATATATATATATATATGTCATGTCCAGAGACGTAAACTATATTTAATTAGGTCTAATTAGATTAATTTAAGTGAATTTAAGTATATTAGTATGAAGTAACCATTAAAATATAAGATTTGGCGAGATAGTGAGGATAAAAGTCAACAGATGACGTTACTTGCCCTCTTCTAAATTTGATATCTTGACCTTGGAGCGAGCAGAATCATCCGATGTGCTAATGTGGCGGAGTCTCTGTCTGAATGCTCGAACAAAGGAACAAAGCAGAGAGATGTAAGATTTCAAAATAGGAAAACGTGTCTCTCGCGACGTTGGATGTGCAGCGAACTGATTTTAAGTAAATGGAACTTTAGGCCGTGTGAGTCAAATAGTATATTGATAGTAATATCTTATGGAGCTGGAGACTTTTAAAATGGAAATAAACTGTATTTGAGATGAATCAGTGAGTTATCATTTACCTCGGTCCACCACCACTGCACTGCAAAATGAGGAATCGTATGAATTATAACGGGATGGAAGTTAAGCCGTTATATATATATATATATATATATATATATATATATATATATATATATATATATATATATATATATATATATATATATATATATATATACTGTCACAAAAAAATATATGCACTCAGAGGGAAAGATCTACTATCACGAAACTTAACATGTATGTAGTGTATGAGGGGATAAGAAAATGATTACAAATTCAGAAGAACAGACCGCTTTATTAAGAAGATATGGCATGAAAAAGGTTACAAATCAGTAAGTATCAAATCCACCTCTGGCAGCTATACAAGACGAAACACGGCGTGCCATCGAATCAATGAGGTCACCTATGACCTCCTGTGGAAGATCATGCCATAATCTTTGCAACTGGGCTGTTAATTCACCAGTATTCCGGTACGGCTGAAGTTTCCTTCCAAGCACGTCCTAGACGTGCTCTATTGGCGAGAGGTCTGGTGACCTGGCAGGCCATGGGAGTACGTTATACCCTTGAAGACATTGTTGGGAGAGTCGCGCAGTATATGGACGAGCGTTGATTTTCTGATAAATGACACCTGGGTGTCTTGATAGCATAGGCAGTAGAACTGGCGTTAAAATCTCGTCTACGTAACTGCGTGCCATCAAAGTGCGTTGAAGGACGACTAGAGGTGATCGTGTGTCCCAAGAAATCGCTCCCCACACTGTCACACCTTGTGTAATCGCCGTATGCCTCTCTACAACAAATGCCGGATCGGACCGGTGGCCTGGCCGCCTCCACATGTGTATGCGCTGGTCATCAGCACTGAGACTGAATCGAGATTCATCGCTGAAGATCCCACGCCTTCAGTCGGTCACACTCCAGCTTGCCCGAGGCAAAAATCCAATCGGCACTGCCTATGATGTGGGGTCAGTGGTAGGCGTCTTAATGGACGTCGGCTCCTTATACTTGCGTCGGCCAGTCGTCTCCGAATGGTTTACCTTAATACCACCGGATGTTCGGAAGGTGGTAAATGGTGTAGAAATGATTCTAGCGACGTTGTTGGTGCGGATGTGGACGCTCTTAAAATTGCGCGATCCTCTCGCGCATTTGTGTTTCTGGAACGCCGTGTCCCTCCGCGACGGTAGACTATCCTTTACGTGATCCATTGTTGTCAACACCGAACAACTACCTTATCGCTCCGACCGAGCTGGCGGCCGATACGCCTGTTCGACCAACCTGTTTCTCTGAGGCCTACTATACGCTCCCCTCAAAATTCGACAATTGTTTGTATTGTCGCCGGTTACGTCTCAGAGGCATCTCTAGTCACAATACCGTCCATCCAAGTCAACAGATTTGTTTGAATAACCGTATGTCACGTGCAATAATGCTTTTAAACTCTATCAGCTGCTCATCTGATATGCGCATAGCGCGCTACCCTTGTCTCAATGGTGTCAAAATTTTAATCATCTGCGTATCACTTACCAGACTACATTCCGGACAACAAGTTTCGTGATAGTCGCTCGATTTCTTCTGGGTGCATATATTTTTTGTGACACATTATATATATATATATATATATATATATATATATATATATATATATATATATATATACATATATACTGTAAAAGAATGGTACTGTTTAGGTTATTCTACCATTCGGTATTTCGTTCCCCGTTGATGGGAATCTCTGGGTACAATACAAACAGGCATTATGTTCAGATTTTATTACCTTTTACCTGTATTGAGAAAGGATGTTCCAGCATTTAACAAGACCTCGCGAAGTTACTTACTTCCCATTCCACAACTGCCTGACGTTTAGCAAAAATTGTGTCAGATATATGGTCCGAAAATCTTTCCAACTCAACCCATCAGAGTGATTAATCTTTAAGAATCAGACCTTTAAACGTTGGTCTTATGAAAAGTATAAGCGGTTGTTCAGGAAGTGTTAGGCAAAATTCTACGCACCTTTGCTGTATCATCCTCTAATTCGATTTTTGTATGATATGCCTACTTTTCATGCTAAGGTAAGGACATTATAAGGGAAGTTTATAAGTAAATTTATATTTGTATCATCATGAAAATATATTGTATTTGGAGCTTTCATGACTTAAAACAAAAATAAAAAATTCACTCACACATACACAAATATATATATATATATATATATACAGTGGAATCTCGATCGGTCGTTCCCCGAATCATCTTTTTTCCCTTATGTGTCGTTTATTTCACTCAGACCTGACGATCATATTTCTTTGTTTCGTTTTACCGCATTTATCGTTCATTTCAGTCGGTCCATTGGAAATAGATAGATCGAGATTCTACTGTATATATATATATATATACTATATATATTCAGTGGTATGCAGTATATATATATATATATATATATATACTGTATATATATAGATACAGTGGTATATATATATATATATATATATATATATATATACAGTAATATATGTATGTATGTATGTTTGTATGTCATGTCCAGGGACGAAAACTATATTTAATTAGGGCTAATTAGGTTAACTCTGCTTGGTGCTCGTATATTTCATGCCTCAAATTAGGGAGTAGATAATTACTTCCTGGAATTATAACAAGACGCTTGTTGCAGTATTTGTTCAGCGATTTGCGATAAATCATAACTCAAGAAGTTTACTTTTGATAATTAGATTTTCTCACGAGTCTGTTTATTCTTACTGTTGTTAGCAACCAGTTATTCGGAAGGTTAATTATTATTGCCTCGCAACCAGTATTATTGTTTCGAAGAGGGTGCATTCTGTACATTTTTCTAGTAAAATTCATTGTATTGATAATTCTTTTCATTTGCTCCCTAGTTGATAACAGAATATGGAAGCGATTCAACTGTTACTTCCCTTGTTGACAAGTATGAGTTCAACATTGTTGTTGAAGCCAACCCTGACGGATACATTTACTCTTGGAGTCATGTAAGTACTTCAGACACTTATTTTTCGGTTCTTGCATTTTATATATTTGATTTGCTAAGCCGATTATTTGGTCAGTCCGTGAGAGAAATACTACTACTGCATTAATTTACTTCCCTTTTGTCGTAAACAAAATATTTTGATATATATGTGTCAAATTTTTGTTTTTGTAACCGCAATTTCTATCAATTAGCGATAATTTACAATTAAAAATTCCTTTCTTTGCATGTTAAGAGACACGTTTAAATCTAAGTTTAGATTCTGTTTAAGCACGAGGGCCGCATAAACATGTTCATTTGTTTATTCCGAGGAATCTGTCTACTCTCTCTCTGCCATTTTTAACATATTTTATTAACTCGCTTTCTTGTTTGTGTGTTTGTCCCTTACAAATCTTGCAATCTATTTTTAACTAACTTCCCGACTAGCTAGACATTTGAAACTTTTAGAATAGCTCAGAACTAGATGACAATGCATTCTTTTAATACTTTTAGCCATCTTGAAGAGGAATTAAATTCATTTTCGGTTAAATTTTGTTTTGTAGACTGGATCAACCATCTATCCGCCGGGACGGGAACGAAAAGTTAAACGCAAGTTAACTTCCAATTAACTTCATATTCTTTCAAGTTGATGGGATAATTCATGAAAAAAAAATTCTTGTGATATAAATTTTATAATCCTCAGATTATTACATTAAATGCAAACTTTAAAGAATGTTACGGAAACAACATAAAAATTTAATTAAAAAAAATCTAAGAAATTTTTTCAAAAATCTTTCTTAGTGCACCCCTACACTATAAGAAGAATCGCCATACAAAATTTCAGCCCTTTAGGTCCAACGGTTTGGTCTGTGCTTTATCTGTCAGTCAGTCAGTCAGTTACGGAATTGTTTTATTTATATAGATAAGAGCAGTTTTTATGTAGCATTACTGTACATTTTTCGAAACATAAACAAGTATTAATTTTGCGGATTTTGCATTTTGATTGCTTTCCATCTTGTGAAATAAAATGATTCACGCCATCAAAACAAATATCTGTATTCACTGGTGCTCGCGGTCCTAAACAAATTGTCTCTTCCGATTCAGATGTTTCTGTTTTCATCAACGCAATAACAACATGGCGTAGGAAATCTAACTGGGACATTAGTCCTTTCATTTCTCTATGGATTTTCGATGCAGCTAAAGCAGTCATTTTTAAGGTGTTGGTAAAAAAGGGCCTCCGTCAGTTTTTACATGTTTTTATTAATTCGCTTTCTTGTTTGTATGTGTGTTTGTGTGTTTGTCCAGTACAAATTTCGCAATCGATTTTTAACTAACTTCCCAACTTGCTAGACATTTGAAACTTTTAGAATAGCTCAAAACAAAAGGGCAATGCATTTTTTTGACACTTTTAGCCATCTTTAAGCAGATTTTAATTCATTTTCAGTTAATTTTGTTTTGTAGACTGGTGCAGCCATCTTTGGGACTTGAACGAAAAGTTAAACAAAAGTTAACTTACAACTAACTTCATTTTCTTTCAAGTTGATGGGATAATTCATCAAAAAAATTTCAAAAAAGTATTTATTAATACATAGAATTGTCAAGTTAATATGATTCAAAAGAAAATTTAAAAACGTGGTATATAAAAAGTTCTTTTTACCATGTTTTTATTAACTCACTTTCTTGTTTGTTTGTCCAGTACAAATTTTGCAATCGATTTTTAACTAACTTCCCGACTAGCTAGACATTTCAAACTTTTAGAATAGCTTTGAACACGATGACAATGCATTCTTTTAATTCTTTTAGCCGAAAAAATCCGCAATTTGGTGCTTCGATCGAATTCAATGCTTGCTCTTTTGCGTAACAGCGTTTGACGATTTTGAAAACAGAATGCATGTGAATTCAAATTGTTTACAAAAATGTGCGAAAATTTTTTAAAAAAATTGTAAAAATTAAAGTTTATAAAGTCTGTGGATAATGGAAACGAGACTAAAAAGTGATTACAATTAAATAAAAGAAAGTGAAAGAGAATAATTAAGTGAAGGTTTCTGCAATTAAGAGAGAATTGTCAAGTTTATATGATTCAACAGAAAATTTTAAAACGTCGTATGTAAAAAGTTCTTTTTATCTTGTATTATTATTTTTCATTATGTTTGTGAGTTATAGAATTCAACCTGGAGGAAATTCTTTATTTCTTGCTGTTGAGTAACCCTATTTAATTTTATTGGATTCAATAGTAATTTTTCAAAGTGTATTTCTCTATTCTTAATATTATGATTTTCAACACTTGGTAATGATGTGTTAAGTACAATTTGTGTATTATTACATTTATTTACTATCCAGCCGTCATCTTTTGATGGCTACCAACTAGTTAATTAAAATTTACCTGATTTTTTTTATACGTAAAATTCTATAAATCGATCATAATTATTCAACTTTAGTATTTATGTTGATCTTCGGGTTTGAAAATAGCGAAAACTTCATCAGTATGTTGGTTTCTTACCACTGAACTTTGAGCTCTAAACCAGGGGTCCCACCCTTTTTATAGTACCGTACCGGTTGTAAACAATTTGATGACGTACCGGTAGACCAAAAATTTTGAAATGGGGAATAAAATGCAATGGAGAACAAAATAAATTAGGATATATAAAAAATAATTTTAAATAAATCTCCCGAGTTTAATGCACTTGCCTTAACAGCTTCTTAATATTTATTAATAATATAATTACTATTGATTAATAATATGTAATTAATTTAAAGATGTTTGAAACACAAAACACAATTTTTAGTAGAACTCAGACACAGTTATAATTCGCAAACACAGTTATAGACACAGTTATAATTCGCAAACACAGTTATAGACACAGTTATAATTTGCAAGCGAGTGCCAAATTTTTATGGGGTTGTCATAGATAACGCATTCAGGTGTAGACGGCATCTTTTGAGATTAGGTAAATCCCATTAAAGTATTACAACACAAACAATGGATAAGAAATTTCTAACTAAAATATTAAAAAGTATGGATTATTAGTTATTATAGTAATTTCTTTTCTTCTTTCGTAATACAGATTTTTAATAGATTTTTGTTTTAAATTGTAAAATCATTCGCGTACCGGAAGCTGCTTGTCCGTGCACCGGTACTGGTACGCGTACCCAAGGTTGGGAACCACTGCTCTAAACGAATGATTCGGAAGAGTAATTTGGAACATTCTAGGCATGCACATTGCAAATGTGGCCTCTTGACATTTATCACTTGGCAATGCCAAATAGATTTTTCCAATGCTTGAAATTTTATCAAATGTATACATCTTTGGTTTATTTACAGGATACCTTATAGAAATAACAATGAAACTTATTGCTTATTTTAAGCATTCATTAAAAATATAAAGAGAAAAGAATAATACTAGTGAAAACACCCTTTTTATTACGCAAAATACCTCTAAATCATCTTTTCAAAATTTAGAAATTATAAGCTACGAAGCATAATTATTTTCAATAAGATTTATTTGATATACAGTTAAGTATATAAAACTTAAATTTCAAAGCAATACGATAATGAGAAATGCGCCTGGAGCAGTTAGAATATTCGTATGACATGAAAATTTTTATTTTGAGAAAAACACATTTAAAGTTATTGCTATTAGTAACCACATAATATCTAAATTAAATACAAATGCCTATAACTTGGAAAGTAATTACAGAAATTAAAAATTCATTTTGCAACACATTCCTACTCGTCCGTATTTTCACAATTCAATAAAATAAAAAAATCGAATTTTTGGACAAATTTCACAAGTTTGAAAGTCCACTGTCCCCTTAATGTTAAATTCCATGCGTTTGACAAGTTATTAAATAAATAAATAAATTATATTTTATGTTCTTCAGCAATTAGAGGAATACATTTAATAAAGTTTCTTTAATATTAAATAATATCCAATAGATATGTCCACTTTTGTCTGTATAAAATATTTTAACTGTAATTCCTTTTTGTCTTTTAAAATTTCATCCAACACGCGTATTACTCTCGGGTTTTAATACCTAGGCTGTGTTCGAATTGGTTCTAGAGCTGAGCTCAGCATTAGTAGCGATGTTGTCGTAATAGCTATTTAACGATTAATGCGGAATTAAGACTGCATAAATAGACAGACATATTTTCCAGAAAGGAGTTCGAGGTAGAACAGAATGGTGGTAAAAAAATGTTTAAAACATTTGAAAAGGAATGGAATTTAATCATAAAGCTGAGTAATAAGTGTAATGCTTCCTTATGATTACTGTTGGACCATTTTTAGGTTTTACATTTGATTGACCTATAAAATATTTATAAACATTTTCGTTCCAGACGACGATATTCTCTCCTGGCAAAATCCCAAAATACAAGTCTTCTGGTTTAAAATTAATTTATCTCATTTTCGGAGCAAGCAAATTTAATTTTCCTACATAATCATAGTACGAGTATTTAGGTTAGATTTTCTGTTGATAAAGAAGTTTAATCTGTTGAATAAAGTTAAATATCCTGTTTACAAACTAATCAGTGCTTAAATGCTTTTCTAAAATGCAGGAATTTAAAAGAAATATTTATATCTAAAAAATTGCGGAGATTGCATTTTCCCACAAACATCCAACTGTTTAAGATTTCCCAGGCTTAGAGATTTTCTTTCAGCACTACAACTAACCGGCACTAATATTTTCAGTATACGACTTCATAGAGTATACTATGTTAATACTCAGACTAAACGAACATACGACTTTAATACATAGGTTGTATTACTCATTTATAAAACATGAGGTAATGCAAAAGTGAGTAATTACCTAAATGGCTATAGGAAGACAAACTTTGGCGATATTGGCTTTATTCAATCGCAGCAAAGGTTTCGCCATATGGCTCAAAATTAAACGTTATCTCTATTGCCATATCTTGAAATTTCTATCAAAACGTATATATAGGACCAAGGGGCCCTGCCCCCCCCAAAGAAATATAAATTGCATTATAAATATATTTATCCCTTCAACTCGGCCCCCTCCAATATTAAATTCTGAGTGCTACCACTGAATAGGTCATATTATTCCTTTATTAAACATGATTTGACGTAAAAGTTAGCAATTACCAAAACCACTATACTGTAACAAACTGGAGGTTTTGTCGACGGGTTCGGCTCTTCTTTGTTCAATCACAAGCAATTTGTTTTTCCCATACGGCCCAAAATAAATTGTTGTACGTACTTCCATACCTGGTAAATTCACCATGGTGTACCAAAAGGAACCTCTTATCTATTACAGCAAAACACTATGTTTAGTCGAGATGTCAAAACCCTTTATTGCATTTTACGGACATTGATTTTATTTTGGATATGGCTTCAAGGCATGTTATAGACGGAATATTTGCTCGAATTTATCAAAAAAAGTATTTGTATTCAAGACAACAGGCGCTGTTTCCTGTAAATTAGTAGAATATCTGACTCCAAACCAATTATAAAGTCATAGGAATATCAGTGCTTGGTTCCTTGATGAATTATTAGATTGTCTCTGAACCCCTTTACATATTAAGGCTGCTTTGTACTAACCCTATTGGATTTGCTCACCTCAGTGTTAACCTATGTAGACTGTTTTACTAATGTTTACAGCTACAAAAAAACCGATAATCCAATGAAAATGGTATTTTCAGACAACCTGAACTTTTCTGCAACTTGCAACAGGATTCATTTTATAAATTTCGTCCACCAAAGGAATTTACGTGCGTTTAAAACACACTACACCAGATATTTTTTCACTGAATAATTTGAATTTAAAAATATTATTCGCATTTTTTTATAAAACAAAAAATTCCCCAAGGGGCAAAATTTTATTCACTATTACGGAGTACAATTTAAAAAATATTTCAGGTAGTCTCTTCTAACGAAACTACCGCGGGTTATTAACGTAGGATTTCTTATCGTTGCTTTCCCCCCCCCCTTTTTTTGACTCAGTTTGGTACTTTTCTGTTTAACAGTTTACTGCTACTGGGTTTGGCGCGGTGTCAAAGCTTCAAAGTTTTAACAATAGCCCTTTTGTGCTCAAAACTAGCAATACTCGCGACGCAGGACGGACACTTTTTTTTCTTCCCGGAGGACCTTTATTGAGGAACGTAATCATACGTTAAAAATAATCTTTCAATTCAAGTCCGCAATTCTTGGACACATTTTCAACATAGGTTAACGTTGAGGTGAGTGAATCCAACAGGGATAGTACACAGCGGCTTTAATATTTTTTTTGGAAATAAAACTGATAGAAAACACAGCAGAATTGCAAGCATACCATAAATATACTGATTTTAACTGATTGCGCTCTACTTCTGCTCCATTACCCAAAGTGGCGCACATCTAAAATGTTCTTACCCATCATCGAATAATCTTGAGGTTTTACGCTGAAGATAAACGACTCAGTAAAATCAGTTTTATGCTCTTCCATCACAAATGGTTTATTTTTATTTTTACAGTGATTTACAATTTAAACTACTACAAAATACTCCACTTAATCGTCTGGTATACCTCTCGTTAAAAGTGGGATTTATCTTTCCTAATGACTCTCCCATGATAGATTTGCAGATGCTTAAGAATAAGTACTGAGTGAACGACTCATGAATCTGCAAAAATCCTATTTTAAACAACCTCCTTATTCCGAACATAAAAGAGTTCAGCGCATTTTATGTCTGTAATTTAAAAAATTGAGCGTCGAGGAAATTCAAATTGGTATACGTGCCACAAAGCGGCCTGAGAAAGACATAAACGTGTTTAATAGGAGGATATTTACGGATATTTACGGAACTCGCCAAAATGTGGTGGAGTTTCTCTTTTACAGAGAACTGCGAAGCAAATAAAGATACATTTAGTAAAACTATGCTTATGGCGTATCGCCTGTTTATTTCTTATTTTGTTATAATTTTCTTATTGCGGTACTGCGTTTTAGATTTTTTAACAGCTTTTGTAGAGTGTTCTGGAAATTGTTGCCATTCCAGTGAGGAATTGCAGATAAATAACTGTATAAAAACACAATTTTGTTAACACTTAGGCCACAAGGCAAAGTTTATAAAGTTTGCCAAAATTTGCATTAAATCATGTGATATAAGAATATCTTGGCGACGTTTAACAGCGGCAGAAAAATGAATGAATTTATTTCATAACACTTTGCCCTGTGTTTAAAATAGCGAGCATTTTTTCCCCTAGTTTTGAGCACAAAAGGGCTATTGTTAAAACTTTGAAAGATTTGCGTGTATGCCTTTTTCATGTTAAAGAAAATTTACAGTAAATCAGGTAATATCGCGATGCTTTGGCGACTTTGGACAAAGGTTGATATAATAATTAATTCAATTGCTAATACCATGATGGAAATTTAAAATATCGAACCAAGTTCTTTATTTATCCATTTCTGGGGCAACAACCTCTACTGTTTGCATGGTCCAGATTTTTTCCCAATTTTTTAACCTAAAAAATCTTGAAAAATTTTCCAATTAAATGTTGCAAAATGTTTTCACTTCGTTAAACAGAAATTTGAAGTCATTCTGACCAGTGGTTCTCTTTTTGCAGTCTTTTGAAAGTGGGACTTTAATTATGGACACCCTGTATATATATATATATATATATATATTATAATAGCAATGGAGTGTAATTGCGGATTTTAGTATTTGAACCGCCTCTGCCATCAAAACTTTTTTAAAATTCTTGTTAAAAGAAATTAATCTCAAACAAATATAAAGGCTTTTTTTTTCCAACACGTCGTGAAATTTGAATAATTCAACAAAAGTTTAAAACAAAATTGCGGATTTTAGTATTTGAACCGCCTCTGGCATCAGAATTTTTTTTAAATTCTTGTAAAAAAAATTTAATCTCAAACAAATATAAAAACATTTTTTTCCTACACGTCGTGAAATTTGAATAATTCAACAAAAGTTTAATACAAAATTGCGGATTTTAGTATTTGAACCGCCTCTGGCATCAGAACTTTTTTTATATTCTTGTAAAAAAATATAATCTCAAACAAATATAAATTGTTTTTTTCCAACACGTCGTAAAATTTGAATAATTCAACAGAAGTTTAAAACAAAATTTCGGATTTTAGTATTTGAACCGCGTCTGGCATCAGAACTTTTTTTAAATTCTTGTAAAAAAAATTTTAATTTCAAATAAATAAAAAAAGCATTTTTTTCCAACACGTCGTGAAATTTGAACAATTCAACAAAAGTTTAAAACAAAGTTATAAATATATCACAATACATCGGAAAATATATTTAGGGGCACACTTTAGAAGAAACATTAGTCTAACTTGTTTTCATTCTCCTTTACTCGTAAGTACATCCTCTACCGTCTTAATTCATATTTTTACCAAATTGCCATGGAAACACTTTCCAGCACAGAATTTAACAATGTGTCATCGGTACGCCCAGATAATACCGAAGATTATTTTAACTGTAACGATGAACTATATTCTTTCGTGGCGGTTTAAAATGAAGGTCTCCCTGAGCATAAATCTTCTTTTTCTTGTGTAAACTATCGTGTGCTTCGTTTTTGAAGTTCTCCGTTATCACATAATGGACTGAATCATTAGGAGCTATAAATCACACATCGTTCGCGAGAAATCCGAGATGGTGATGCAAAAAAAGGTTGTTCCTGCTGAATATGCAAATTATGAATCGGTGTAAATAAATTAGGGAAATCTTTTCATGTAGTTAATGACAACTATTAGAAAGACAATAGCGTTTATTTTAAGCTTAAAGATAAATTTTAATGAGGTTTTTAAACGTATAAAGTTATAAGTACTCTCAGTAATGACAGTTATAAAAAATTATGAATATTCTCTGTGATCTAAGCATTTTTGCATGGGAAATCAATCGTTTTATCGACATAACTATATATGTCGTGCTTGGATTTTTTAAAAAATGCCTTTATCATTTTACTATATATTCTACCTGATTTTTCTATTAGCCGGTTTTAATGAATCCGAATTTTTATAAAATATGGGCAGAAGACTATTTCAATCAGAACTAATACAAGATTACAAAATACATAAAGCATATCTATATATGAGGTGGTGAAAGGCAAAGTGGTGTAAGTCACATTTTCAACTTTTTTTATTTGAGGGTAAAACTGTGATCTCCATTTTTTATTTATAGTAGAATTGCGAATAATTATTATTTGCAATATTATAATAATTATTATGAATTATAGTTTGTTAATTTTATAGTGTAATTTTTTGTAGTTTTTGTAGTAAAACGCTTTGGACTTACACCACTTGACTTACTGACTTAAACCACTTTGCCTTTCACCGCCTCATATTTAAGTTGATAAGATGATTTTTTGGAGAGTCCGTGAGAGAATACTACTGCACTAATTTACTTCATTATTGTCTTAAACAAAAGATTTTAATCTATAGATGTGTCAAATTTGGTTTTCATAACTACAATTTCTATTAATTACCGATGATTTATAATTAAAAAATTACTTTCTGCGCATACTCAGTGACATGTTTAAATCTGGCTTTAGCCACTCACTAAGCACGAGGCCGCATAAACGTATTAATCTCTTTCTGCACAAGCTTAGTGACATGTTTAAATCGGGCTTTAGATACTTACTAAACACGAGGCTGCATAAACACGTTAATTTGTTTATTCAGAGGAACATCTCTAGCGCTCTCTCAGTCATTTTTATTGTTAATTAGGTTTGTGAGATATAGAATTAAACCTAATGCAAATTGTTTATTTCGCGCTATCGAGTAACCCTTTTTAACGTAGGATCACGTTCCTCAATAGCTGTCCTTCGGAGAGAAAAAAATTGTCCGGCGTCGCGAGTTAGAATTTTGGCAGCGCGTCAAACCCATTAGCTTTAAACAGTTAAACAGAAAAGTACCAAAATGCGTTAAAAAAAGAGGTAAGAAATGATAAGTAATCCTACGTTAATATCCCGCAGTAATTTCGTTAGAAGAGACTACATAAAATATTTTTTTTTCTTTTTATTGGGTTCAATGGTAATTTTTTAAAGTGTATTTCTCTATTCTTAATACTATGACTAGTTGGTACCCGTCAAATCATGACGGCTAGATAGTAAATAAGTGCATTAATTCACAAATTATACTCAACACATCATTGCCAAATGTTGAAAATCATAATAATGCGCAGAAACAAATTAATGTGTTTAAGCGGCCTCGTGCTTAGTGAGTATCTAAAGCCAGATTTAAAAATGTCACTGAGCATGCGCAGAAAGCAATTTTCTTGACTTGTAAATTATCGCTCAGCATTAGAAACTGCGGTTACAAAAACCAAATTTGACAAATCTACAGATTACAATCTTTCGTTTAAGACCAAAATGAAGTGAATTGATGCAGTAGTTTTCTCTCACTGACTGCCCAAAAAGTCGGCTTAGCAACTTAAATATAAAGATTTTCAGCATTTGGCAATGATGTGATGAGTATAATTTGTGTAATAGTACATTTATTTTCTACCCAGCCGTCATGTTTCAGAAGGTACCAACCAGTAATACATTAAACTGTAAATAAATGTAAATTATTAATGGAATCATTTTCTATGGGAAGAAAATATGACTTATACTATGGAGACGTTGATCTCCACCGTAGTAACGACAATTCTTCTTGTTTAGAGCTAACCTTTAACTTGTATTCTTCAGTACACACTGAAGTGCCGTAATAACTGTTATAGACGATCACTTTCGGAACATGTAGCGATACTATCATTGACTCTTCCGTAGATCTTTTAGTAGCACTTTCATTGATTCTTTTGCAAGCAGCTTAAGGTGGCCATACGCTTGCAGGAAATCATCAAGGTAAAAGCCAAATATCAGGGTGAGGACTTGTGTGTGAACACTGCAATGTTCACTGCAATTTATCAGTTTTAATAGCCGATAGCAAACAACTTATTAGACAGTTATCCCAGTCTTTCTGGCATTTCAGCTAAGATAGCAATGCTTACAATACGATTGACACAATTGTCATTAACTCAGATGTAAAAGTTAAATAATATAACCCTTTGAGGGGCGCCGTTTTCACAGTGCAAACGCCTAAACGTGCTTTCCTTGCATTCAATGTATTCCAGTTAAATGAGCAGAAAATGGCTAGTGATGCCATCTGTTATCGAAATTGGGACTTTAATTATGGACACCCTGGGTTTTCCATAATTAAAGTCCCACTTTCAAAAGGCTGCAAAAAAAGAACCACTGGTCAGAAAGACTTCAAATTTGAACTGAATATACTGGGAGAGGGAAATAACGATTTGGCATAATAAAAAATAGTTCCAAAATGTTACAGGGCCATCTATTGATACATTTTGGAACTTTTTTATTATGAAAAATCGTTTCCCCCTTCTTCCAGTATATTCATTTCAAATTTGAAGTCATTCTAACCAGTGGTTCTT
This sequence comes from Dolomedes plantarius, assembly GCA_907164885.2. Classification (NCBI taxonomy): domain Eukaryota; kingdom Metazoa; phylum Arthropoda; class Arachnida; order Araneae; family Dolomedidae; genus Dolomedes; species Dolomedes plantarius. Next base: position 109,650,635 of record OU015490.1, on the reverse strand, counting down.
TTTTTGCAGCCTTTTGAAAGTAGGACTTTAATAATGGACACCCTGTATATATATATATACATATATGTGTGTGTGTCTGTCTGTGTGTGTGTTTGTGTGCGTATGTGTGAGAGTAATAACAATGGCCAAACATTCATAAATACTCTTCATTCAAATTTGATAATTCCTTTCCGTAATTATTACACAAATTCTATCTTTACATTTCAATTTGTGCCCATCCCACAATGTCTGTACTTGCAGCGCCTAGCTGTCGCTGTAGTAAATTACACCACATATGATCACGGGCACAAAGAAACCAGCTCCTCTTTATTTTCGTGTGAGAGTCTAGCTGCGTGTCACTTAGCATCATATAATGGCTTGAACTAGCCGAGTCGAACAACCTCTTCTCTCTTCTATGTATATAGCTATTGTAAATTCTTTTCAACTCTTTATCTACCTTATGAATGTTGATCTCAACTAAATATAAGTAATGTCCATAACGTGCTCGAGTTAATAAAGTAATTATTCCCATCAACTGGATTGTATTGACTGGATTAAATAATCACTCAAGCCAAAGACTACAGCCCAAGTATATATATATATATATATAATTAATACAACGATCAATTTATGCAGTTGATGTTAAAAAAATTTATTAAAAAAAATAACGGATATTTTTATAGACAAAATAATATAGAAGAAAATAGTCAAATTAAATCTAATAGAACATACTAAAAAATATAGTACAATTAATATAGTACAGTTTGAGGAACATTTATTTTACTGCATTTTAATATTTTTTTGGATAATGTCCAATCGTCTGCCGCATTAGTAGGAAATTTTTTTTTATATTTAGTTGTTATGCACGTGACACAAAATTAATTTAAACTAACGCAAAAAGAAAAGAAACCACGTGACCAGCATTTAATAAATTAAATTCTAAAAATTAAACTTTAAAAATTTACCAAAAATCTAAAAATCGAGGTAAAGATTCGAAAAAGATTTCATTTTACAGGAATTTTTATGATGTTTCTCGTGGTATAAATTTTATAACCCTCATATTATTATTTTAAATGCAAACTTAAAAAATGTAAAAAAAACAGCTTAAAAATTTAATTGAAAAAATCTAAGAAGAATTTTTTACAAATCTTTCTCAGTGCACCCCTACACTATAAGAAGAATCGCCATGCAAATTTCAGCCCTGTAGGTCCAGCGGTTTGGTCTGCGCGTTATCTGTCAGTTAGTTACAGAACTGTTTTATATATATAGATAATATCTACTTTCTCGTCTATATTTTAGGACAGACTGTGGCGTAAAACTCGATCTCACAGCAATATTGACTGGCTGGGAGTATGCAGAGGAGCTGATGCTAACCGTAACTTTGACATCGACCACTGTGGTATGCAACTATTTCTTCCATTCCTAGCTTTTATAGTAACACTGGGTCACACATATTTTTCCCCTTAATTAAATTGTTTTATTTAACTTGAATTACCTTCAATAAATGAATTAATGGGGTTATTAGATGTCAATAGGATCACTAAGATCGGTACCTGGTGTTAAAATGGCTCAAATCGTTAACAACCCTTAAAAATGATATACATTAATTATGCTGAACTCATTCCAGTTCAATACAGTTCAATGAAATTTACATTCAAAGATGGTTAAGCCCATAAAGAGAAGGGTTTCACAGCTAAATATTACCATCTTATATATATATATATATATATAATATATATATATATATATATCACATATACTTATATATATATATATATATATATATATCACATATACACACATATATATATATAAATATATATATATATATCTACATATATATTTCACATATACATTACTGAAAGAAATGTAACCCGATGCAAAGGTATATTGTAAAGTAGAGCTTCTTACATACATATATACAAGGATTCATACATTAAAAAATACACACACACACACACACATATAATCGAGTATATATATATATATATATATATATATATATATATATATATATATATATATATATATATATATATATATATATATATATACAGTGGAACCCTGTTGTATTGACCCCGGTATATAATGAACTCACAGATATAACGAACGAAAGTTTTGGTTCCGTCATTTTCAGTATTTTTCCTTACTTCTAAAATTTGGCGTCGTTTAATTTCTGCAATATTCCGAGTCTTTCGTTTTATGTTGCGAAAGACAAATATAACGCTGGCAGTAGAATAAGTAGAGATTTTTATAATAGTAAGATGCAAAAAAATATCAAAATATCTTTTGTCCAGAAACATAAATATGTCACGAAAGCACGAAACGTCTTCCAGTGGGATAAAGGTCGAAGGAAGAATGGAATCCCCTGAAATTTTTTCCAGTTCTAACCTTAGCTATTTGTTATTATTTTACTCTCGTAAAGTGGAAACCGTGGGCCACACTTATCGCCTGTACGTTGAAATGCTAGAGGATAATATCTCTTTGCTGTATTGGATGTCGTAAAAATTCTTCGGGGGTACCATAAGTAAAGTGATAAATGCAACCACTGCTGGATTCACAGGTTTACAGCATTTCTGTATATTTATCGGAGGTCCACAAACGTAAAAATTGCAGATTGGTATTGGAAATAATAAAAGAAAAGTAGAATGGAAAAAATGGAGCTTGTTAGAAACAGCAGACTGCATATTATCCTCCAGTGCTGAAGTTTTTGCTGGAATACCTATATCAAGTTTTAGTAAATTTCACTGTCGGATATTTCGCTACCTGCTCTCATTATTTGTACCATAAATTATTTGTAGCAGTACTTTTGACTGGATTACATGAAATGGTCTTTAGGTAAAGACATTTTAGACTGCACCTCCATATTCGTGGTATTCATGGTAACTTTCGAGGCAACTTTTATGGTAATTGCGCTATTGGATGTTTCGCTACCTGTTCTGATTACCCATTCCATGGTATCAGAAGCAAGGTCAGGGCTTTACGTAGAAAATTCCAAAAAGAGAGAGAACCTAATAGAAGGCTGATATACGAAATTAAATATAAAGAGGATCGAGCTAAATACAGTAAAGAAATTCTAAAAGCTAAGAGACTAAAATTCAAAGAATTCATAGAGAAAATAACAGTCAAGGATCTTTTTCGAGGTATTTATTCCGTTATAAAGGATAAAAATCAGAAAAGAATTTTAGCGAAAGGTTTAATCGATGATAATGGTATTAAGAAATATAGGGAAAAAGAAATTGAGCAAATCTTAGCTAGTCAACATTTTAAAATAGAAGATTTAGATCTACAATTTGAATACATTGATGATGGAAGTTTACAACCAATTGAAGAAATTGAAATAGATAAAATTATCGATGATATGAACCCAAAGAAAGCACCTGGTTATGATGGTATGACCTTAAGCATAGTTAAAGAAATTTTTTATGCCGATAATCAGAACCTTTTGAAATTGTATAATAAATGTTGGTACGATTCTCATTTTCCTGATACTTGGAAAAAAACCATTGTCGTTTATTTACCGAAAGAGGGCAAAGACCTTAGTGACCCTGCTTCTTTTAGGCCAATATGTCTATTGCCTACATTAAGAAAAATTCTAGATAAGATCCTCACTAACAGGATAATTGAATACACAGAATCTAAGGGAATTTTATCTGACTTGCAATATGATTTTAGGAGAAACCGTGGAGTAACGGAGGCCTTGCTGAATATTATTAAGATTATTAAAGAAAATAAGAAAAACAAGATACACACATGTTTAATCACAATGGATATAATCAATGCTTTCAACACTATTAGATTAGAAAGTATAAAGGAAGCCATTGACAGTATTGGTTTAGATAACCATCTAAAAGCTATGATCCTGAGTTATTTAAAAAACAGAACAGTTATTTTGAAGCATAGTAGAGATTGGGCATATAATGTTGGAGTGAAACAGGGCTCTTCGATTGGCCCAATTCTTTGGCTGTTAATCATCAATAAACTTTTGTAAGAAAATTTTGAAACTAGTATTAAGATCCTAGCTTTCGCTGAAGATATTATGCTAATACTCAGTAGTAAGGTCGTATATAAATTTACCGATTTGGCAAAGAAAGCGCTGGACATATGTGAAAAGTGGACCCATGAAAATAAATTGAAGTATAGCAAAGATAAATCATGTTATATTATTATACCACGTAGAGGCAAAGTCTCGAGAAAACCTACAATAAAGCTTATGAAAAGTAATATAAAATATAATAAAGAGATGAAGTACTTGGGCGTCTATTTAGACGAGAAACTTAACTTTGGCAAACACATTTCTAATATAAGAGAGAAAACCTTAAAAATCACCTATGGTATTAATAGAGTCTTTAAGACGACTTGGGGCCTTAAGGCTGTAAATGTAAAGGAAATTTATGACAAAGTAATAGAGAGAATTGTGTTGCATGGAATGCAGGCATGGTACACGGACACTAACTATATGAATAATAAACTTAAACAACTACAGAGACCCTTTTTTATCATGATCAGTAAATGTTATCGGACAGTCTCTACAGACGCATTAAGTGTCTTGGCTGGTTGTATCCCACTGGATATAAAAGCTAAAATGGAGTCGCTATTATATACCATCTATAATGAAGGCGAACAAATTCAGATTGAAGATTTTGTTTTTAATGGCATGAATAGCGAGATTAAAAATAAAAATTTAAGGAAAATTAGAGAGTTAACAAAATATAGTTGGTCATTTAATTTAAAGCCTATAACAAGTACGAAATTTTATACGGATGGTTCGAAGATAAATCATAAAGTTGGGGCCGCTTGCATTAAATACATAAATAATGAGAATATAGAAATAAATTATAAAATATTGAATGATCACGCTTCCTCCTATGCGGCTGAAGTTATAGCTATAAAAATGGCTCTCACTAACGCAATTAATAATGGAATAAATGAATTAGATATTTGTAGTGACTCAAGAAGTACTTTTGGAGAGATAACATCGAATGGTCTTCAGTTAATGAAACTTTAACTATCGGTCAACTGATATGGTATTCATGATAACTTTCATAGCAACTTCCATGGTAGTTCATGGTAACGTCCTTGTCGAATATTTCGCTGCCTATGCTGATTTCCTATTTTATAAATTATATATAGGAGTGCTTTTGGCTGGATAACTTGGAATGGTCTTTAAATAAAGAAATTTTACACTGCAGATCCACTTTTATGGTATTCATGGAAACCTTCTAGGCAACTTTCATGGTTACTTTCCTGGTGGTTCATGGTAATTTCACTGTCGGATATTTCCCTACCTATTCTGATTACCTCATTCATATAGTATTTACAGAAATACTTTTGACTGGATAGCATGTGATGGTCTTTATATAAAGAAGACTGCAACACCTCTTTCATGCTATCTTTAAAATTTTTCGGACGCTACTCTAAATATGCTCTAATTGATTGTTATTACCAGACCCAATTACCAAAAAAGAGAAGTGAAGGTTTTTATGGCAGAACAGTACCACATTAGACAAAGGAATTGTCAATAAATGAGAAACGATGATTAGTTTAGGTGTCGAAAGTTTCATAACTGGGCTCGCAAGTATGAATTTCTCTGTTAACAATGATATCAATCAATTTTTGAGTTTAAACATTTTTATTGTTTAGGGAACTAACAGAAAATTTTCAAGCGAATATTAATTCACACCCATTTTCTTGCTAATATGTTTAGTTGAGTTTACTAAGAAATCAATGAATTTTAGTGTCAAAAGAGATTATTTTCTGCCAATATTCTCACAAATATTATGTTTTTCTCTGTTAATAATGATTTCAATCAGTTTTTGAGTATAAAGTTTTTTGTTTTTGAGACACGCAATCATGTTTACCTGAGTTTACTATGAAATTAATCGATTTTTACATCTGAAGAAATTAAATTCTGCTCATTTTTTCACATATATGCTTTTCCCTGTTAACAATGATGTCAACTAATTCTTGAATTTAATGGTATTTGTTTTTGTGACTAACAGAAAATTATATACAAACATTACTTCAGACCCATTTTCCCGCAATAATTTTTAATCGAGTTTCTTATGAAATATTTTTTTTTAATCTGAAGATATTGATTCCTACCCATTTTCACTGTTAATAATGATTTCAAACATGTTTTGAGTTCAGAGATTTTGTTTTTGAGACTAACAGAAACTTTATATACGAACATTAATTCAGACCCATTTTCCCGCAATTTTTTTAAAACTGAGTTCATTATGAAATCAATTAATTGTTACGTCTGAAGAGATAATTTCCGCCCATTTTCTATGTTAACAAGGATGTCAATATTTTTTTTATTTTATAGGGTTTTTTTCAGACTAGAAGAAACTTTATATACGAACATTAATTCAGAACTCTTTAGCCACAATTATTTTTGACAGACTTTATTATGAAATCAATTAACTTTTACGTCTGAAGGGATTAATTTATGTCCATTTTCTTTAGTTAAAATTATGTCAATTAGTTTTTGAGTCTAAAGATTTTGTTTTTGTTTTTGAGATTAAAAAAATTTAAACAAACATTAATTCATGTTCATATTCCCACTGTTATGTTTACCTGAGTTTACTATGAATTCAATCAAATTTTGTGTTTAATCAGATTGATTCCTGCCCAATTTTTAACATATATGTCTTTCTTAGTAAACAATGATGTCGGTAATTTTTTTAATTAAAATATTTTGTTTGTTTTGAAGACTAACAAAAAATTTTAAAAGAACATAAATTTACATCCATTTTCACACATTTATGTTTAACACTGAGTTTCCTACGAAATCAATCAATTTTTTAAGCTGAAGAAATTAATACCCTCCCATTTTCTCACATATAGGATTTTCTCTGTTAACAAAGATGTCAATTAATTAGTTTTTGGGTTTAAATATTTGTCTGTTTTGAGACTATAAAAATATTTATGAATGAATATTAATTCATACCCGTCTTTCCATAATTTTATTTACACGAGTTTAAAATAAAATCAATCAATTTTTCCATTTGAAGAAATTAATTCCTGTCCATTTTCTCCCATATATGCATTTCTATGTTAACAGTGATGTCAATCAATTTTTGAGTTTAAATATTGCAGATTGATTTTGAAGGTTGAGTTTAAAGTTAACGGAAGATTTATAAACAAATATCAAGTTACATCCATTTTCCCGCAATTATGATCAACTGAGTTTATTATAGAATCAATTAATTTCTACGGCTGAACAAAGTAATTTCTGCCCATCTTCGCTGTTAACAATGATGTCAGTAAATTTTTGAGTTTAAAGATTTTATTTGATTTTTGGACTAACAGAAATTTTATAAGCAAACATTAATTCGCACCCATTTTCCCGCAGTTATGTGGCCAGGGGATGGCCGAATGGCTAGGACGCTGGTATTCGGTTCAGATCCTGTGGGTTCAAGTCCCAATGTTGACATGGATGTTTGTAGCCGTTCGGAACCGGCATTAAACTGTAGTTACCGGTCTTATTAGCCCTTGTGAAACAAAAAGTTGACAATAGCGCTCCAAAACAAACCAAATCCGCAATTATGTTCACCCAAGTTTATTCTGAAACCCATTAATTACCATGTTTTTATTAACTTGCTTGTTTGTGTGTTTGTCAAGTACAAATCTTGCAATCGAGTTTTAACTAACTTCCCGACTAGCTAGACATTAGAAACTTTTAGAATATCTCAGAACACGATGTCAATGCATTATTTTAATACTTTTAGTCATATTTAAGCAGAATTAAATTTATTTTCAGTTAATTTTGTTTTGTAGACTGGTGCAGCCATCTATCGGCCGTGACGGGAATGAAAAGTTAAACGGAAGTTAACTTCCAATTAACTTCATTTTCTTTCAAGTTGATGGGATAATTCTTCAAAAAAATTTTTTTAAGTATTTATTAATACATAGAATTGTCAAGTTTATATGATTCAACAGAAAATTTAAAAACATGGTGTTCAATTTCATTTAAACATAAAACCTTCCGGCAGAGGGCGCGTGCCCATTTAGTGAGTTTTTGACATTATTGCTTTTCTGTGTTTTAGTATCTTTAATTTTTTTGCTTACTTTCAGTGTGGCAACAGGTTAAATTATTGAGTTTGATTTAATGTGTTCTTTTAGTTTGTGATATATTTTTCAAGTGAATATTTCTACGAAATATTAAAGTAACTTAAATAAAATTTCAAGGCAATTGAAGTTGTTTAATGATGCTTTCTATCTACAGTTCATTTAATATCGAATTTCAGTATTATACACATGGTATATAAAAAGTTCTTTTTATCTTGTAATTATCTTTACGTCTTAAGACATCAATTCCTGCCCATTTTCACTGTTAACGGTGATGTCAATCAAATTTTGAGTTTAAAAAATTTCACTGAGCAAATTCCAAGTATTTCACTCAGTACGTAAAAGTATTGGAACACAAAACACTCTTATGAACACTTTTCTGGAACAGGAATTTCTCTCCTCCGCTTGCTGAGGAAGAAAATGATTTCATTGCTGTATTTTCATTCTGAGAAATGGGAAAAGAGTGGTAAAGGCGGAAAAGTAAATGTCATTACTGGGAGGCGACAGTAAGTGAGTGAAAGGTTTCGATTTTCCCCGAGAGAAATGTAATTATTTTAGAGAAATTCCAGCTTGGGACAATTTAGAATACGTTGAATGCGAAAATTTTCGCAAATATTCCTAAATACTTTACTGTTCCTTGTGCGGTGGTTTAATGAAATACAGAGCTATGTCGGGGAAATGTCAGTTTAGCTTAATTTCTAGAAACTGCGAGTAGTTGTTAGTCATTCATATTAAAATGAAAGTAATTTTGAGAGATCTGCACACTTTTAGATAATCATGATTGTGTCCTTATGTATGTGTTTGCATTAAAATGGCTGTCCCACCACCTTTTAAGTCATGTCATCTTACAAATAAAGAGCTAAAAAGCAATTGATGCACATATTTATGTTCCTAAATACACACACACATACGCATATATACATATATATATATATATATATATATATATATATATATATATATATATATATATATATATTTATTTATTTATATGTATATACACAGTCGGACCCCGTTATGACGAACTTCAAGGGACAAACAGTTTTGTTCGCCTTATCCGGTGGTTCGCTATATCCTAACCGTTAAGAAAAATTCTAGAGTTCACAAAATGTATAACTCATTAGTTGCAATGTGTATTCAATAAAAATGTATTAAAAATGACTAAATCTATTAAAAATGATAATTAATGAATTAAATTGACTAAAATCGATTACACTAAACTGACACAATACTAATTAAATTACGTATAATAGGAAAATGACGAGATCAAAATTTTCGTTCGTTGTATCCGTGACTTCATTATATATTGGTTTCGCTACAGCAGGGTTCGACTGTATATATATATATATATATATATATATATACTCGCATATGCGTGTGTGTGTGTGTTTTAATATATGAATACTTGTATATCTGTATGTAAGAAGCTCTATTTTACAATATACCTTTGTATCGGGCTACATTTCTTTCATTAATGTATATGTGAAATAATTGCTTGCATATCGCTCAGTGATCTAATAGCATACTTAGGGATTTATAGCGTAATGTAGTCAAAACGTCAGCTTCCTAATCTTTGTGCTCTAATATCATAAACACTGAGAAGTTAAGTATTTTATATTTTCTTGTCATATTTCTTGCATGCTGTTATGACAAGACCTATCTTCGTAGGTGTAGGAACTAGCAGAAAACCCTGTGACGATATCTACTGTGGTGACAAACCTTTCTCAGAGAGTGAAACCCGCGCCCTCAGGGACCTGATGATCAGCCTGGGCAGCCGAATCAAAGCCTATTTCTCAGTCCACGCCTTTTCTCAACTTTGGATGACGCCATATGGAACCAGCAAGAAGTTACCTCCCAACTACAGTGAATTGGTAAGGGGAAAAATTACATATGGAGTTTCAAACTATAAGTACAATTTCTATCGTTAAAGCACGCAATAGCACAAATGCCTGTTCACAGAGAACCCGTCAGCGTCAGCGAAAACTGTTTTAACCAATCACATACCAACCATTCACTTATTAAGCCAATCAGCGCCAACGGTCACATACCAATAATTCATCTATTTAACCAATCAGCGTCAACGTCACATACCAATCATTCACCTATTTAACCAATCAGCGCCAACGGAATCTTTAACGCTGACGGATTCTATGTGAACTGGCCCAAACAGTCACTGTAACTTCGAATCGACCATGCACTGGTCACTGTCACAGCGGTAACGGAATTTCGACCAAAAAATCTAATCTTTAAGGGAAAATCCAGTGACTTTCCTTTTGACTTCATTATGAAACCGTTGTGACAGCTTCTCTCTGATTTTTCAGCACGTAAGGTATATTTTCTATAGGTACATAAAGGTACCAAATGTTATGATATTTGCCCTGGAAGCTTAGCTTTACAATCAGAAATAAAATGGAACAATCCTGTCTAAAATTGTTTTCATGAAAAAATTCTCAGCGCTTTTTTTCGGAAAGAAATAATATCCCTTCTTTTTATATTTGAGAATCTCTTATATTCGCTAGCTACTATGCGAGGAGATGGAACAACAAAATGACATATACTTCCTAAGAGAATCTCCTCGTTATGGGTGTTAAAAACGGATAAAGACAGCAAATTATAGAGAATTGGAAACGAAGACTCAGTATTTCACCAGAAAGCAAATAGAATATTCTTTTTTGAAAGAATTTTTTTTTACAGAATGCTCTTAATTCCTGTTTTGAAGGGGAGAAAAAGAAGGAAAAATGATCTTACTTTTTAAGATATTCTGCCAACATATCTTTAATATAAAAAATGAAAGATGGGAAATCACTTTTATTTCTTTAAGGGAAAAAATTCTTTCAAAATGCTAGCATTTTTCGAAATGCTCCATGTGCATTTATTTTCTTCTGATTTCTTCCAAAACTCTAAGGATTGTTAGTGGAAGTGTTTATCAAAAAAATTGTTTATCATTACTTGAAACCCCAAATATTTTTCAAATTTATAGGCCAAGAAATCATGCAAAAACATAAAAAAATAACTGGCAGATAAAAACAAAAATTAAGGGCTTTAGATTTGTATATATATACTTTTTCAATTTATATATATATATATATATATATATATATATATATACAAAATGATAATTATAAGAATTCTTTTTTACTACATTAAAGACCCTTAGAATTCAAATTGAGGATTTTTTTGCAGAAATATGCCCATTTTTCAAAACTTTTTAAAAATGCTGGCATTCTTCAAATTGCTCCATGGGCATTCCATATCGTTTAAAAACCTTAAATGTTTTATTTTTGGTTTACCATATATATATATATATATATACTGCGTGACAGCTCAATACATTAACCACTACATCATGTGGGCAGCAGAGTAGTAAAATATTGAAAATACTTAAAAAAAGGAGGTTGAAGGTCCATTATCCCCTTAAAGGAAGTCTACTTAAGATTTTTAGAGTGTAAAAGTAATATTATATATTTAAGACTTAAGCACTGGAACCTAGATTTTGTCCATAAAAAACAAATGAGAGAATCACTTTCAAAAAGTTTCCTGATTTAATGAGAGAGTACCCTGAAGTTGCATTGTCAACACCGATCTAAAGGATTAGATTCTTTGAAGAAATATGTCCTTCACATTAAATTTAACTCAAATCTTGATTTTTCCATCGACAAGAATTCCTTTCAAGAATCTTCCTTTCTGTTGTTGTTGCTTAGGTCCCATGGCCCGAAAATTCCCTTTCAGGTACATACCAAGCTTGCGGGGAGAAGGCTTTCGGTTCCAGTGTTTTTATGTCATAGCACGGGTCGCAGGAAGGGCTTTCCGGCCTACAGGTTTAACATGTCCATACCCGGCGTATATACGAGAGCAATCAGTGGCGGTTTTCGGGACTCGATCCGAGCAGAAAACAAATATTATATACTATAGCGTGTTCATGACAGGTAGAAAAATTTAGAGGTACTCTCTGGAGGCAATTTAAACTACAAGAGAATGTGTTTTATTTCGTAGAAAACATTCGATATTCTGCGAATTAACTTTGAGTGTAATCGATGTTTCTGCATCGTGAAGCAAAATGAGGATCATAGAGCTTACATCTTACCTATTGTTAATGGTTATGCAAATAACATTTATATATATATATATATATATATATATATATATATATATATATATATATATATATATATATATATATATATATATATATATATATATATATTATATATATATATATATATATGTATATATATATATATATATATATATATATATATATATATATATATACATATATATATATATATATATATATATACATACATATATATATATACATATATATATATATATATATACATATATATATATATATATATATATATATATATATATATATATATATATATATATATATATATATATATATATATATATATATATATATACATACATACATACATATATATATATATATATATATATATACATACATACATACATATATATATATATATATATATATATATATATATATATATATATATATATATATATATATATATATATATATATATATATATATATATATATATATATATATATATATACATACATACATACATATATATATATACAAAGGCAACCAACAACTTTTATTACATTTTTTAACTGTTTAAATGTTTTAAATATTCTTTCTTTCAGTAGGAAAATGAAATCTGGAAACAAAAGAAAATTCATTTGCATCGGATTGTAATTATAATAATAGTAATTTTTTATTCAAATACGCGTTTACTCATTTACTCAAAAGCGGTCGTTAAATGAGTATACATAGAATAATCATTAAATCAGTCTTTACAATTCCAGTTAAATGAAAATTTTCTCTTTACTCATCAGCTTCCATTGCCCCAGTCTGAATGTGAAACTCCTTTGAGAATATTATTTGCCTTTCAGTCCTCATAAAAAAGTGATTCCGCATGGGACACCATTATTCCTATCGAATCAAAATAAGCAAAATTTTTACTCTGAACGTATTTTTAATTTTTCTGATGCAAATTCCTCCGATCTTCCGGGACAAAATGAAAAAAAAAGTATTGTTCAAAAAGTGAATTATACTCCGTCCAGAACATATTCTTGGCTGGTTTTATTTACATAACTTGAACGCTTTCGTTTGGAACAAAAAAGAAATAACCAGTATATTTTGAAAGACGATTCAAGGAGACAAACGAATTCAAGATCTGCTGGGACATTATAATATTTTATTATTATTCTTTGTAAACCTTATAATACAAATTCCGATTTAAAACTCTGATGATCTTAATTGATAGCAAACAAGAGTGCAAATATTTTGTGGATGTTAAAAGCTATGAGGGAAAAGAAATAGCGAATATTTACTTGGGGAAAATTGATAATGTAAAAAGGGGTGATTTCAATACTGAAATTATATAACTTTCCTCTGAGAATGCCTCAGTGAACCAACAGCAAAGATATAAAGACCCGGAAGATAATCCTAGAAAACCAAGTAGTTATAACCAATAACCAACAAAAAAAATTTAAGTTACCGGTAGCGATTTTACCCCTTATATTAATGCATATTGGAAAATTTTGGGGCAAACTTTTGTTCCCGCTTTCTATATTTTGTTTTAGTCAAACCCTTTCTATGTTTCTTTTTTGAATATTATTTTCTGTCTATCTTGGAACACTCCCCAGTTCCGCTGTTTTGTAACAGTAAATCTCTGCGGGTGCAGTTTTGTCTGCCTTGACTTATTGCGAAGGCTTTCACTTAATCTGTTCCATAGGCAGTAAGAAGATTTGCTTTTGAAATCCAAAATGAGATTTATGTACAATTATGTATAGTGAACCTTTTTTATGTTTATCTATTCCCTAGTATTGATTAGTAAGTATGAAGAGTATGACTAGTTAAGACTAGAGATAATTAAACTTAGACAGTTATTGAATATTCAAATTTCCTTGACACGGTCGTTGTATTGTTTGTAATGCTACAATTGACTGCTACTAAGTCATAAGACACTGATTTAGGAGCTGTAATCTCACTAACGGGTTATATCAATAGGAAAAAGTTGATTCAAACATAATACAAATTCACTTATACAAAGCTCCACGATTTATTGAACAATCTAGAAATTTCTTATATTGATCAACCCCGCTATATAAAGTTTCAATAACTCTGTTAGTAATAAAAAATTTTAAGTGGAGATATAGTTAACAAACACGCATTATTAACCGAAATTTTGAGGATTATGTTTTAGAATGATAGAAGTCGAAGAGAATAGTGCAGAACGTGTCTAATCCATGGCAAAAGCACCAGCTTATGAAATACTAGAATCATCAATAGGGTGTTAAATGCTCCTTATTATCAAATCCGATAAAATGTAAAATTACGACTAAAGAATTTAAATGGGTATCGTTAACGCATAGAGATACCATGATTCTATGTTTTGCCCTTCATTCCATCAACGATTTGTAATGTTCAACAGCACTATATAAAATTACAACAAGTCAGCATAGTAGTGAAATGGATAAAATAAAAAAAAAGTGCTGTCAGCTGGAATTCTGAAGATTATGTTTTAGAAAGTTGGAATTTTTCGAAGAAAATGGAGTAAAATTTGCCTAATCCAAAAGCACCAACCATTAAAAAGACAGGGTGTCAAATGTTCTTTATTGCCATACGCGAGATAACGTAAAATTACCACAGACGAATTTAGATGGGCATCGCTAACATATCGAGATACCACGAAGCTAAATTTCGCCCTTCATGGCATCAATAGTTTATATTTTCCAGCCACACTATAAAAATTACTATAAGGGATTTCAAGTACTGAAATGGCTAAAAGAAAAACCGATATTGCCAGCTGGAATTCATAAGATTATGTTTTAGATTGTAGGAGTGGCATTTTTAAAAATCGAAGAAAATAATTGAAAAGAGGCCTAATCCACGACAGTAGCACTAACCATTGAAACGTTTGAATTGACGACAGCGTGTGAAATGTTCCTTATTGCCAATTGAGATAAAATGTAAAATTACCACAGACGAATTTGTATGGGCATCGCTGACGTATCGAGGTACCATGATTCTAAGTTTTTGCCCTTCAATCCATCAACGGTTCGTCCAACAGCACTATATAAAATTTCAGTGTCAGTATAGCAGTGAAATGTATAAAACAAAAAAATACTGTCAGCTTGAATTCTGAAAATCATGTTCTAAATGTTAGAATTTTTCGAAGTAAATGGAGTAAATTTCCCTAATTAAAGAGAAAAGCATCAAACGTTGAAAACGAAATGGTGTTAAATGTCCTTTATTGTCATACGCGAGTTAACTTAAAATTACCCTAGGCAAATTTAGATGTGCATCGCTAACGTATCGAGATACCACAAAGCTAAGTTTTTGCCCTTCACAGCAGCAAAAGTTTATATTTTCTAACGAAATTATAAAAATTACTATAAGTGATTTATAGTAGAGAAATGGTTAAAAGAATACCGATATTGCCCGCTGGTATTATTAAGATTGTGTTTTAGATTGTTGGAACAGAATTTTTAAAAATCGAAGGAAATGGGGAAAACCACCAACCATGGAAACATTTGAATCCACGACAAGGTGTGAAATCTTCCATGGTTCAATAAATGATTTATATTATCATTTCACACTATAAAAAATTACGAAAAATCAGCTCAAACGGTGAAATGGTTTAAGAAATCGATATTGTAAAGTGGAATTTAGAAAATTTAAGATTGTTAATGACGAAAATTAAAGAAAGTTAAGGTATCCATACACCTTGAGAGGTGATTTTTCGAAATTTTTGGATTTTGTTTTTATAAATATTTATTATAAGGAGATGTAAGTCCAAATTCGGAAAAAAATGTATAAAAAATTGAGCTGATACATTAAAGCAATTTTTCAAGGGGAATCCTGGGTACAAATTTGACATTTCTGCAAAATATGGTAACACAAAAAAAAAAGAAATATCGCACCTTGTTAGAAGAGTGTTACATCTCAAAATAGTAATATTTTCAAGAAGAGCTAAAGAAGATATATGTCGAAATTTTATTTCTTGTTTTATGAAGGCCTATGATCATTTTGGGAAATCTAATGTAAGCCCGTCTGCACACGACGCAACTGGTTACAAACCCGTCGGACGGGTTTGTAACCAGTTGCGTCGTGTGCGTGGCTCCATTCAATTACATAGGTTGCGACTCATCACGGACTGATTTGTGATTTGAGTCAGTTATCAGTTTCTTTTGAGTTGCTCCGTGTGCAGACGGCCTTAGAATCACTTCAGAAGGCAAAACTATATACTATTAAATTTGTTTTCAATTTTTAAAGCACGATTTTGAATTTTAATTACAAGATATAACCCTCTTCTAGTAGCATCATTTTGTCAACATGGACTGAAAAGATTGAGGGAATACTGTCATGTCTGTATGCTAATGCACAATCGATATAAACTTTTCACAATACAAAGAAAAAACCTTGATAACATGAACAGCAGGTTAGAAAAGATACAAATTTAATTTCCGAATAAAATTTAATGAACATTTTTATTACAGGAACATTTTAATACAACAACATTAGGCACTGACAAAAATCTTATTTTCATTCTTCGCGCATGAGCCAGTTCTCCCTCCTACTTGTGGAAGAGGGTAATAAACGCCATCTAGGAGATTGTGTTGGTACTAGGATTATAACATTATTTGAGGATGAGAAGCACTTCTTATAGTGTATTGTGGTGCAATTATCTCAAAATCAAAAATTTCGAAGATGTAACACTCTTCTAGCAGAGGTGTGGTATCTATATATATAAAACAGTTCCGTAACTGACTCATTCATTCACTGACTGACGTACAACGCACAGACCAAACCGCTGGTCCTAAAAGGCTGAAATTTTGCATGGCGATTCTTCTTATAGTGTAGGGGTGCACTAAGAAAGATTTTTCAAAAATTCTTCTTAGATTTTTTTAAATTAAATTTTTAAGCTGTTTTAGTAACCTTTTTTAAGTTTACATTTAAAATAATAATTTGAGGGTTATAAAATTTATATCACGAGAAATATCATAAAAAGTCCTTTAAAATGAAATATTTTTCAAATCTTTACCTCCATTTTCTAATTTTTCGAGAATTTTTCGAGATTCATTTTTAGAATTTAATTTATTAAATGCTGATCACGTGATTTATTTTTCTGGTACTTTAAATTAATTTATCGTCACGTTCATAACAACGTTATAGACAAAAATAAATATTTTTCTCCTTGCTAATGCAGCAGACGATTGGAAATTATACAAAAAAATTAAAATACAGTAAAAGATATGTTCCTCAAACTGTACTATATTCTTTAGTGTGTTCTATAAGATTGAATTTGAATATTTTTTTCTACATCATTTTGTCTATAAAAATATCCCTTACGATTTTTATATAAATATATTTTTTTGTTTTTTACATCAATTTCATACATTGATCGTTGTATTATATATATATATATATATATATATATATATATATATATATATATATATATATATATATATATACACACACACACATATATATATATATATTTGGCATTAATTGCATACATTGACCGTTGTATTTAATTTGAATGTACTCCGTAGCGAAGTGCGGGTTTTCAGCTAGTCATTTTATAAATTGGAGAATGAAGATATTGACTTTCTCCAGGGAACAGAGTATTGTCAAGATAATACTCTGTTTATCTCAGAAGTTGTAGCAGTTTAAATAGTGGTGTGGAGAAAAATTGCTTAAAATTCATTGTCATTTGATATTCATACCAATGCAAACAAAGAAAAAACAATTAATTTATAATCATGAGCGTTGTCTATTCCTTTATAAACATTTGAAGAGCCACTGTTTAAAATTTAAAGGCATTCCATGCATAACTTTTTACTGTAGGATATTTTGCGTAAAGCGAAATGAAGAAAAAATTCAATTTGAGTAAAAACCACTTCCGGTTATAAAATTATTTGACAACCCTTGTTAAAATGGCTGTTACTCGGCCCTTAGTTAAGATAGAAACATAATTCAAACATAATTAGAAAGATAATATATTAGGATTTTATATTATTATATAAGTGGAAAATCTATTTTTGATCGAAAACGCCGTTTTGAAGGTGAACGGATACCTTAACTAACATAACAAGGCCCATAACAGAGTCCATAACAAGGTCTAAACCTAGGTTCAAGACTAAATTTCCGGAGAAATTGTATATTTTTGTCATTATGTTCGTCTTAAGCATCTCCTTTAAACCATGTATTGGCCATTTATTATAATTTCCAATAACTTTGTTTTCGCATAAGGACACAAAATTTTTCAAATTTTTGAAAAAAATTTTATTGCAATAAAAATTTTGTGTTTTTTTCTGCTTAAAATGACGTGTAAATAATGTTTATTTCTTAGTTAGAACAGGAGATATTATTTTTTGTTTTGCAACATTCTAATAGCAGCCAATCTTTGCTTAAACATTTAAATGCGTTTTTCTGCATGATGATTTTTTTCACCATTTCTCAACTTAAAATTGTTTTAAATCAAGAACCGTTAAAGATATATAGTTCAAATTGGAACATATATTTTTTCAATTATATTACTTTAATTTTGATTCGGCAAATTTGAAAAAAAATATTTAGTTTTGAAAATATGATTTTTAAAAAATAAGTTCCATCGTTATTTTTAAAATTTTTACTCTAAACATTTTTTATATTTTTAAAAATTAATATTTGAAAAAATGCTGAATCTTAATTAAAACTTAAATAATTCTGTTTAAGTAAATGAAAAAAATTTTGAAATTCGAGTTATATCGATTTTAAATTACCCCAATTTTTTTTAAAAATTTTAATTAAAAATTTTTTTTAAAAAAACTTTATGAGAAGTCTTATGATGTGATTTTGTTTGCAAGTTATATGGTTAACCATCACAAAAAAAATCCAAAATTTTAACTCATAAAAAAGATTTAAAATGTGTGCCGGACCCCCTTAAACTGGAATGAAATAATCCTAAACTGAGAAATATTCACATTTTCTCTACCCCACATAGCATTTAGAATATATATTAAAATAAAAAATAATATTGTAATTAGTCAATCTTTTGTTATCTTGGCGCACCAGTAATTTAACTCTTAATTACTTCTATTATCATCTATTCATCCCATTCCCCAAACAATCGGGAAAATTCCATTACTTCGCGAAGATTTAAATGAAATACCACATTTTTCTTCGCGAGATATTTCTTAAATATAAATCATTACGATATATCCGGAGGGAATTTTTCTGATCTATTTTCTTTCTGTATAAAATATGCGATCTATCCCGAAATGTGATTTTTCTTATTTAATTGAACTCTCGACGCGCGAAGATTTCGATAGGAATTTTAATCAAAGTGTCTGTGGAGGTGGGCGGTACCCAACGAACATTTGATTATATTTAACATATTCAATTTGCTTACTATAAATAAGTTTGTTTTAATTTCCATCAAAGAATGGCATTTAAAAACTTTGCCCTAGAAAATATCAGTTGTTGAAGTAGCACTAGACGTACACCCTAGATGTGTGATACTTTTGCGTAAAATATATTTTGCGTAAAATGATTTCTATCAAACTAATGCGGTTCTTACGTAAAAAATAACGTACTTGTTTTTCAAGCAGCATACAAATTGTGACATTTTAGTGTCTCAATTATTTAAAGTCATTAATCTATAGTAATAAACCTTATATATATATATATATATATATATATATATATATGTCAGAGTTGTGGTTTCCTGTTATAATACCTTTAAAATGCAGTCATCATCATTTAGCACTGGTGGCGAGTGGAAGGAATAGAATAACATCAATCCATAATTCGAATGAATTCGCTTTATTTCCTTTTCATTCTAACCAAAGCTCTATATCAGCATGTTCAGTTTTCACCATTTTATATTTAGAGACGCGACGTACACACGTCCGTCGGCATTGAATTCAATCCCGCGCTCTGCCGATTTTGAGATCAAAACCGCGCTTCCACTCTCCCGGCACATGCGCAGAGCCGAATTTAGAATTTTCTCGAAGTTTCTTTTCGCGCCCAATTCTGTACATTATCTAAAAATAAATTCTCTCTACGAGATTCCTTTCCACCGCGCCGGGTCATGGCCGAAAGGCTAGGGCCCTGGCATTTGGTTCAGATCCTGTGGGTTCGAGTCCCACTGTTGGCATGTATGTTTGTAGCCGTTCGGAATCGGCTTTAAACTGTAGGTCCCGGTCAGCAAAAATTTGACCGTAGCGCTCCAAACCAAAACCAAAACCAAACCCTTCCACCGCGAATCGAAGGTCAATCTCAAAACGGGGAAAATAACCTACTTTTCTACCCGCGCGTCTGGAAATATGAACTCTAGTGGTTTTTTCTCGCCACGAAAATGATTAATCCCTAAGCCCCCTTTAAATTTAACTTAATTATTCTTTTCTCAATTAATTTCTTGACATATATATATATATATATATATATATATATATATGGGGCCCGGTATAAAGGGCTTAAGACAAAAAAGTTTTAACGTGTATAAAAAGCCTAAGTCTATCAATTTTGTATACAAAGGTGCATTTCTCTGTACAAAAGACTCAATTCGAAATTATCGTCCTGCGATTGGTATAAAAGCCAATAACTTGGTATATTTAAATCACTGTTTTTCACTTAAGCCCTTCATACCGGGCACCATATATATATATATATATATATATATATATATATATATATAAAGGGTGCTTCTATTATTTACAACTTTATCTTCGTTGAGGTATTTTTGGATAGGTAAAAAGTTTAAGAGACCAAATTTTCAAACTCAGTCGGAACATTTTCTCTTTTTCTTGACCCTTGGGTCTGTTATACAATGCAGGAAAGCTTATCATGAAAATAATAAATCCTCTTAAGGAAAAAATGAATCTGTGTGGCATCGAATTTGCTACGCATTTGGATATTTCTTGAGAAGAAAAAACTTCGGCCGAGGAAGGCGCAGGTGTCTCAGGAAATTCGAAATTCTTTGTTGTAAAAACACACTGAGTGTTTTTTCTCTGAAATTTTTCTTGTTCGGGCAGATCTGAGCTGATTTTTAGACAGGTAGAGTGCCCAAGCAGTCATTTATTCTAGGTAGATATACTTCAGAAATCTTTTCTAGAATGGACGCGTGGCAATTTATGGAACATTTTTTGAATTTAACTTTTTTTCAACATTATAATCAATGGACCAAAAGACATTTTTATCCAAGTTGGTAGGAAGCTAAACAGCAAGCAAAATTAATTGATAAAATAATAGCAAAATTAGTTCATTTTATTGGAGTTAACCTTTTCAATATTATAATCAATAGACCAAAAGACCTTTTCATCTAAGTTGATAGGGAGCTAAACAGCAAGCAAAATTAATTGATAAAATAGTAACAAAATTAGTTCATTTTTTGGAGTTAAGCTTTTAAATATTATAATCAATGGACCAAAAGATCTTTTCATCCAAGTTGGTAGAAAGTTTAACAGCAAGCAAAATTAATTGATAAAAGAATAGCAAAATTAGTTCCTTTGTTTTGAGTTAACCTTTTCAATATTATAATCAATGGACCAAAAGACCTTTTCAACCAAGTTGGTAGGAAGCTAATCAGCAAGCAAAATTAATTGATAAAAGAATAGCAAAATTAGTTGGTTTTTTTTGGGAGTTAATATTTTCAACTTTATAATCAATGGACCAAAGGATCTTTTTGTCCAAGCTGGTATGAATCTAGACAGCAAGCAAATTTAATTGATGAACGAATAGCAAAATATATTCCTTTTTGGAATTAACCTTTTCAACATTATAATCAGTGGACCTAAGTACCTTTTTATTGCAGCTGGTACGAAGCTAAACAGAAAGCAAAATTTATTGATGTACGAATAGAAAAATATGTTTCCTTTTTAAATGCACCTTTTCAACATTCTTATTAATGGACCAAAATATATTTTTGTCTGAGCATTTATGAAGGTAAGCAGTAATCAAAATTAAATGATAAACATACAGCAAAATATGTTAATTTTTTTAATTAACCTTTTCAGTATTGTAATCAATAGACAAAAGGCATTTTTTTTCAAGCTGGTATTAAGCTAAACAGGAAGCAAAATCAATTGATGAACGAAGAGCAATATATGTATTTTTTATGAAACTTTTCAACATTATAATTTGTGGACCAAAGGATATATTTGTATAAGCAGTTATAAAACTAAACAACTAGCAGAATAAATTTAAACAAATTGTAAAATATTTTGATTTTTTAAAATGGGCATTTTCAAGATTATGATTAAGGGACTAAAATAGTTTTTTTTTCTTAAGCAGTTATGAAGCTACACAAAAGCAGAATTAATTGATGAACGAATTGAAGTATGTTTCTTTTTTTGGAATTAACCTTTTCAACTTTATAATCAACGGACCGAAAGACCTTTTGTCCGAGCTGGTACGGAAATAGCAAGATTAATTTGTGAACAAATCAACATTTGATATTTTTTCAAGTGAACCTTTTCAACATTATTATTAATGAATAAAAATATTTTTTTTCTAAGCAGTTAGAATGCTAAACAACGAGTATAATTAATTGGTAAATGAATAGCAAAATATTTTCACTTTTTTTAAATGAATCTTTTTAGCATATAATTTATTGACAAAAAGACATTTTTGTCCAAGCTTGCACAGATCTAAACAGCAGGCTGAATTAACTGAGGAACGAATAGCGTGATAAGTGCCTTTTAAAAATGGATCTTTACAACACTAACCAAAGGACAATTAAGCTGATATGAAGCTGAATGGCAAGAAGAATTAACTAATAAACGAATAGTAAAATTTATTACTCTCATTAAAATTCCTCTTTTCAACATTAGTTGAGAGCTCATTTATATACTTCAATCTGAATATTATTTCATGACATTAAAGAAAGTGAAATAAAATTTTTTTACATTCTTTCAGGTACGAGTTTCTACTGCTGGCACAACAGCCTTGGCAAAGAAGTATGGTACGCAGTATCAAGTTGGTTCCATTGCAAACATCATCTGTAAGTGTAATTTTCCCACTAATTTAACGGCATGAATACTGGATGCGGCAGAATGGACTTCCACGTTTGAAAGGTTAATAACGAAAGAATTTACAGAAAAAGCTTTATTTTTTGCAAAACTGCTTGTAATCTAGATTTTTCCCATAAGTTTTGAAAATAACATCACTCAGGTGGCGCCAGTGATTAGCGATGCACTGCTGAAGTCGTTCTCTAAAGTTATCTATCACTATGTTCGTCTCCCGGGCAATAGTGGCAACCTCCTCACAAATTACCGACTTGTGGACTCGTTACACATTTTCAGGTGTTCTAATGTTCCGAGGACGACCATTTGGTTTCCTTGGTAATGCAAACCCACTTGCTCTTACGTTTGAAACCCTTCACAGGATTGTTTTTAATGGCATCAGTTGCATAGAGCCCCAAGAGCGTCATAAATTCACTCTGTGTCGAGGTTACAGAATCATCGTTTTTAAAGAACTGCACGATAATGAAACCACGATGTTCACCGGACCAACTCATGGTGTCTACTGACAAGTGCAAAATCAGCCCGATCTGTTGCCACCTCCCGTACCCCCTTACTCCCACCACTATGTTACCAGTGACCTTCAGAAGTATGGGATTCCATTCTGCCGCACGCTATATAACAGAGCTTAGGGATGCAAACGATAGCATAAATGGAGTTTAAATTTTTTTGTGTTAATAATCTATAAAAATGAATCTTTTCTCGAAATTTTATTACTACTCAAAAGTAGTACTTTATTCATAAAATGCCATTTTAATATTCAGCTCATTTATTTAAAGTAATTTCTTATAAAATAGTCTAAAGTAGTTAAAACATTTTTTAAAGTGTTGATTTTTTTTCCCCTAAGCAATATTTATAGGCACCACAATCATGTGATTTTCATTCAATATTTCCCCAAATATTACCCAGAACTACTATCTCGAATTTTTAAAAATGATATATAATTTATGAAAGAACACTTCCTAAAGGAACCTTCTGTTCATTTATGTAAAGTAATTTCTTATAAAATAGTCTAAAGTAGCTAAAACTGTTTTTTAAAGTATTTATTTTTTAGTCACCTAAGCAATATTTATGGGCACCATAATCATGTGATCTTCATTCAATATTTCCCCAAATATTACCCAGAACTAGTATCTGGAATTTTTAAAAATTATGTATAATTTACGAAAGAACACTTCCTAAAGGAACAAATACATGACGTAGAAATTAAGTGTCGATATGCTTTTTATGTTTAATAATTTCTTTAAAACGTCTAACATATTAAATCCTTGATTTAAAATTGAATTGAAATTTAATGAATTTCAAAGTCAAATCAAAATAATTGCATGTTAGATTGGACCAACATTTGATATTATTTAAAATATCCTATATATATTCAGGGAAACAATTTTTTTTAATATTTTAAACTAGATGAATCTAATTTTTATTCAAATATGTACCTAGGTTAAATATATACTAAATCAAATTAATACATGGAAGTGTT
Organism: Dolomedes plantarius; assembly: GCA_907164885.2. Taxonomy (NCBI): domain Eukaryota; kingdom Metazoa; phylum Arthropoda; class Arachnida; order Araneae; family Dolomedidae; genus Dolomedes; species Dolomedes plantarius. Next base: position 109,626,043 of record OU015490.1, on the reverse strand, counting down.
TTTTTTAAGTTAAATGAAGTGTAAGTAAATTTAAAGTCTTTACGCAAATTTTATGATCACCATTACATTATTTACTTAAGACAGAATGTTTCATGAAATAAAAAAACCCCTTTAATTTAAAGAAATCGAAGCCCCTGCAGCATATAATTTATCATTAAAGTACTTTTAAAGATTCCACTTTAATATTTCAGAATAGGAAACATCAATTTTAAAATTAGATGAAATTTTAATTCCAAGACAAACTAACGCGTCCAACCTACATTATAAGATTTATTTCTAACATTGAAACAGAACTTTGATGTAAGCAATGTACCTCAAAATGAATGAAAAATGTTAAAAGATATGTTTTGGAATTTATTTGTGTAAAATAAAGATTTTGTTTATTATTTTACATATTTAAGGGGGGAAAATTCCTTAAAATCTTTTGGAGCATCAAATTTTATGACTTAAAAATAGTCTAGGTCGAATTTCAATCTGAAAATGTTTTGAAAATGTAAAAAGCAATATGAAAATTTAAAGGTGAGATTTTGTTTCACAACATAAAATTGTTAATCTTTTATTTCGTCCTGTCCGTAAGATAAGAATGTTACCTTAAGGCGGAAATTTTTAAGTGCCTTTGAGCTTACCTATGAAGCATATATGATCACGATATGTATTATTAATATATTAATAATTTTTAAATATAAAAAAAAATATTTTAAACTTTTAACACATGAAAATTTAATTTAATGAAATTTGAATGTAATTCAACGTAAATGATTAAAGGTAAATGCTTAGAAAAATAAAATCTTTATTTATGAGTTTGCATTATAAATTTTTTCTTTAAATGTTTTTTAAAGTTAAATTGATTTAACTCTTGTGAAAACTTTTCTCTCACCGCCAGGGGAGAATAAGTATTTCCTTTAAAAGTAAAACTGAAGAAATAGTGGAGTACGTGTATTACGATGAATAAAACTTAATTTTTAAAAATACTTTTACTTTCTAAAAATACAAAAAGCAATATTTTAATTTGATGGTGTGTTTTTCGCTCACAACTTACATTTCAAAATTAAAGTACCAATCAGCATGAAATTTATTAAAAATATGCTATTAAAGATTTTACTTATAACTTTTAACACGTGGATGTTTAACCCTGCACTGGTTTCGAGGCGTCTCACAGACGCCAAAAGCAGTTTGTTTATATTTTGCGTATTGATGGATTGCTCTGTATGCCCAGCAGATATCAGTAACTTCGAGGTGTTTATGGATGAGTCATATCTAACAAACAAAACCCCTGCAGTTTCTATCATCTTTTATAGTACACGGATATATACCAAAACAACTTATTGGAGTTTCACCAAATTTGTAAAAACTGCTTGTATAATCAATTTTTTTCATTTGCTTTGTTTTTATTTATCCTATTGTAAAAATTGCCTATAAAAATAACATTTTTTTTCCATTTGATTGGTTTTCATTTGTAAGCACTTTTTATAGAAACATTTTTTTCATTTGCTTTGTTTTTATTTATCCTATTGTAAAAATTGCCTATAAAAATAACATTTTTTTTCCATTAGATTGGTTTTAATTTGTTATCACTGATTTTTGATATACATTTTTTTCAATTGCTTTAATTTATTGTATTGTAAAAAGTGCACATAAAATTGCCTATCTAATTTCTCTTTTTTACTTACATCCGTCTAGTCTTTAACTTACTGTTTCAATAAATATATATTTTTACAAACAGAATAAGTAAAACATAAATAATGTAATGTGGCGTCTATGAAACGCCACGTGACCATGGTTGCAATTTTAAATACGTGACGGGTGCAGGGTTAAGTAAAAATTCAATGAAAATTTGATATAATTCAAAGAAAATAATTGAGGCGTTCCCTTTGAAAATAGGGTAAGTGCAAAAATTTTCCGAACAGTATTTTTTCACTGATACAAGGGTTTGTTCCAAGGCTAATGGCGTGGAAATGGAGGTAAGTTCCTAGATAGTTTGGTTTAGTTCTGAGCTAGGCACTTACCTCCTTTTCCACGCCATTAGCCTTGGAACAAACCCTTGTATCAGGGAAAAAATACTTTTTGGAAATTTTGGCACTTACTCGCTTTTCAACGGGAAGGACTCAATAAAAGGTAAACCCTTTAAAATATTATATGCATGTTAGAATATGCATTATAAATTTGAACATTTATTAAAGTAAAATCAATTTTTACTCTGATAATCTTTTCTCTCGCCGTCATGGGAGAGTAAGCGTTTCCTTAAAAAATAGAACTACAAAAATGCTGCAGTTTTAAGCCAGAGGTAAACGTAATTTTATTCAAATAACTTCAAAGTTTATATTTCATATTTTCATCTTTTGCCACATGCAACTCATTGTATTCAAATTTTTACTATAGACGAAGCTGCTGGATCATCAATAGATTATGCCTACGACAAGCAGAATATCAAGATGGCATTTGCACTGGAGTTGAGAGATACTGGAAGATACGGCTTTTTCCTCCCCCAAAAACTGATCTTACCCATGTGCGAAGAAACATTCGATGGACTGATGGGTGCTGTACAGGCCCTGAACTAAGTTTCAATGATGACAAACGAAAAGTCAGATAACGATCAATAAAATTCTTGTTAATGTTTCATTGTTGTCTTTTTACGTGTGATTTCATACCAACTGAACTGAATTTTAAGGGTTAGTTGCGCGTAAAACAAACCGCTAACATCATTTCGAGTTGTTATAAACTTTGGCGAAACTTTGGCTAAAGTTGCGTCAGTGATCAGTTAAGGGAACAAGAGACCTTCAATGTCGTATTTTTTAATTTATAATTTTTAGCTCTATACACCGAATCAGAATAAGTAATATTCTTTTTCACTGCTTGAAGACACTTGTAAGGGAGATTTCAGAGGGTATTTCTGTGAGGGTGAGTTTAGACGGTATCATATATCTGTAGAACTAATTCAGTTCTGTATCCTATGCTGTAAGTGAAGAGAGTTTAGGAGGTGTAGGAATTGCCGGTGAAAACTGTCCGCATATTCTACGACGCAGAATGTCACTGTATTGGAAGTCCATAATTCTGTAGTATCACGAAAATGTCCGTCTGTCAACCCTGAAAAGCTGCACCAAAAGCTGTTATCAAGTACAGTTGGTATGATGGAGTAATCAGAACACTTGGGGGACAGCGATCAGGAAACAACACCACTAGCTGGATTTTTTTTATGTAGTACATACAGAGGTATAAATAACTATTGCGTTGAACCCGGCAACAACCAGTTCACTTCGCTATCAGCAATCCACGGGATGAAAAAATTCAAACTATTATCACATCCAATCGACATTATATTTTAAGTAAAAATAAGTTTCTTTTTGAGCTTATATCTTCGAAGATATTCTAGATTGACAAAACATTAACATCGTACATGATGAAGATCTCCTGAAAACAGCATACAGTAAGGACCATGCTGGTCTAACAAAAAAATAGGAGACCTGAGTTTATGCGACTGAACAGGTATGCAACCACTGCACTAACTAACAAACATTTCAGCAAAAAATCGGTTTCTAACACAGGGTCGAGCCGAAGCTCTTACCTGGGGGAAACTACAAATTTTCACACACACTCAGTAAGTGAAAACTCAAGTCTGCAATAATATCCTCTTTTTCAAATCTGGACAGAGCGGGGAAGGAAGTAAGGTTGCCATGCACGGAAAACAGCCAAGCGCGGAAGAGGGCCGCCAAAAATAATGTGCCAACAATCTTGCGTGCGCACTAGGAAACGGCGATTAACGCTAAGAAATTGTTTCGCCAAGAACTCGTATTGGTATCGGCATACATTGACGTCAGCAGCCCGCCTTTTTCGAAGAAAAACAACCAGTTGGACCCCAATGCGAGGCTAGTATGACCCAAGCCAGGACCCTAAAGCGAGGCTAGCAATTGAAAACAAACTAGCCCACCATACAGATGTTAAGAATAATAGAACAGATCCGAGAACCCTGTTGAACATGGTAACACTGGGTACAAAAGCGATTGACATGTAAACGCCCTGCTTCCAAGCGTACACAAGCTGACGTGATAAAATAACGTGATAAAATAATAAATATGATACCTTAAACTGAGTCCAGCTACGAATTCTGCGAATCCTACATATATTGGTATTAATTGCATACATTGACCGTTGTATTTAATCTGAATGTACTCCGTAGCGAAATTCGGGTTTTCAGCTAGTATTTTATAGAATATGTAGGAGATGCCACTATGCGGTCGTCACTGGGCTAGCAGAGAATTCAAGGAGTATATTTACATACCACAAAACCAAAGCACATTATTAAAATTTAAATATGAGAAATAAAATATTAATTACATATATTTAACATTGAAAATACGACTCGTACAAATTAAAGAATAACATGGATACCGAAAATTCCGAAGCAAAAAACTTAACAACGAGTACAGAAGAATTCTTTTGTCTACTACTCTCGTACCGGCTCATCGTAGTTGCCAGGCAACTTCTTCAAAACGTGAAATACAAATATTTTTAAATGTCGTCTGCAGCGGGATTCGGCTGCAGACTTGCGATCGCTACAAATACATTGTCGAAACTACATAAAACGGCTTGGAATTTAGTTACTATTTTCGAATTTCCAAAAATAAATAATCCTATTACTTAATCAATAAATTAAGAGATAAACGGAATATTAACCATAAAATCCCCCTTTAATGATAATAAGCAGACTTATTAAAAGGTAAATATCACTATAGACTTCTTCACACCGTAGAAAACAGAATTTTGATGTTGGTTCGCCCGACACTTAGACCAATAGAATTCCATGACATATTTTTTTTCCAATGCGGAGGCACTTATCGTCAAACATTCGCCTATAATACGATGCAATTTTACTGCCCATTTTATTGTGGGGGCACCATATAGGCGGACAGCATTACCCCCTATGAAGGGATGACACGAACGGAGGCATTTATCGTGGCGTGTCGCCAGGATTCGATCTGAGCACCCTCAGTACGAAAAACCAGAGCGCTGTACCACTGACCCGCTAAAAGCCCTCCATGACATATTAATTTCGAAAATTTGGACAATCTCCTGATATTCAGAATACTTGCACACTGGTACTACTGGGCGCGGGGTAGCCTAGTGGTAGCAGGTTGGGCTTCGAGCTGTAGGTACTCGGTTCGAATTCTGGCAAACGGCATTGTATACGTTCCGATCTAGACTGGATATGGTCACGTTAAATTCGTAGACTAGATGATGTCCTTCTAGTATGATGAAGGTGAGAGGAAATGTGAGCCTCCTAGATTTCGTCAGGGGGGATGCTCGGTCGAAATTGAGGGGCCATCTGCTAAATTGTACACAAATACAATTAGGAAATATACAATTTGGAATAATGGAATTTGAAAATTACTTGGTGGCATCCGAATCAATCATAATTCTCAAAATCGTTAATCCGAATGAATCATCTTGTTGTAACTTATGTGAATGAATCATAATTCTGAAAATCGTTAATCCGAATGAATCATCTTGTAACTTTTGTTATATTTCTGTTGGCATTTGACTGTCTACGTTTGGGAATAAATGAGCAATTCGATTTAAAGTTTTGATTAAAATTAAGAATAGATTAAAGATTCGATTAAGATTAAAAATACTTACAAACGCTTACAAAATTTCGAAAATTTAAAACGGTTTACAGAAATTTATGACTATAGCAAAAAATTACGAGAACGGTAAAATGATGATCAAGGGAATGTTTCAAGCAAATAACGTGAGGTTATATGTCTTTCGAAATGCATTAAATGGGAGTTCATTTTTTCAAAACGATAAAGATTCAAAATAAAAACTCCTATGGTTGAACACCAGAATAATTTCTCTATATTACCACGAAGAAAAACTTTACTCGCCCAAATTCATTTTGTGACATAATTCCTCTGATGAGCTGAGCTGAACAGCAACTACTGAGCTGAACAGCAAGTATAAACAAAAATATTCTTTCCTGCCTACACAGTTGCTTTCACGCTAATAAATGCTCAATGGAGGGAGTTAAATGGATTTCATTAATAACGGTGTAACAAACCCGATAAAATTTTCCTTTTATTTACCTAATGAGCGTGAAATATCGAAAACCCTTTAAAAAGAAAGTCACTTTAACAAGCTAATACACTGTAATGATATGCGCATCCTATTTTTAATCATGCAGTTACTCTTTATGAATTGGTGGCAATACATTTTCCTCCGGCATTATTTTAAACATTAATCTGAAACTAGCATGTAATTTATGAACTGATTGTAAGATATACCTTTGTTTTTCACTTGAATAATATAAGTGTAATGATTTAGCCATTTTAATAACCTGAATGGCATCAGCTCTGAAGGGCCTACCTAAGGTAATAAAATACAGGACAAAAGTTATCAATAAATATTGAAAATTGCATATAAAAAGATACAAATGATTATATATATATATATATATATATATATATATATATATATATATATATGGGAGGGAACAGCTAAGACTAATACAATAATTTAAATTATGTCAAACTTACTGTTCGCCTGTATTTTACTAAGCGTAGTTTACCTTATCCTAAATTATGGCTTTTTAAATTTTTGTGACATATAAATTTGTATAAATGTGAGGGAATATGCAAGAGGGTCAGTAAATGGTTGATCATATAAGCGTATTTAATTTCATATAAGTATTGTAACTTGATGCGATAAATCATTGCTATTTAAAAGCTTCTTTATTCAAATCATTGGTCTGGGCAATTCTTATCAAAATTATAATTAGTATGATAGGATAACAGCTTACAAATATAACTCAAAACGTTCCTAATTGTGTCAGTCTGCAAATGACTACCGTACCGTTTGTGGTTCCATGAAAGCAAATCCATTGAAACTCATTTATTATTATTATTATTCAATTTTGGACCACCTCAGGGTGGTCCAAAGTTATTGAGCGCATTTCATGTTTTTCTTTTTTTTTTCAAGAACAAAATGACTTACAACGGATTTGCTTTCAGGGAACTACAAAGCGCACGTTGCTTTTTCCTGTACAGTAGCCATTTGCAGACTGACGTAATTGAAAATTTTTCTTGGGAAATGTTGTCGCGCCATCTACCGTCTTATGTGGGAGTTATTTAATATTTAAAATTTTGTTGTATAAAACTGTTTTGAATTGTCTTTCCAAGAAAACAATAAACATGTACGTACATCATTTTATCCTCATTTTTTCAAACATGAAATGCGCTCAATAATTTTGGACCACGCTGTATACACACACACACACACACACACACACACACACACACACACACACACATATATATATATATATATATATATATATATATATATACATACATACACTTGTTTTTATTTGGATTTCAGACTATTAAGGGTCATAGTTAAGCAATAATTAAGAGGCATGTATTTTTATTTTAGTGCCTCAAAAGAATAAAAATTTTGGGTTTAAATTTCTTAAATATTAAGAAATAATAATTAACTAAAATAAATAACTGAGGTTTTGAAAGAAGAGCTGCAATAATTGAGAGTACTACTTGTTTTAACTGCCTTTAATTATGATAAATGTATTATACTACAAACATTTTCCCTACAAAAAATTTTCAAAAATGTCTTTCCATTACAAAATATCTATATTGTGTTAACTGTTAATTAGATAAAAACTAGTCGTTAATCTGACAAATGTAGGTAAGTCTTTGAGAAAAATAGCTAAAAGAGGTGGTGTGTGAATCGCACTCGAAAAGTCGTTTAAAGATTTAAAAAGGATGGAACATTAGAAAATAAAGCAGGAAGAGACCAAAAAAGATTACTGAACTCAACAGTAGAGATGAGAATTTAACATCAAACAAGGGTTGATACTAAAATAAAGGTTCCAAATTGTGCTTCAAGTTTTTCGAGAACTTTTGGTAAGTCTGTTTCTCCTGAAACTGTACGCCTCTGAAATTGAAGTCCTCAGACGAGCTGGCTATAATTATTGCAGGAAAGCTTAGAAAAAGCTATTTACAGTTTGTAAAGGACCACGTTTGGAATGAAGTTATTTTGAGTGATGTAAGCAAGAACGATGTTTTTGGCACAGACGGCCATCGTACGGTGTAGCGAAAGGCAAACACTGTTTCCGATAAAACAAATACAACATTTCAACAAGATAATAATCCTAAGTTAATAGGAAATCAATGGCGGCTGTAGCATTGTCCACAACAGTTTAAAATATCACCACAGTGTCTTGACTTGAATGTTATCGATAATTTGTATCCCAGTCTTGAAAAAGCTGTACAAAAGTACCACATCACCAGTAAAGAACATGTGAGACTTATATTGCAAGAAGAATGGGAAAACGTTTCTACCGAAACAACTAAAAATCTTATAGATTCAACGCCAACATGATTAGAGGCAATCGTTACAGATAAAAGACATGCTACTTAATATTAATTATTTCATTCTGTTGGTATATTTTTATAATTAAACAGAATTGTATGTTTTATTTACGAGCAATGATGAACAATAAATGTTTTAATGCGTCTATGCTATTAATGTCCGACCCTATTTAATGATTTTCTGCAATTAAACATGACTTTTCATATCAAAATTATGTGTACCCTCAATTTTGAGAGTCACTGTTTATATAAATCACTATTACAAGTCAATTCATTGCAATGATATGTACAATCTATTTTTAATCATGTAGTTACGCATCGTGAATTGGTGGCAATACATTTTCCTCGGGCACTACTTTTAACATTGTTTGGACACTAACATGGGATCCATCAGTTGATTGCATGATATACCTTTATTTTCCCATTGAATGCTCGAAATAGGATAAGATAGTCATTTTAACAATTTGAATGGAATCAGTTCTGTATGGCCTAAATAAATAAGGTAATACATTATCGAACGGAATTTTATCATTAAAAAGTAAAACCTGCATATAAAAACGTACAAACGATAAGAGAAGGGGAAAATTGGTAGAAATTTCGTGTAAATGTTTGAGTATATACATTTCGGTCTGTTGAATTTGATGATTAAATATTTAGCAAAATTTCTGAGCCTTGTTATGAAGCTATGTTAATTAATTAAGAAGGCAATAATGTACATAAGTTCTTGCTTTGGTTCGTGTAATGAAGTTTCTGCATAATAATGCAACACAAATTTGCGTAAAAAGATGGAGTACGCATACAAAATTCAAGTATCCGATAAAAGTCCAGTGGTACTTATCATGTTAGGGGGTTCTTGAAAATGAATGGGACTAGGTAATTTTATTATACTCTAAACTATGATCTCTGTAGTACACTTGGATGCAAAAACAGATATATTCTTAAGAACAGTGGAGCTGTTACCATGAACTGCATCTGAAAGTATTTAATCAGTCAGTCTATTAACTTAATAACCTTCAGCATGTATATATAAATATATATATACATATATATATATATATATATATTTATATATATATATATATATATATATATATATATATATATATATATATATATATATATATATATATATATATATATATATATATATATATATATATATATATATATATATGTGTGTGTGTGTGTGTGTGTGTGTGTGTGTCTGTGTAAGTAATATATTAAATATTATGCCCTCCATTCTAGCATTTGGATTCCCTTTCCTAAATCCAATCCCCAGTGACATTACTTTATCGCTTTAAAACCCTTAGCAACAGAAATTCCCATAAATCGAATGCCTTTGCATTTCTATACGTGTACTTGTTAGAATTCAGGCGTGGGTTCGCATCGCGAGTCCCAATATCTGCTGACTCTGCAAAATAATAGTCACATGTTTTCTTCGCCTCTCGCGTTTACTGTTGAAAGGTGATATTCGCTTTCGAGCTGTCTTCTCAAATGAACGGACGTACTTTTGTCTCTCTAATAAACGATTCGACCCGATTGCTTCCAAATTTCATTTTATTCCTTTCAGGCTGAGTCTAGCTCCAGCCATGTAAATATGAGCTAGTTTCTCTTTCAGATTATAATTTAAGGATGTAATGGGAATATTACACATATATATATATATATATATATATATATATATATATATATATATATATATATATATATATATATATATATATATATATATATATATATATATATATATATATATATATATATATGTGTGTGTGTGTGTGTGTGTGTGTGTGTACTAGCTAAATACTCATGTACATCAGTACCATCAGTTATACGAGTATCATTCGGTCCCTTTAATTTAAATAAGCCTTAGTGTTGTAATAAGTGTTACAATTCCTCAACATCTAACACAATGGACGTGATTCAAAATTAAATATGGGTTTTAGAATTTTTTTTTACTGTAGGGATTTAAGCCCTTATATATATAAGCCCTTATAGGTATTTAAGCCCTTATAGGTATTTAAGCCCTTATTTTAACCCCTTAAAAGACGTGTTTTTCTAATAGCTTATATAATGAACACCTACGCTTTATAGGATACACCGTGCAAAATTTTAGCTCCCTAGCCCTTATGGTTCTAGCGATACAATGATCAATGAGTGAATGAATAGTATTTGGCTTTTATATAGAGGAGAAGGTGGGATTATGGACCCTGCATTTATTATGGACCCCCGTAATATCTGCCCTATTCGCAGGTGCAGCCGCTAATTATAGCTGTGATCTAGAGCCCCTAGGTGGCTGCTATGGATAGTCAAGGTCATTGACCCCAATTCACTCGCGAATGATGCCCTGTAACCAATTGTTTGTTTTTCGAGTTTTCAAACTTTTTCTGAGGAAAGTAAAAATGAATATTTTACATATCTACTACTATGTTTTGTAAAAACTGATTCCTGTGCCTTATTCTACACGACATGAAGTTCCTTTTGAGCTAGTTTGAAATTAAATTCGATGTAACTCATAATGTGAAAAACGAGTTTGTTTCTAAGATGGCGTTGTTTGAAATATGGATCCCATGGGTGCTGGTTTTATGGATCCGGGTCCATATTACCAACAACCGGTTTCGATAATGTAATAATAATGTTTCCATGAGAAAATGCAATTCCACAGATGATTTCATTGTGATACATTTTACTTTCAAGTTTTGTAATCCTTTTTGGTTATTCTGGAAGCTAAGAATGCAAGTTGAGAAGAAATCTCCCGCTAGCAACCCCCTTATGCGCTGTAGTGCGCAGAACAAGTTGGGATAGGTTGAAGATGGTTGAGGCTATCCAGAAGCTAAGATGCGGAGAAATGGGACTAAAGGAGGCTGCCAGAGTTTTTGGTGTATCAAGAATAACTTTGAGATTATTGGCTTAACAAGTGGATAAGCCAGCAGCAGATTTGGTTATACAAAAACTAGGGTTTGGTTTTGGTTTGGAGCGTTACGGTCAACTTTTGTTATACAAGGGCTAATTAGACCGAGACCTACAGTTAAAAGCCGATTCCGAACGGTTACAAACATCCATGCCATCAGTGGAACTCGAACCTATAGGATCTGAACCAAATGCCAGTGCCCCAGCTATTCGGTCATCACCTGGCACAAAATCTTGGGAGGAAGCCTGTTTTACTAGATTACACTGAAAAAGAGTTAGTGACCTATTTGCTAGAGATGGAGTCAGTATTTCATGGTCTCAATCGACAAGATGTGAGGGAATTGGCGTTCCAATTGGCTGAACGCAATAATATCTCCCACACTTTCATAAACGAAGCAGTAGGGAGAGACTGGCTAAACCAATCCCTCACTCGTCAGACAAATTTCGATCAGAAAACCTACAGGGACGTCATATGCACATGCAGAAGAATTCACACGTGAGCAGGTGGCTGGGTTAGTTTTATTTGCTGGAAGGTTTGTGTTCTTTGAATAATTTCGAGAATCTTCAATGTAGATGAGACAGGTTTAAGTGTGGTTCAGTCAAAAGTTTCCCACGTCATCGGGTTGAAGAGAAAACGTCAGGTCAGAGCTCTGACTACAAATGAACGTGGATCTCTGGTAACTGTGCATGAGTACTAGGGGAACATATTTTCCACCAATGAAGATATTTCTTCGTAAAATCTTAACGGATCAGCTTATGAATGGAGCCCCATCCGGAGCAATTGGAAGAGCTCATCCCTCTGGGTGGATACAAGCTCATATGTTTACAGAGATGGCTCAGACCAGCAAGAAGATTCGTGCATCTTCTGTGAAGGTGAATGTAATAACACAGGATCATGACCTGCTGCTATTAACTACGGCTGAAATCGTATCTCGTACACTGGTTGTAAGTTCGCCAATAGGGCGGTAATTAATTAATTAAATAGATGGGCCCAACTCTCAAGAATGATACTGAATATACATATATACACTTTATTTATACATATTTACATACATTCGAACTTGTAACACTTAGCAAACGCCGAAACATTAGTAATGCTAGGAATTTACGTATATATATATATAATCTTATCCAATCACTATCTTTTAAATCTTACGATGTCGCCGGCCCTGGCGGGTTAGAGGCGATTATGTAAAGAGTCGGTATGCTAGTTTATATAATACAAAATGCTCACCCATTTGTCGCAGCCGTCTACATCGAATTCACCGATAACGCTGGTCCATAGTAGTACATAAAGTTCACACAGTGTTCACAGAGTTCATGGGTACAGTTTGTTCACTGTAGCGTCGCGGTGTATCCTCGTCCTATTTATCCAGTTCTCTTGGGACTAAAGAGTTCGGGGTCCTTTTATGTCGAAGGTCACTTATTGAAGACTCCTCGTACGTTACTCAGCACGGGTAGCTTTTCTTACCCTCTGCGGGTCGGTCAGCATTGGTGGGCGGTCAATGTTGCTCAGCATAGGTACCTTCTCTTCCGATATGCGGGTCGATCAGCACTGATGGGTGGTCATCTGGGTGTCCCACTCACTAAGCGACGGTGCGTATCTCTCTGGTATCGGCTTAAACTTAATGGTAGTGTCGTCTCTTCGCCCTCGGCACTATGTTGACATCTATGGGCAATCGCTATTTCTGCAACTTCTCGTCGCTGATTATTCTATTTTGCGTCCGGAGCTAACGCTGGTCAATCCGTACGTATTATGTAGTTGCGTAGGACCGGCGTCTTTCTTCTAATATTATACAGTGGGTCTCTTCTCAGCCCTGTAGCAGCTTATTTTTTTTGTTGAGTTTCGTAAGTTACGGCTCTCGTCGGCCCGTTGGCAGCTTACTGTCTTATCATCTCTTTTTTTTTAATGGCGCTCTCTTACAAATGTCTCATCATCTTGTATATATTCTTCTCCATCCTCGTCTCATTGGTTCTTGCTTCCTCGGTCCCTATTCGCTCGCCCCTCCCTTGTTTATAGAGGGGGCGGATGCGATTAGCTCTCATAGGTTATTCTTGTCTCTTGCCTTTCGCAATTGCCTAAGTTCTGGCGCCGATTATGTCTGGTAAAACTTCCCATCAGACGGCCCCACCTGCTCGACCTCCGACCTCAGATATACGGCCGTTGACAACTTAATTTCTCCGTTTTTTATGGTACCGTAAATCTGGCGTTATAAAAATGTCGGGACTGTAAATTTGCTTGTCCACGCAAGCTGGGTGGCCCATTAACAATTTAGGTTTCTGTTGTTTTCGCATTCCGACTCTTTACATTCTCCCCCTTGGCGAATTAAAAAATCGTAAGGCGATTTTTTTTTACATATCATCCTTATCACACTATTGACACTACATACATACATAAAATCAATCATTATTCATGCCTAAAATCATTCATCTTAAATTTATAATACATAAATGAGCACTCTTTTACGCTAGCTGTGTACAGTAATACATTAGACATATACGTGGTACATAATGGACACATTATTTATTTTGTACATTTCTCTACGTAAATAAATACTGGTTTTAGCACGTGGTGTCATTTGACATTGACTTCACTACCTGTTTATATTACTGATATATTTCATAAAATTCTCGCTGCGCTACTGTTTTCTACTTCTTTTCACTGACCTCCTATTTACAATTGTCCCTAGGCACTGCACATTACACCATAACAAATACACATATAATTACACTACACATTACTAGTTATACCACTTGCATATAATTATTACATATAATCATAAAAATTGACAGTGCACTGTTACACTAACTCTGCAGCATTATATATTACATACTGAGAACATACATTATATATTGAGACTCTACCTGACTTTTTCTTTACACTTTTATGCTAATATGATACACTGACATATAATTCATTTGACATTGCCGACACTATTATTTATATTACATTGCTATATTACATATTACGATCACCTATACACTACTATATTAAATTACGACTAATCTACTGACTTTCCCAACACGTTAAACTCGACACGTTATTCTCGAACTTTTATCCTCACAATTCGTTTGTTTACCTCAGCTGTCGTTACCATGGCAAGTTTTCCCTTACCAAGTCCGGTTTATAGTTAACCCTGGTCGTACTCACTCCGCGAAACCAGTTTCGTTTAAGTCTTACGCTCGCTTATCTCCGTATGTCATTGTAAGTAATTATAGAATTCTAGAGGTTTCCTCTTTTACACCTGGCAACGGTAAACGGCTACTCTTTGTTTAATTATCGCTTGGTCACTTCCGCCCTAGTACAGCTTTTGTCGCGAGCTTTGTCGCCATAATTATTTAGTTCTGGCGATGTTACTTATTTATTGATGCTCCCGTATTCGTAAATATGTCTACTTTTTCCTCTTATTTTTTGTTTATAACTTGAAACTCCTTTTTATTTTCTGTTTCTGGTCCTTATTATGTTTTTATTATGTTATTACTCTTTGTCGTGCTCCTTTCGTTATTATCCCACGCTTATTTATTTATTTATTTTTTTTTTAAAAATTTACTTATTCATTTGTAAACAGTTTTTTATTTGCTTTTTTTGTTTATAATTGGCTAATTATTTATAATTTATCTATATATTCGTTCGTGTGTATTTATATTCCTTGCTTTTGATGTTCCCATGTTTGTTCTTGTGTGTACTAACTTCTAGTATTGACTGGTCTATGTCCGCGCCTTTTTACAATTTTTTTTTTTTTAATTTGTTTTTTGTGTGTTTTTTGCGATTTTTTTTTGTTATTTTTTGTGTATTACGCTAGACTTATGACCGTCATTATTGTAGCCTTCTCTTCACTTTTGTGTTTGCATTTTTTTTTTGTTTCTCATTATCATTTGATTAATATTTGTCGTTCAATTATTTAGCTATTTCATTCGCTCCTTTCGTATTTATCTCATGATTCACTGCTTGCCTTTTGAAAAAGCGGATCCACTCTTTATTTGTTTCCTTCCACGCTGCTGCCCGGATAACTAGGTTCTATATTTTTGCTTACTCTATACACAATATTATGCTCACTGTCTACACACTTATATTCATATGCACTTTGTTTCTATTCATTTTTTGTTTTTAATTACACATGTTTCACCTGCTGATATTATATCTTCTTGTAATACTATCTACATGTATTTATGCTTTACACTATTTTATTCCCCTGTATATACTTATTTGTCTACATATTATCTTTGCTGTAATCCGATATATGCTACCAAAAACTTATGATTGCTATTGCCCAATTGACTGGCCAAATCACTGAACAATAATGCAATCTCAGCTTTCGGCCACGATTTGAAGATTTTACGCCTGCAGTCGTAAATCTCGCAAATCGTAACATTTTGTTCGCCCTTAACTCTCTTGCGTTGACCTACCCCACTGATTTGTCTGACCTTCAACTGTAATCCCCTGCTCCGCTTTTTGTGGTTGTCTTCCTGGGGAACAACGGGGAGGGGGGGGGGACGCGTTCGAAACCTGATTTCTCGGACATACGCGTTATTTTTCTCCCGCACCGGATTTAAATCCCGAATGTATCCACTTTCCGTACATTAAAATTCGTCCCTTTCGTTTATCGCACCTTACTATTTAATGAGTCCTGCTTCGTAAATTATATGGTCTACTATTCGTTGCGCTTTGTTTAACGTGTTCATCGTCTGCTATACTTTGGTTGCTATATTTTAGGTGCGGCTTTCGTTTGTCACTTTTAATAATTGCGTTTTTGTGCATATTAACTAAGCGATTTTGTGGTTCGTTTATATCGCGTAGTAAAAAATTGTTATGGCGTAGAGCTTTTATAATACGAAACGGTCCGGAGAACTTCGGTGTTAACGCAGGGGTTTTTTGAAAAATTTTCACGTATACCTTGTCTCCTATTTCTAACACACGATCTCCGGTTCTTTTATAATTTTTTCTTTGTTGCTGTTCAGCCTGTGTTTGGTTTGCTATCACGTCTTTTTGTATTTTGTCGAAAAATGTTAGGTGATTCTGTAAATATTCCTTGTATGCCCCTTTTGTGTTTAAATTTTGTTGTTCCGTAACTTCTAGTTTATCTGCCGTTAGTCTCACATCGAATGGTGTTTTAATGTCACGCATAAAGAATAAAAATGCGGGTGTGTACTTTGTACTGGGATGTTGACAGTTGTTATAGTACAGATTATACCAATTGAGTGCTTGATCCCAATTAAAACTCTCCCTCGCTATACAGCTGATTGCCGACTTTAATAATTTGTGAATGACTTCTAGTCTGCAGTTCGTACTTGGTTTATAAGGCGAAATAAATTTAACCTCTACGCCTAGATGTGTATGGAAATCTTTATATGCTTCATTTTTAAAACTTGTACCGTTGTCACTCATTATTGATTGTGGTAACCCGTAGCTCGCGTAAAACTTTTTTAATGTTTCGATCACCGTTTCCGCTGTAATGTTTTTTACTGGTGTCGCACTTAAGAATCTCGTGTACATGTCTACAATAGTTATGACGTATTTATTCCCTGTACTTGTACGTACCAACGGTCCGACTGCGTCGATTGCTATTTGTTGTAGTGGGTATGTAATGTTATTGAAAGTCTCTAATGGTGCGGGTGTAATATATTTTTTTTTGTACTGTAAGCATTCCTCGCATGATTTAATATAATTTGCTACATCCTCCGTCATTCCTTTCCAAAAATATTTCTTACTGATGATGTTGATCGTTTTGCTTATCCCGAAGTGCGCTACATGTGCTAACTTAATGACGATGCGTTGTAACTTTGTGGGCACTACTACTTTCGATTCTGCTAAATATGGATTTCCCCTTTTTGTTTTTTCTCTTACCATTACTAGTTGTGTGGACGGATCGAGTACATATTTCTTGTATCTACCTTCGAAACAGTTTTTTCCTTTACTTAGCGACTCTTTAATTCCCTTTACTTTATCATCTTCGTTTTGCCCCTTTAAAATATTTGTGATCGTTAATTCCGTACTTTCTTGGAAGAGATCTCTAGTCAAATCATTTTGCATATTTATATTAAGTACCTGTCGTGACAGATAGTCCGCGGGGTTGAGCTGACCTTCGATGTGTTGGAATTCGAAGTCAAATGTACTCAGTTCCAAAAGCCACCTTGCTGTGATATCGGACTGTTTATCCAATTTAAGATGATATTGTAGAGCCTTAGCGTCTGATAATAATATGAAGTGTGTCCCGTACAAGTATTCCTTGAAATGTCTTATTCCCTCGTATATGGCTAGTAGTTCCGTTTTGACTGCAGGGTACCTAACCTCGGCGTCTTTTAATTTTCGAGAGTAAAATTCTATTGGTATTAAAAATCCCTTTTCATTTTTTTGTGATAAAATCGCGCAAATTGCTTTTCCCGAAGCATCCGTGTTTAAGTAGTATTGTTGGTTTTCGTTGGGTTTGTGTATTTGTGGGCGACTTAAAATTTGCGATTGAATTCGAGTAAATGCCCTTTCCGCCTCGTCGTTCCATGCGAATTTGTTTTTTTTACTTGTGAGTTTTACTAGGGGTTCTGTAATGTTAGCGTAGTCGTGAATTAGATGTCTGAAATAGTTTGCTAACCCCAGAAATGATTTAGTTTGTTTTACTGTTTTTGGTTTTGGAAATCTCTGTATTTTCTCTATGCTTTTATCGGCGGGTTGTATTCCGTGTTTATTTATTTTAAACCCTAAGAATGTGATGTCGGTTTTGAATAATTGTAATTTTGCAGGGTCTAAGGTTAAGTTGTATTCTTTTAGGCGCTGAAATAATAATTGTAATTTGCGTTTTAACTCTGGCTCACTATTTGCTGCTATAATAATATCATCTAAATAAAAATGGATATTTTCTTCGTCGAGTCCCTTCATAACCGTGTTCATCAATTGGCAAAAATATGCTCCCGAATTCTTTAAACCGAACGCTAATCTGGATATCTGATAATTTCCGAATTCGGTGCAAAAAGAGCAGTATTTTCTTAATTCTTCTGGCAGTAATATTTGGAAAAATGCCGATTTTAAATCTACGACTGAGTATAACTTGAATCCTGCTACCTTTTGTGTTATTTCTTTGATACGTGGTATAAATACTGAATATAATTCTGTTATTTGATTTAACAAACGGAAATCAATTGCGAGACGATATTTTGGGGGTTTCTCTGGGTCACTGGATGGTTTTTTTATGAGTAAGACAGGAAATGAATATTCCGACGTCGATGGCTCGATGAGTTGCGCCTCTAACAAATCCTGTATTTCCGCCTTTAATATTCGTACTAAATTACGCGGTGTGGTATACGGCTTACATTGTATCCCAAAATTATGTTTCAATTTTAGTTCTGGGGTCACTGCGTTTGTACATCCTAATGTCTTATAGCTTTTAGAAAATACTTCGTAGTTGTTCATTAAAAGTTGAATGACTTCGTGTTGTAATTGTGGATTTAAATGTTTAACGTCAAAGTCTGTTTCTTTAAGCTCCTGCTTTCTACGTTGAAGTATTTCTGTCCTATCCATCAATTTTATGTTGTTTATATTTCGTATTTGCTGCCCCGTTATTTCTTTTGAGTCACTGTCTTTCTCTATCTGAAATTCTGTAGTGATTTTTCCGACTCTCATGTCCTTGTTTAATAAAATTGTTTTGTCGGTAGAGTTTTGTACCCATACTTGTATTTTTCTTTTTCCAATTGTACATATCGATTCTTCGACTAATGGTGTCATACTGTGTGTTATGTCATATAAATAGATATTTGTCCCGTCTTCATATTCCTGGTCTAGTTTTAATGTTAACGCCTGTACTTCGTTAGGTTGGAGCGTAATTTTGTTTATTAGTCGGGCAAAATTGTGTCTCTGATCTGCCACGCGTTTGCTATGGTCCCGTTTGTTCGTATTCGCGTCTTTTTCATTTAGGATGGGTATCTCATGAAATTGTAATTTTAGTTTTCTTGCGTTCATATCGACGATTGCTTTGTGGTTGTGCATAAAGTCTATTCCTAATAATATTTGGTATGGGGTATCCATCTCTGCGTTTGTGACATACAGGGTGGTTTTACACAACTTATTCCCGATTTTGATGTTAATTGCCACACACTTGCAAAATGCAATCCGTTCTTTCGTGAAGGACTGCAATTTCACCTGACGCGATAAATATGTTACTTTTATTTTGTTTTTTACTTTCTCGAACATTTCATGGGATATTAAAGAAATTGCTGACCCGCTGTCCAATAATGCGTATTCGAATGTTTCCGCGATTTGAATTTCGATTATGGGCAGCTGATTTTCTGTGAGAGATATGTTGTTTATCGCCCTATATGTGTATTGCCGTGTATCCCACCTGTCTCCTACATTGTCTCTGTTACGTCTGTATTGCGTTGTGTTTTTTTTACCTTTGATGTGTCTGTAATTTTTATTGTTTACCCCTTGTCGTTCGCGCTTTTTGTAACTAAATTTTGGTCGTTCGTTCTGCCAAATTGGTTGATTAAGATTATTTTTTATATGGTACCCCTGTCTTTCGTTCCGCCATCTATCATACCTGTGTCTCTGCGTATATCTTTCTGCATGTTGGTAGGAAGTATTGCGGGGTCTCTCCCAAAACCGCTTTTTGTATGTATTAATATATGGGTTTTGCTTCCTGACTTGGCGAGGCCCCTGTTTTAGTTTAAAGTGTTTGAATATCCGTTTTGCCTACCTCTGCTCATTCCTCTACCTCTGTGAAAATTACTCCTCCCTCTAAAGTTGTTATACTCTCTGCCATTGGAGCTATGCCTCTGCGTGGGGTTTTCTCTGTATCCATTTTGGTCTCTGCTATAACCGTTCCCGTTTCTACCTGCCGCTGTTTGGTTCATTGCAAAATTTTGCCGGGGCGTTTGGTAAGCGTTTGTGTAACTCCCATTAGTCGTATTATACCCTACGTCTCTGTTGGCGTTAATTGTTCTGAGCCTAGTCCGACATTCTTCGATGCGATGTCCCATTTTTAAACACCAATTACATTGGGCTAGTTGTAACGTTAAGTGCTTAACGGTTTCTGTTAGTTCGGCTACCTGGTTTCTTAACTCTTTTACGCTCTCTTGCTCCTCATGTATTTTGTTTGCTTGCGGTCGCATGCGTACTGCGTTAACCGCGTTACTTTCTTCGTCGTAAATTACGCTTAATTCTTTCGCTCGTTTGATCGCCTCATTAAAGTCCGCTAAGTTTTCTTTTCGTAATTCTGTTTTAATTTCTGATGGTATAATTTCCATAAATTTTGCTAATTTAACATTATTTGCCATTTGTTTAGTTTCTTCTACCGAGAATGCCGAAATTCCTAAATATTCATTGCCCACTTTCTCTATTTCTTGAGCGATTTCGTCATAAGTCTGGGATGGTTTAAACACTAAGTTCTGGAATCTGCATTGCTTTTGCATGCTCGTTGGGTCCGGTTGGAATTTGTCTTTTAGGGTCTCTATTATTGTGCCAAAATCGGTCGCGTTTTGGAGCGTCGCATTACTCTTTAAAAATTCTTTTGCCCTGTCATGCAATCTCGTTTTGGTTATAATCGCTTTTTGTTTCTCTGTCCATCTGGTTTGACTTGCAATCTCTACGAATTGCTGCTGAAAAAATTCTAGTGACTCGTTTTCGGTGCCATTAAAGGTGGGTAACATGGCTATTATACCTGAATCTAATAGATGGGTATCATTCGCTATTGAGCTACTGTCCCTATTGGAGTTTTCGCCCATATCTACCTCCGGGTCTCCCTGCCGGCGACTTGCCTTACTTCCTCGCGGCATAATT
Source organism: Dolomedes plantarius (assembly GCA_907164885.2). Taxonomy (NCBI): domain Eukaryota; kingdom Metazoa; phylum Arthropoda; class Arachnida; order Araneae; family Dolomedidae; genus Dolomedes; species Dolomedes plantarius. The sequence goes on along the minus strand of OU015490.1, from coordinate 109,604,995 downwards.
AACTGTTCAGGTTAATTCTCAATTTAAAAATCTAGCGCCCCTTACACCCTACACAGTTCACCTTACCTATATATCAGTAATATATAACACTTCACTCAATACTTTTCACTTATAAATCACTTAGAAATACACATATATCTTAAAAATATCAATTTCACTTCTAAATATTGTTTCTAATCATTTAAATTTTAATTAGAGAGTTGTCCCGAAATTTTAACCTATGCACACATAAATATTCCTCTTAAAATTTTCACACTACGATTTTTAACAACATACATAACACACATAATATAATAATAATAACACATATAATATAATAATAATAACCTAATATAATAATAATAACACAATAGATTATACAGCAATAACCATGTCCTCACTAAAATAGTGAAAATTGGACGGCACCACAATGTAATAACACAGGATCATGACCTGCTGCTATTAACTACGGCTGAAATCGTATCTCGTACACTGGTTGTAAGTTCGCCAATAGGGCGGTAATTAATTAATTAAATAGATGGGCCCAACTCTCAAGAATGATACTGAATATACATATATACACTTTATTTATACATATTTACATACATTCGAACTTGTAACACTTAGCAAACGCCGAAACATTAGTAATGCTAGGAATTTACGTATATATATATATATAATCTTATCGAATCACTATCTTTTAAATCTTACGATGTCGCCGGCCCTGGCGGGTTAGAGGCGATTATGTAAAGAGTCGGTATGCTAGTTTATATAATACAAAATGCTCACCCATTTGTCGCAGCCGTCTACATCGAATTCACCGATAACGCTGGTCCATAGTAGTACATAAAGTTCACACAGTGTTCACAGAGTTCATGGGTACAGTTTGTTCACTGTAGCGTCGCGGTGTATCCTCGTCCTATTTATCCAGTTCTCTTGGGACTAAAGAGTTCGGGGTCCTTTTATGTCGAAGGTCACTTATTGAAGACTCCTCGTACGTTACTCAGCACGGGTAGCTTTTCTTACCCTCTGCGGGTCGGTCAGCATTGGTGGGCGGTCAATGTTGCTCAGCATAGGTACCTTCTCTTCCGATATGCGGGTCGATCAGCACTGATGGGTGGTCATCTGGGTGTCCCACTCACTAAGCGACGGTGCGTATCTCTCTGGTATCGGCTTAAACTTAATGGTAGTGTCGTCTCTTCGCCCTCGGCACTATGTTGACATCTATGGGCAATCGCTATTTCTGCAACTTCTCGTCGCTGATTATTCTATTTTGCGTCCGGAGCTAACGCTGGTCAATCCGTACGTATTATGTAGTTGCGTAGGACCGGCGTCTTTCTTCTAATATTATACAGTGGGTCTCTTCTCAGCCCTGTAGCAGCTTATTTTTTTTGTTGAGTTTCGTAAGTTACGGCTCTCGTCGGCCCGTTGGCAGCTTACTGTCTTATCATCTCTTTTTTTTAATGGCGCTCTCTTACAAATGTCTCATCATCTTGTATATATTCTTCTCCATCCTCGTCTCATTGGTTCTTGCTTCCTCGGTCCCTATTCGCTCGCCCCTCCCTTGTTTATAGAGGGGGCGGATGCGATTAGCTCTCATAGGTTATTCTTGTCTCTTGCCTTTCGCAATTGCCTAAGTTCTGGCGCCGATTATGTCTGGTAAAACTTCCCATCAGACGGCCCCACCTGCTCGACCTCCGACCTCAGATATACGGCCGTTGACAACTTAATTTCTCCGTTTTTTATGGTACCGTAAATCTGGCGTTATAAAAATGTCGGGACTGTAAATTTGCTTGTCCACGCAAGCTGGGTGGCCCATTAACAATTTAGGTTTCTGTTGTTTTCGCATTCCGACTCTTTACAGTGAATTCAAAGATGACACATGAGGAGAACTTTGGATTCGTTGTAGGATGAGTCTACAGTGGACTCATTCTGTGTGCACCGGAGCCGAAGCTGAGTTTTAAATTTGCGACTTTTGTCGCCAAAATTGAAGTTTTTTTTATATAGATAATATTTGATGAGCCAGCTGTTTAATAATATATTATCTTTCTTTCACTTTTTCATTTGAAAACTTTTGTCTTTTTTTTCCAGCTGTTTAATAAATAGATCAATGATTTTTGTGTTAAAAAAGGTGGGGGTCCATATTACCCTCCACTTTGGGTCACCTGAAAGTTTTGACTTTTTTCACTTATGTGACTGTATACATCTTAAAATTTGATTTAATGGCAAATCAACTTAAGGATGTTTAGATAATGAGTTATGGAAGAGGTTAGAGCCCCAAAATATGAAAATCAGTCTTTGGTATGACCAAAACAAAAGGGCCAAAAACAAAAGGGGGGGTCCATAATCCCACCTTCTCCTCTACATATAACATACACACACACACATATGAATATATATATATACACTAATGCACCTTAAATATAGCATACCTTAAATACTGATGTCATTTACAAACTTGTCAAATAATTTCTCTAAACCTGGTTCAAATTCCTTAAAATTGCTGCGTGCTTAGTTTTAAAACAGAAATTCTTTAAGGTATCTATAAATTAAAGTTCGTTTTTTGTACGAATTTTCAGGAAACTGTTTAATTAAAATGACATAGAGAAAATCGATAATAATTTCTCATTAATACGCTTACAATATTTACAACAAGGTGATTATATTTATCACACTTTACTTATGGAAATTATGGAACAGCAGGTGGTATTTCACTGAATTTTACATCATGTAAACGTAATTACATGTCATTATTTATAACTTAATACTCGGAAAATGTGCTTAAAGTAGCATTTGGGTATTTCGGTAATTTAGAAGTGGAATATTTTTAAAAATGTGTAGGAAAAATTGATTAATATCACACCTATTTCATTTTGAATTACTATCATAAAATTCCTGTCTCAGTAATGCTTCTCAGTTTTTCAAAGCTTTATGGTGTATCCAATTTCCTGAAAAGGTATAACTGTTTTGATTTTTCAGGCTGCTGTGTACTAACCGTATTGGATTCGCTCACCTCAGTGTTAACCTATGGAGAAAATGTGTCTAAGGATTGCAGACTTGGATTGAAAAATTTCTTTTAAAAATTTGTAATCCGTAATAGAGAAAGAAATTTGACATCTTGGAGAATTTTTTTAAATGCACATAATATTTCTACATTTCAGTTATTCTGATAAAAAAATCAGTTATAGTGTGATTTAAACTGTCCTAAATTCCTTTGAGGGACGAAATTTATTAAATAAAGCGTGTTGGAAGGGATAGATAGCCGAAGTTCAGGCCGAAGTTCAGGAACCTTTAAAATAGCTGAAAAGTTCAGGCTATCTGAAAATACCATTTTTACCATGTTTTTATTAACTTGCTTTCTTGTTTGTGTGTATGTGTTTGTCCAGTACAAATCTTGCAATCGATTTTTAACTAACTTTCCGACTAGCTAGACATTTTAATCTTTTAGGATAGCTCATAACACGATCACAATGCATTATTTTAATACTTTTAGCCATCTTTAAGCAGAATTAAATTCTTTTTCAGTTAATTTTGTTTTGTATACTGGTGCAGCCATCTATCGGCCGGGACGGGACCGAAAAGTTAAACGCAAGTTAACTTCCAATTAACTTCATTTTCTTTCTAGTTGATGGTATAATTCATCAAGAAAATTTTAAAAAAGTATTTATTAATACATAGAATTGTCAAGTTTATATGATTCAACAGAAAATGTAAAAACATGGTAGGGGAGAGTAGTATACAGTGAGACAAAATTTCAAAAAACATTAATTAAGAGCTAAATACAATCGACTGAAGAAATTTAGCTATTGGATGTTTAAATCTGTTTTATTGGCAAAATCTTTCACACAAAATTTATCAATAAATATAAATATAAACCAGAAATAATTAACATTAAAATAATATCATGATTCGTCTCACTGTGTACCACACCTCGTACACAGTGAGACATTGCTAATTTATTTATTTAAAAAATATATTGTCACAATACTAAACACAAACAATGCTTCATTATACACGCGTTTTCATGAGGCAATCAACTGTTAATCTTGGAAAAGTCACTGAACATTTATAAGGTCAAGCCGCACTTTAAAACGGACATATCCTGACAATCTTTTTGTTTTCATGGGCATTGGCTGAGGCAGAACCATGACAATATCCAGTTTATTTACGGAGGCCACATATGGAATTTTTGGCATCACAAAGGCATTATATTTCTCACTTTTGCGTAGATAAGTGACTTCAAAATCACTATCCTGTAGGACTAATTTCACAGCTGCAGTCATGTGTTCTTCTGCGGTTGTTCTAATTTTCCTTCGCACATTCTTAGGCCGTATCGTCATAACTATGAAAAAAAACATATTTAGTACTATAAAATATATAAATAACATTATTAATGATAGTCTCAGTTCTGTGTATCTATACAGCAATACAAGCTAAGATGTTATATCACAAGTTATAATGTTAAGATGTGAAATTCATTATATTGTGTAATAGCAAAATCTTAGTAATTCAAAATTAAGTTGATAAAAACTGAGAAAATTAGCAATGCTAAATACATTACTTTTCAGTAACAAATACATTACGCGCAGGGGTGTCAAACTCAAAGGCTACCTTGGGCCAAACAAACAAGGTTTAACTATAGGTGGGCCGCAAAAAAATCAATATTAATAGAAACGTAGGTTTATTTACCTAATTACAATATATTCAACATAAATATATGCATTTTGTTTAATAATAGCAAAAAAGAGTATCATTAAAAAACATTTAGCGAATTCTTCCTATCTTATTATAATTCTGAGTCGGTTATTTTATTATTATACTAGCTGAAAACCCGCGCTTCGCTACGGAGTACATTCAAATTAAATACAACGGTCAACGTATGCAATTTATGCCAAAAAATAAATATATATATTTATAATAAATGCGATGATCAATGTATGCAATTGATGTAAAATATATATATATCTATATATATATATTTTTATAAAAAAATCGTAAGGGATATGCATTTTTTTTGAATAATATCCAATTGTCTGCTGCATTAGAAAGAGAAAAAAATATTTTTTTTGTCTATTTAGTTGTTACGCACGTGACGATAAATTTATTGAAACTACCAGAAAAAGAAATCACGTGATCGACATTTAATAAATTAAATTATAAAAATTAATCTTTAAAAATTCACCAAAAATCAGGAAATGGAGGTAAAAATTCGAAAAAAATTTCATTTTGAAGGAATTTTTATGATCTTTCTCGTGATATAAATTTATAACCCTCAATGTATTATTTTAAATGCAACGTAAAAAAAGTTTAAAAAACAGCTTAAAAATTTAATTTAAAAAAATCTAAGAAGAATTTTTGAAAAATCTTTCTTAATGTACCCCTACACTATTAGAAGAATCGCCATGCAAAATTTCAGCCCTTTAGGTCCAGCGGTTTGGTCTGTGAGTTGTATGTCAGTCAGTGAATGAATGAGTCAGTTACGGAACTGTTTTATATATATAGATAGATATAGATTAAACGTTTGTCACTTGGAGAAACGTTTAATTGACAAAACGTTTACAATATAGACGTTTACAATATAAACGTTTACAATATAGACGTTTACAATATAAACGTTTACAATTGACAAACGTTTATAGATACACATTGGTATCTCAAAATTAGAGTAAGAGATGAAATAAAAATACAAAAATAAAAAAAGGATTTTAAGTAAAGAATGTTTTTTTAATTATTTTAAGCACCTAAAATAATATTCAAATTAATATTACGTTACTTAATAATTGTGTGCACGGCCGCCATCTTGGATTTTTTTGCGCCAACTTGGCGATTTTACCGTGTTTTGAGGAGTGGAAAAATTCTCGCCAATGTGTTTTAAGCGGTGTTTTCAAAACGCTGGACTTTGAATTTTTTAAAGTTTTTTTAATAAAAAACACCTGTCTAAATTATGAAACTTACAAAAAATTTTTGAAAAATCATTTAAACGTTGGACTTAGATTTATTTTTGGGTTTTTGATAAAAACCAATTTTTTCTGAAAAAATCATTCTGAAATATTGGAAATTTTGGGTTTTTCTTTTAGCTTTTTTAATAAAAACGACCTTTTTAAATTGTGAAACTTAGAAATATTTTTGAAAAAGGATTTAATCGTTGGACTGAGATTTTTTTTTGTCATTTTTAATTAAAAACTACCTTTTCAAATTATGATCCATATGAAAAATTTGGTCAAATGAATTTTACTTACAGATAAAATTTCAATGTCATCTATTCAGTTTGCCCTAACTCTTTGACTAATAGCAATGAATCACCAAAATATTATGCCAATATATTGTTAATTAGAAAAAAAATACAGCATTTTCGTACCACCTAAATAACTTGCAATTTAAAAATTATCTAAAATTCAGCTTTGAAAAATGTAAAATAATTATGAACCCATAAATTTATGGTGAGTAACCAGATCCTCTCTCTCTCTCTCTCTCCATTGTGGTAATGAAATTTTACTTCAGATTTGACCTTAACCAAATATTTGGTGCATACAATAAAATCGGGACAAGGATTATTTGACCATTTATCCTGCTGTGTTGGAAATAAGACAAAAAAACCCTTTTACTAAACCAATAACTTAACCTTAACTAACTTTTTAACTTAGGTTCCTGGGGAGAGAGAAGTTGAACTTCAGTTATTTAAATTTATTTGTAATCCACTACAACTTGGAATTATAAAATATTTTAAAATATATTGTATTTAAAATGTATACTGAATTTTACATTTTACGAAAAAATGATGGCAGACAATTTTTACTTCAAATAAATGAAACGGTGTATCATTATAGTATACTAATTGACAATCGATAAACAAAATTAAAAGCAACTTAAATTTAATAAGTTAACGAAAAACTGATAATGGATTCAAAAATTTTCAACAAAAAGACTCTTAGTTTTAAAAATAATTTACTCTTTTGAGTATAGTCAATTTGACTCAGATTTCCAGGTCAAGGCCAAGATCTGACCTAAAATTATTATACTGTAATTAAAAGATCACATCAGAAATAACTGTTTGATCTTAAAATTAGAGAATTTGACATTGGGTTATTTTTACCAGAACGCAATAATTATCGCCATGCGAAATGCGCCAAACCCTGGCGGAAAAATCCAAGATGGCGGCCGTGCACACAAATCCAGAGTATCCCCCCTAACTTCATTTCTACTGATCAGATATACATAATATATAGCCTATGACCATCTGGAATAATGTACCTTTCAAACAGTGAAAGAATTTTTCAAATAGGTGCAGTGGTTCCGGAGATTACCCTCCACGTACAAAATCTGCTCTCTCTTTATATATTAGTATAGATTATTGAGTGCCAATATATTAGCCGGGCCGCAAAAAATGTTCGTCGCGGGCCGCATGCGCCCCACGGGCCGCGAGTTTGACACCCCTACATTACAGTAACATTTAATGTACATTGCTACTATGGAATAAATTTAGTTATCATGGTACACAGTGAGACATTGTTTCACTGTGTACCATTTCACTTTGCTTAAAAAATTGGCTAAATATCCCTTCCATTGTTTTTCTTTAGTTAAATCCTTGGTATTAAGAGGAGAAATAGTGCAGCATATATATAATATTCAATCCAAAGTAATAGATACAATTAAACTGAAGATATATGACATATAACAGAGATAAATATCTTACTTTTAAGTTCACAAAATCGCTTTCGTTTCATAGCTTCCAACAGAACGAACATCCACGCTTGAAATGTGGGCGGCAATTACTCCAAACAAAACGCCACTGAAAAGCCTGACATCTAGCGACACAAACATAAACTTCATTATAAAAGCTTCTCTGCTTCATTGTGTACCCTGTCTCACTGTGTACTACTCTCCCCTATATAAAAAGTTCTTTTTATCTTGTAATTATTATTGGATTATCACTGTACAAGAAATTTGAACTTTTTTTCTGTCCTTTAGACAAAACTATGGGATTTTGTATAAACAAAAGGTGCTTGATTCATATATCAAAACAAAAATGGTCCATCACGTACTGTTTTTGTAGAAGACCCACTTCTCATATTTATACAAATTGGTTACAGAGAAATGTAACAGAGGCTTGATTATAGAAAACGCAAACATTAAAAGGATTTTTTGGCCGTTTCCTCTAGTAGACATCTGTTGGTATGTCTCAGATAACAGGCCAGCAATATTCAGCTAGCATATTTCCATTCCATCGTCCACTGAAATGCTTTTCTAACATAGAGATGTCCTGATGAATCCTTTCCCCATGCTCATCACTAATTGCGCCAAGGTTTTGAGGAAAGAAGGCCAGATGTGAGTCCGAAAAGTATAGTTTTAAATACATATTGCAACATATAACACGAAAGGACTTCACCATGTCACCAACAAGTTGTTCATAGTTTTTCAGATTTCTCATTTCCAAGGAAAAGTGCGCACACTGATTTGAATGCCAGCCAGGTTTCTTTTTCTGCATGTGGACAATTTATTTTCAAACTCTTCATCATATTCTCTCTTCAATATTAACTCTTCAATAAAATCCCCTTCTTTTAGCTTGCCTCACATAAATTTTTGAATTAGGTCCTGAGATGCAAGAAATCCATTCCTTCTCTGTCCAGAGCTTTTACAAATATTTTCATCAAACCGAGTAAGGTAACCAACCACGTTCAAATAGCGATTTTCGTGAAAAAAAATCGATAAAATTTTTTATTCGTTTAATTTAAAGATCAGATCTTTAGCTTTCGAAAACAGTTTTCAGTTTGTTTCTAAAGTCATTAGAAGTCGAGATACAGCTGTTTAATCACCAGCTGTAACACCGGAAGTGCGCAGTTAAAGGGCCGGACTTTGACTGTTAGCGTAAAAAAAGTAGTAAATAGCATATTATAGCTTTTAATTAAAGAAATAAATTACTGCAATATATTTCTGAATATTTATCAAATTATAAAATACATCTGGCAAGAGTTTATTTACAATATTTTAGCAGTTTTATGTCGCAACTTTGACAAAGTTATTTGCTTTTGTTTACGTTTCGCTCATCGCTTGCTTGCTGTTTACGTTTCGCTCATCGCTTGCTTGCTGTTTATTTCTTCATTTTTTATAATTATTTTCACAGTTTTTACGAGTGTATTTTTTTTTGTAAAGTTAATACATTATATAATGCCAAAATATCGTTCTAAGCACACAAATATGCGTAGATTTTACGGCAATAAGCATACCTGCAAAACTGTTGATTCAGATCCTAAGCCTATCAACGATGAAACATTCAGTGCATCAAAATCAGCTAGTGCATCAAAGCTATCAATATACAGTGATTTATATGATGACCCACATGCTGAAGAGTTAAGTGGTAACAGAATAATTGACATCCATTCTCTAAGAAATATATTTTCATTAGTTTGTTGTCCTGCATGTCTGTCTAACAGCTTATGCTTCTCAAAAGAATCAAGATTTGGTTTGTTTTCCTATTTTACTCTGTGCTGCCAAAAATGTGATTTTGTTGAGAAATTTTCATCTGGAAAGAAATCAAAAAGATTATTGAATATTAATTCTAGATTAGTTTTTGGCATGAGAATAATTGGCAAGGGAATTTCCAGTGCTAAACAGTTATGTGCGACTTTGAATTTGCCACCACCACCTCATAACACAGCATATAAACGTCATGAGAAATCACTTCTGTTTGCTACTACTGTAGCTGAAGATAGTATGAATAGGGCTGCTGATGAAGTGAAGCATATTAAAAATTCTCAGCAAGTTATTACGAAGTGTGGTGTGTAAGTGGATGGCACATGGCAACGATGAGGCTATTCATCTCTAAATGGATGTGTAACTGTAATATCCATTGATACGGGAAAAGTTCTGGATGCTGAATTTCTTTCTCAATACTGTGCAGTGTGTTCTAAATTGAGTAAAATGAATAACACTCTTAATTGTGCAATAATTAAAGCAGAACATACACGTTCTAAGTATAAGGGTTCATCATCAGGTTTGGAACCGGTTGGAGTATACCGAATATTTGAGAGATCCATTCCACGGTATAATCTACAATATATGGAATATTATGGTGATGGGGACTCAAAAAGCTTTCTGAGTGTCAAAAATGTGTATGAAAATGAAGCTGTTGAAAAATTAGAATGTATAGGGCATATACAAAAAAGAGTTGGGAGTCGCCTTCGTAAATTAAAGAACTGTACACCTAGATTAGGTGGTAAAGGCAAACTTACCGATAAATTTATTGATAAGCTACAAAACTATTCCGGCATTGCCATACGCAGCAATGTGGGCAATTTGAAAAATATGCAACAAGCTGTAATAGCTGCTCTGTTTCATTGCAGCTGTAATGCAAATCATCCCATGCATGGCCAGTGCCCTCCAGGAATAATGAGTTGGTGCAAATACCAAAGAGCTGTAGCTTCAGGGAAAGTTTATAAAGAAAAATCAGTTGGATTGCCACAAAACATTTTAAACATTATAAAACCAGTATATATGGAACTATGTGATGTAAAATTATTGATGAAATGCCTTCACGGAAGGACTCAAAATGCAAATGAGTCCCTTAACGGCAGTCTGTGGGAGTTAGTCCCAAAAAATACTTTTGTTGCACTTGAAACATTCCCAAGTAACACACACCGTTGGTCCAACCGCATATTTTCGTGACATCGATGGGGAATGGTTACCGTTGGCAGAAATTCCAGAAAATCAGATTTGCCAACTGCAAATGAAAGCGGTTGGGCCAACGGTTGCAAACTATGGTTGGCCCAACTGCAAATGGAAGCGGTTGGGCCAACGGTTACAAAATGTGGTTGGCCCAACTGCAAATGGATGCGGTTGGGCCAACGGTTACAAAATATGTTTGGCCCAACTGCAAATGGAAGCAGTTGGGCCAACGGTCACAAAATATGGTTGGCCCAACTGCAAATTAAAGCTGTTGGGCCAACAGTTACAAAATGCATTATTCACTACGACAGAAACTGGTTTGGCGAAATGTTTGCACGTGTGGTGAATAAATGAACGGTAAAAAGAAATGGATGTCCGCCTGTCGTGAACCCTCTTTCTTACACCGGTTCACTTAGGTTCTTTCTCTGTGGCATAGGGACAAATGAGGCCGTGCAAAAATGAGTCGTCACTGAACAAGACGAACATACATTTATTTACAGATTTAACATTTAAACAGTTTTTCACATAACATAACAATTGAAGAAAACTCTGCACGAGGTGGGCAAGCCTGCAATATCTTACCAGACCTCGGCTATCCTACACTCTAATCTAGTTACCGATCCATTAATTAACCGGAGACAAGACGAGCCTGCTTTTATCTTGCCAGGCCTCCTGAAACTACTCTCGAGATTCTCTCTCTCTCTATCTTAACTTCTAATTACCAAGTAATTACCTAACCAGAAGTGAGACGAGCCTTCTTAAATCTCGCCAAACCTCCGTTCCCTACCAGAGACGCTCTCCGTCTGTCCCTTTCTTACAGACTCCCCGCGATTCGCAGCACCCCTCTTGGGTTCAACGCCCCCGCAGCCAATCCTCTGATTGGTAGAGGGGTGGGGGAATCACGGGGCACAACATTTTCGCTTTAACCAGCGCTACGTTTCAAACAATACACTACACCGCCATTCCACGTGATTGTAATATTACGAAGAATTCCAGAGTAAGTATATTATTTTATTAGTAATATACTTTTATTTAATAAACAAAATGATGCACTCGGCTAATTAGTAGCATCAAGTAGTTTTCTAAAATGCATAGCCAAATGAAGCGTAACTTGGTAAATTTAAGTAAAATACTTTGTTAAACTTCTATTAAAAACAGCCAAAGCTTTCCTCAAATAATAAATTTAACTACTGTAATTGTATTTGCTGTTTCTCTATTTTTAGAACACATTAAGTAATCTGTATATTTAGAATCCTTTATAGAATGGTTGTATTTAAACTTTTTGAAATCATGGATCTCTTTATGTTATTTATTTTAAATGGTTGAGTTACTTTAGTTAATCGGATCGTTCAGAAAGTTTTAAATTGTATAGTTGATCAAATTTGATGTTTACTGATGATTCTTACCTTGTACTTTCAGTAAGATTATTTCTAACTAGAGTATTTATAATAAAAACATTATGGTAAACTTTTATTTACGCTCAAATATCTGTTATTAAAGTTTACTGAAAATTTTATATAAGAAGTTGAACCTTTTATTCTAAGTGTATTTAAGTTGTTTATAAGTTTATATCTCACAGTTTACTTCATAAATTTAGAAAACCTACTCTATTAAATCGTCAAATTTATAAAGAAGCGTCAGTTAATCACTAGCTTATGAATACAAGGATAAAATACAATTAGCTGTCTGCTTTGGTGAAATTTCAGTAATTTTTTTCTCCTTAAAAATCAACTTTGCAATTGTATTTTATTTGAGTTTAAAATAATTGTCTGTCTTAGACTCGAACAGGTATTTAATGTTAAATATTTAGTTTGAAAGTAAAATATCAATACAAAGTATTTATGAAGTATGCAGATCACTCATTAAAATAATTCATTTGTCTTTAGCATCTGATTATCTGCTAGTTATTGTAATATTTACATTTTAAGCAATTTTTTGACAATATACTTAATAAAGTTTGTACATAATATTAAGGACTACTTATGAAGTAAGCTGATCACTCATTAAAATAATTCACTTGTCTTTAACATTTGATTAGCTGCTACTTATTATAATATTTACATTTTTAGCAATATTTTTGACAATATATTTTATAAAGTTTGTACATAATATTAAAGACTGTATTTTGACAATCCCATGGAATATGACTTATTTTTCTATTTTTAGCTGTCTATAAGATCATGTATTCAAGGAACTGGTATGCAGCATGTGATTCATATAGAAAAAGCAAAGGAAATAAGGTTATGAATTGGAAATTCTGGAAATTTTTATTTGACTGCCAGTCCTGATCTCATTAGTACCATAGATGAAAGAATTGGAAGTGTGGTTGTCATCTTATGAATGATTGAATCTAAGTAAAAACTTGCTTCGAATTCTTGAAGAGAATTTTTCTTTTTTAAACAGTATTAAGTTCTAGTATTTAGCCACAAACAATTTATATAAAAATAGTATATCCCAAATTCTTTTTTGAATATATAAAATAGGATATTCAAAAATGCTTTTTTTAATATACTATTTTTATATAAATTATTGGTGGCTAAATACTAGAACTTAATAAACTGTTTAAAAAGGGGAAATCCTTTTTGTAAACGATCTGCTGAAAAATAGCAAAATGTCAAAACTATTGACCCTTGGATAGTTTGACCATTGGCCTGATGAACAAAGACTTGCTGGCTGGATTGAAAAAGGCATAATAGCCCCAAATAAATTTAATGTAGGCTTACCTACAAAGTTTAATGTTGGGCCAACTGAATGCCTACTGTTGACCAACCTCGTGCCAACTGCCAAAGCATTTAAATCCAACCGTTGGGCCAACAGAACGCCAACCGTTTCCCTACAAATCCAACCATTGGGCCAACAGAACGCCAACGGCCAAATCCTGTAAATCCAATGGTTGGGCCAACTGAATGCCAACCGTTGTGCCAACAGAATGCCAACCGTTGGGCCAACTGAACGCCAACTGTTGTGGCAACTGAACGCCAACCATTGGGCCAACCTCGCGCCAACGGCCAAAAACCACCGTTGGCCAACCATGCCCGAAAGTGGTTGGCTAAGGATTTGCCAACGGTTTTGTGTTACTTGGGTTGCGTTTTGGGGGGTATGTTGCTGTGACAAAATTTAATGATGTTTTCACGGGATTACTTTCAATTTTTAAAGAATTAAATATTGATCCTGGGTACTTCACTACGAAGGGATATGAAAAATTAGATATTGCTCGTATAAACGATTCAGTGAGATTCTCTACACCTGTTGCACAGTTGCACAGGAAAAAACTTAGAGCTCTGAGAAAGAAAAAAAATCACTGTTAATGAGCTAAAGGAAGGTATAAGTTATAAAGCGGGGGAATTTTAGGTAGCTATTCCTTTATTAAGTTAAGGAATTCATCCAATAAAAGCTTTAAATTGAATTTCTGAAAAGCTGTGACTTTTCCTTCACCGCCACATATTAAGTCATAAATGTTATAATAACTATCAGAATTTAATGAAATTTTAACTGTATGTTTTTATGGTGTTATGTATGCATTGAACCAAAAGGTTATAAATATATTCATTTAGAGAGGAGTTATTGGCATTTATGTTAGAAACTTGAATTTTTTTTCTTGAATTTTTGCTCTAAATTACTCGATTGGCTATAACTCATTTATACATTACAATATTTTCATTCTTCTGGTTCAATGCATATATAATGGATATATGTCTACATTTATCCAAGTTTTTTTTAGTTAGGAGTGTTAGCATAAAGTCAAAAAATGCTTATTTTTCAATTCCTACTATTAGTTCACACTCCCGCTATACACTCAAGAGCCAAAACATTATGACCACCCCTACATTTTGCAATGAATTCGCCTGGAGGACGTGGAAGGCACGTGATCAGGTGGAAGTGGTATTTAACTGCTGCTGGAGAGTCTGAAAAATCATTCTTTCACTTACTTCTGTGTGTGATGGGAAAGGCTGCAGATCTAAGCGACTTTGATAAAGGGCAGATTGTAATGGCTCGAAGGCTCGGAACAAGTATTTCCGAAACTGCACGACTCGTGAGTTGTTCGCGACCTACAGTTGTTAGTACTTATGCAAAGCGGGTGAATGACGGTGAAACCAGCAGTAGAGGACATGGTGTTGGACGTCCACAAGCTATCAAAAAATGGTCGTCGGAGACTGTCTCGCATGGTGAAGTAAAACCAGAGGCACTCAGTGGCTCAGCTGACAGCCCAATACAATGCAGGGCCAAGTAGAATAGTATCGCAGCACACTGTTCAGCGGACACTGTTGGATATGGGGCTACGCAGCAAACGTCTCACTCGTCAGCCTTTGCTGACCAAGAGTCATCGCCAACTGCGCCTTCGCTGGGCCCGGGAACATCGCGACTGGTCCATGGATCAGTGGGAGAGAGTTGCCTGGTCAGATGAATCACGGTTTGTCATTCATCACTCCGATGGCCGTGTCAGGATACGCCGTCTTCCAGGCGAACTGTTGATCCCTCAATGTACAGTAGGTCATACACAGGCCGGTGGTGGCGGTATTATGCTTTGGGGGATGTTCTCTTGGGCGTCTCTGGGACCCGTGGTTGTGGTAGAGCAGACCATAAATGCTACAGGGTATCTGAACATCATTGCGGACCAGTTGCACCCTTACATGGCCTCTGTTTTTCCAGTTGGAAATGGAATGTTCCAACAGGACAACGCCCCGTGTCACTAGGCTAAAATTGTGTTGGAGTGGTTCCAGGAACATGATGCTGAATTCCAGTTAATGTCCTGGCCGCCTAACTCACCGGATCTCAAACCGATATAACACATTTGGGATGTCATGGGACGGCAGCTCAGAGTTCAAAGACCACCAATTCGCAATATCTCGGATTTGCGTGACCGTTGCTTAAACATCTGGTACAATCTGTCTCCGGCCATCTACCAAGGATTTGTGGCATCCATGCCAAGGCGGTATGAAGCTGTGTTGCGCTCCAAAGGTGGGCCAACTCGTTATTGACAGATGGTCATAATGTTTTGGCTCTTAAGTGTATATATCTTGTTCAAATTTTCAATCGTTAATAAAATACTTTTTATTCATCCACTCAAGTTCAAATACATTTTTTAAAACTTGTAGTGGATGACACTTGATGTTAATACAGTTTTTTCAAATGTAAATTCATTAATTAAATTTAATTAATCGATTTTAGTTTTAAACCTAGAGCATCTCTTGCTCTTGACTAGTAATTTCCCTCTTCTTACTCTGTAAACGGTAGCACTGCGGTAGCGCGTGCGCCTCCCGTCCTGTAGGTTGCGGGATCGAATCCCCAACCTGACAAACTTTTTCTCTCTTATCCCCCCCCCTCTCCTATTCTCGCACACTAGGCAAGGTTCTGGCAGGCAATCCTTTTTTTCAATTCCTACTATTAGTTCACACTCAAATTTTTCTTTGTTGACCTAAGTAGGAATTGACTTTAAAAAATTTTGTTTTTATATTACTTGTTTTTTCAATTTTGCCAAATTTTAACAAAATAATACATACAATTATTTTAATTTTACTATTTCTCAATGTTTTGTAGCCTAACATTGCAAAAACTATAAGAAAAATTTCCTTAAAAACTTATTTAAAAATTTTGGCTCTGAACGTGGTCGGTTACCTTTGTGCAATGGTGGAAGAAAGACACATTGCGGGTTCACAAGTGGTTCATGTTATGTGTTTTTGGTGACAGGAATAAAGTTTTTTATTGGAAGCCACTGTTTACGGATGTAGTGATTTTTTTCTGCCACGGCTGTCCCATTCGCAGAAAAAGCAGCAGAATTTCATGTATCCCTGTTGCATACATGTTAATATACCAATGACTTTCCAATCTCCACAAATGTGCCATTTGAATGTAGTGTACTCAATTAACTTCAGTATAGCACTCATAACTGTAGCGGCAACAGAGCGCGCTTACCTCTATGGTATAGATTTCCATTGGTAAGATGTGGATTTTGGGGAAAATGGTGTATGGTAAGCAAAAAACAATTACAGATTCGTTATTTTCAGCCAAAAATATACAAGTAACACACATTTTCATCTGAAAGACATTTTTAATGTTGTACAGTGTTATCGGCATTTATGTAGCTGTAAATAGTAGACACATTTTCTCCCTAGCTTAGCATTGAGGTGAGTCGGTCAAATATCCACCATATATGGTGGATGTTTCACTGAATTTATTTTATGATCTCTGCAATTTTTGTTTATTTAATAACTTTGTTAAGGTCGGAAAGGATATTTTTTTTTGCAGACAAATGGAATAGGTATGGGAACTAGTTTTTCCAGTACTGCAGCCAACCTATTTTTATTTTATTATGAGAATGCATACAATATGTCGGATTCACAATAACTTGGATTTAAAGATTTTTCGTTACATTCATGATCTTATCATTTATAATATGCCAGGCGATTTTAAAATAGAAAATATGTATCCGAATTGCCTGACACTAAAAAACACAAACGATTGCTCTTTTAGCGCTGATTTCCTGGTTATTACATTCCAAATAAAAAACAGTTTTTTATACACGTCAGTATACGATAAAAGAATAACGTTCCCTTTTAAAGTAATATCATTAACACACTGGTCATTAAACATTGCGAAAAATGTTTTTATTAGCATTATTTTGTGCCAGATACTGAGATTTTGTAGGATATGTAACTCTAAAGAAGCTATTGGTAAGCATTTTTTTTATTTTGAAAGCAAAGCAATATTATAATAATGGTATACCCTTGGATATTTTAGAGCGCTACATTAGGTCGGCCGCTGCTAATTTGAATAATTCCACCGCAGACGTAAAGAATACGAATGGCACTGGTTAAAGCCATTGGACGCCCGGGACAGGATAACTGCTGACGTATGAGATGAAACGACCGCACGTGTAATGGCTTATTCATATAAGGTAACTAAATGAAAACCCGTACTTCGCTACAGAGTACATTCAAATTAAATACAACGGTCAATGTGTGCAGTTAATGCCAAAAATATGTATAAATATATTTATAATAAATACAACGATCAATGTATGCAATTCATGTAAAATATATATATATATATATATATATATATATTTATAAACAAATCGCAAGGGATATTTTTATAGACCAAATAATGTAGAAGAAAATATTCAAATTAAATGTAATAGGACATACTAAAGAATATAGTACAGTTAATATAGTAGAGTTTGAGGAACATAATATCTTTTACTGTATTTTAATATTTTTTAGATAATGTCCAATCGTCTGCCGCATTAGCAAGAAAAAAATATTTTTTTTTTGTCTATTTAGTTGCTATGCACATGACGATAAATTTATTTAAACAACCAGAAAATGAAATCACATGATCAGCCTTTAATAAATTAAATTATAAAAATTAATCTTTAAAAATTCACGAAAAATCAGAAAATGGAGGTAAAGATTCCAAAAATATTTTATTTTAAAGGACTTTTTATCATCTTTCTCGTGATATAAACTTTATAACCCTCAAATAATTATTTTAAATGCAAATTAAAAACAAAGTTACTAAAACAACTTAAAAATTTAATTTTACAAAATATAAGAAGAATTTTCCAAAAATCTTTCTTAGTGCACCCCTACAGTATAAGAAGAATCGCCATTCAAAATTTCAGCCCTTCAGGTCCAGCGGTTAGGTCTGTGCGTTGTATGTCAGTCAGTGAGTCAGTCAGTTACGGAACTGTTTTATATATATAGAAAACGGATATGTTAATCGTTTCCAAGTCGTCTGGTCTTTTGTAGGAGCTCTGAAGCCTGGATACGAAGCCTTTAAATTTATTTTATTCTGGTATGAATTCTGTTTTTCCGTTTTTTTGTTTATTTGCAGGTCTACAAGCGGTCCCGTGGGGTGGTGCTCATATTTATTTTATAACGTTCTATATATGTTGCTTTTTTCGAGTGATTGTTTTGTAGCACCTACCTACGACTGTCGTATCATAAGAATATTTCAGATTTTTTTTGTTATTTGATTTATCCATGTTAATTTTAATTACAAAAATTGTTTTGAATATGATACCAGGGTGAAACCACTTGTGTTTGATTAGATTTGATTATTACCAAGTTTTTATTAACTCGCTTTCTTGTTTGTTTGTTTGTGTGTGTGTTTGTCCCTTACAAATCTTGCAATCGATTTTTAAGTAACTTCCCGACTACCTACGCATTTGAAACTTTTAGAATAGCTCAGAACACGATGACAGTGCAATATTTTAATACTTTTAGCCATCTTTAAGCAGAATTTAATAATTTTTAGTTAATTTTCTTTTGTAGACTGGTGCAGCCATCTATCGTCCGGAACGGGAATGAAAAGTTAAACGCAAGTTAACATATCGTCCAATTAACTTTATTTTCTTTCAAGTTGATGGGATAATTCATCAAAAATATTTTTTAAAAGTATTTATTAATACATAGAATTGTCAAGTTTATATGTTTCAACAGAAAATTTTAAAACATGGTATATAAAAAGTTCTTTTTATGTTGTAATTATTTTCTTTGCTTTACCCACGGCTGATGAGCCAAGCAAACACTGAAGATAGACTTTTTTACTTTTTGATTTTTTTCAGTCTAATTGCTTAACATTTTGTCTTTTGGGTCTTGATTCACCTATGTTTCTATGTTTTGGGTGTTAATTCACTCTTTTTTTTGTTCTTTAAGTGTTAGTTGCTTGGCTGCGTCATGCATATGGCTATAGTATTTGAATATTTTTATAGGGGATGTATTCGTGCTTTGTGATTAATGGCTGCTCTCCAGCTGCTAAATATTGAGCGGTGAGTTATGACAATCTTGCAGGGAGATACTACTCTTTCAGGTTATTCTAAAAACAAGCATAACTAAAAATCGCCGATTTTTGAGATATGACGTTGTTGGAAGGAGTGAGCGACATGACCACGAATGCTATTTGTTTGTTTTTTGTCACGTTGTATATATATATATATATATATATATTGTTACGAGTTAGGGGCCAACTTGGCGTGTTATTGCCAGCATGCGATGTTTTGGAGTTCGCGTGATTTAAAACTATGGTTTAGCACATTCACGCGTCTACCATGGAGTAAGAAATAAATCCTGCTCTTGGGTCTATTGTTGGAAAATGGTTTTGTTGAGAGGTGTGGCATCGCGGGTTTTGTTTCCTAGGTGAATAAGAGTATTTAATAAAAGTTCAAAAAGAGTGTTGTTCTTGTAGCGATAGGTTGAAGACTTTCAACTGGTGAAATTTTCTTCTTCAAAAGATATTTTCTCGTCGAGCTTGAGACGAGGACCTTGGCGTAACATATTATCAGGTCGTACGCTATTTATTAATAAGTGTTGTATTGAATTAATGAAATCTTTGAATTCCTTATTGTTAACAGAAATACATAGGTGCTAGAGTTTGTAGACTCCCAGCGAAGATTTGTAGTATTATATTGTCCACTGCTGCAAGTTGTAAAAGAACTGTTTATAAAATCTCTGTTTTTCATTTACGGTAACTGGCATATTTATTTCTGTATTTGAAATTCACTTTTTAAATTACCTTTCCGTACCACGGATTTGGTACAATATATATGTATATATATATATATATATATATATATAGTCATAATACACTGAATCGCAAGGCTATTTTTGAAACTGTATTAATATTTGCTGTTGCAATATTTGTTGCTGATATATTTCCATAAATAAATAAAATCAGCAGTGGAGTAAGCATTCATATGAGCTTAAATTTAACATGCTCCTGAAATACATTCCATTTCGATTTAAGGAGAATTTCAATCTCGCTTTTTTAAATTGTCAACATTTTGAACTCCTTTAAAAATGAAAACAATTAATATTCTTTTCTACAACCTAAAGATGCTCAGAATTCCCAAGTAAGGATTTTGTGGAAGAACAAGACCTGTTTTTCAAAAGAAAATTTTTAAAAATTTGAAATTGGTAGCTTTTTTCAAAATGCTCCATGGGTACTCTTCTACCAAATTTCTCAGGATTGTCAGTTGAAGTCAAAATTATGACGCATTTTGATACTTTTCTGTTTAAATGTTTACTGCTTGCCCAAGCGATACAGACTGGGGTAGGCATGCTACCAAAATTAAAACTCCCGATGACGGACATTTTTTAGCGTCTGAAATTTTGCTTTCCAGAGGATTGTTAAGGAGGAACATAATTAAACCGTATAAACAGGCAAATTAAAAAAATAATTGCTTGTGGCTTGATATACATACAAAAACAAATTCATTGACCAATTATGTTTATATATGTGCGGTAAACTTACATTAAAAAATTTAAGCTTAATTAAATGATATGGAATGCTCATGGAGCACTTTAAAAAATGTCAGTATATTTGAAAATGCTTTTTAAAAACAGGCATTTTTCTGCCAAAAATTCCTTTCTTTGAATTCAAAGGGTCTTAAACGTATTGAAAAAGAATACGAATTATTCTCCTTTTTGATATAGAGTTGAAAATTGAAAATTTAAAAACATCGAGGTTGAAAGTCTCTTTTTCACTTATATTTAAAAAGAATTAAAAAACTAATTTTATTAAGAGTACCCCAAGTTCCAAATCTTATTCTAAGGGTGTCGCAAACTTAAAAAGTTTGAGAATACCTGCTATAAGAGTTTGAGATGTATTTTTCTGTCACATGCTTTCAACATGGAATGCGTTTGTAACATATAGTTCCATACTTAATTCGTCCCGCGAGAGTACCCAGAGGATACAGATTTGACGATTTTGGCAATTTTGGCTTCAAACTAGGAAATGGAATTTTTTCGCCAAAATCAGTTTTTCCAGCTGACAGAAAGGGAGTTTACAATTTTCCTGCTCTTCAGAGGACAATGGACCTACAACGCAGAATTTTTTAATTTTCAGTTTTTAACTATATATACAGGGTAATTTTTATGAAACTAACACTACTGAGAGCGATCTATCAGCAGGAATTCCATGAAAATGGATAGAGGGACTAAGAACGACATGGGAAAGAGATTCCAAGAAAAAAATAAGTTCCAAGAGTCGCCTATAGGGGAAGATATGGTGCTGTTTTTGTCGGCGCACCCGAGAATTTGCATATAACTCAATTAAGACATCAAAATGCAAATTCATGACTTTGCAATTGACAGCAACGCCAGTATTTTCGGCTATAAAGATCGGTGAGGAATCTGTTGCGTCATCGCTTTACAGAAGAAAGGGTCATCAGTCGCTTTTTTCCACTTACATGGCCACCTCGCTCCCCGGACCTAATCCATGTGACTTCTTTCTTGGGATTATTTAAAGTCCAACGTCCAAAAGTTGCCTATAGGGGAATATATGGCACTGTTTTTGTGGACGCACTCGAGAATTAGCATATAACTCAAGTAAAGCATCAAAATGCCAATTCATGATTTGTAGTTCACAGCAGCGCCAGTATTTTGGGCTATAAAGAACGGTGAGGAATCTGTTGCGTCATCGCTTTACAGAAGTTAAGGTCATCAGTCGCTTTTTTCCACTTGCATGGCCACCTCGCTCCCCGGACGTAACCCATGTGACTTCTTTCTTGGGATTATTTAAAGTCCAAGGTCCAAAAGTTGCCTATAGGGGAATATATGGCACTGTTTTTGTCGACGCACCCGATAATTAGCAAATAACTGAAGTAAAGCATCAAAATGCAAATTCATGATTTTTAGTTCACGGCAGCGCCAGTATTTTGGGCTATAAAGATCGGTGAGAAATCTGTTGCGTCATCGCTTTACAGAAGTTAAGGTCATCAGTCGCTTTTTTCCACTTGCATGGCCACCTCGCTCCCCGGACCTAACCCATGTGACTTCTTTCTTGGGATTATTTAAAGTCCAAGGTCCAAAAGTTGCCTATAGGGGAATATATGACACTGTTTTTGTCGACGCCCCCGAGAATTAGCATATAACTCAAATAAAACATCAAAATGCATATTCATGATTTGTAGTTCACAACAGCGCCATTATTTTGAGCTATAAAGATCGGTGAGGAATGTGTTGCGTCATCGCTTTACAGAAGTTAAAGTCATGAGTCGTTGTTTTCCACTTGCATGGCCACCTCGCTCCCCGGACCTAACCCATGTGACGCCTTTCTTGGGATTATTTAAAGTCCAATGTCGAAAAGTTGCTGGTAGAGGAATATATGGCACTGTTTTTGTCGACGCACCCGAGAATTAGCATATAACTCAAGTAAAGCATCAAAATGCAAATTCATGATTTTTAGTTCACAGCAGCGGCAGTATTTTGGGCTATAAAGATCGGTGAGGAATCTGTTGCGTCATCGCTTTACAGAAGTTAAGGTCATCAGTCGCTTTTTTCCACTTGCATGACCACCTCGCTCCCCGGACCTAACCCATGTGACTTCTTTCTTGGGATTATTTAAAGTCCAAGGTCCAAAAGTTGCCTATAGGGGAATATATGACACTGTTTTTGTCGACGCACCCGAGAATTAGCATATAACTGAAGTAAAACATCAAAATGCAAATTCATGATTTATAGTTCACAGAAACGCCAGTATTTTGGGCTATAAAGATCGGTGAGGAATCTGTTGCGTCATCGCTTTACAGAAGATAGGGTCATCAGTCGCTTTTTTCCCACTAGCATGGCCACAACGCTCCCTGGACCTAACCCATGTGACTTCTTTCTTGGGGTTATTTAAAGTCCAAGATGTATCTTGGTAAAGTCTCTAACTTGGCGGCCCTAAAGGACATCATATCCGGACTGTGAGGAACATTAATGGTGACATTTTACGCTCGTTGAGAACTTAGTGTTCGGGATGCAATGGGTCGTCCATCAGGATGGAGGTCACAATGAAGGAATTAGAAGTGTATTTGCTGCATAAAGCAGTGTTGAAGTGAAATTTTTTTGTTATTAATTTGTCTGCTTATTGCAACTCTTTCGGTATTCAACCCTTATCTTTATAGCCCGAAAAATTGGTGCTGCTGTCGACTACATAGTCGCGAATTTGCATTTTGATGTTTTACTTGCGTTTTGTGCAAATTCTCGGATGCATCGAGAACAACAGCGCCATATCTTCCCCTGTCGGTGGCTTTTGGAACTATTTCTTTTTTTATGTAAACTCTTTCCCATGTCGTTCCTTAGTCTCTCTATCAATTTTGGTGGATTTCCGGTGATAGATCGCGCTACATATGGCTCTGAGTAGTGTCTGTTTAATAAACATTACCCTCTACAGAATGATAATAATTAATATTCTTGGCTTATTATGCTGCATTGAAGACTCTTAGAATTAAAAATATGGTTTCTTTGGCAGAAACATGTCCATTTTTCAAAAAAAATTAAAAAATGCTAGAATTTTTAAAAATGCTCAAAAAGTTTCAAAATATAAATAAAAATATTAAAAATATATAAATATAGATAGAGTATAGTATGTTTTTTAATTAGATAATTGAGTATCATATAAATTTACTTCAGACTATCAGTGACCCCGCCCATTTTTTTTCACGACCCCTCTGTGAATCGCAACCAACAGTTTGCTCGCCACTGGTATATTCTACCAGGCAGAGATTTTTACTCTTAAAATGTAGCCAAAAGTTTGTTTTCTCGCCAAATACAATCGAAATGCAAACGTCAGCTACTAAGGACTTTAAAACAGCTTGTGTTGTAAAGAAAATTTATTGTTTTCTCACCGACGGATTGCCTCGCAAAACATACTGATCAGTAAATCCTTTGTGAAGACCTTCAGCAGTTTTATATAAGTGGTTCTTGTTTCCAAATAGGTGAAAAAATTTAGCGACGAGAAATGAAATTTTTCCAGCTAACAGGCGGGTTAGTAGTTTGTATCAGAGCACAAATGCAATGGAGTATTCCGTGTTTGCTTTTGCAAAGGGCAATGGAATTTTCCGTTTTTACTTCGTCCGTACGTTTTCCGGAAATCAGTGCAATTTCAAGTGTTTGATACCAGCTTATTTATGTATGATACATTCCTAAACAGTTATTTTTTATATGTACAGTGGAAATAAAAGGGTTTTTTATTCGATTATGTCACTAAATTAAAAAAAATTTATGATGGTGAGTATAAGTTAATCAGACACATTTCATTAATTTCCGACGACAACTTCAAATTTTGTGATACTCACCATCAATAAATTAAAATTGTTCACATCATTGTTAAAATTGCTAAAGTCAATAAATTTCAATTGTTTCTCATGGTGAGTATCAGTTTATCAATAACTTTCTATTAATTTCCTACGGCAACTTCCAGTTATGTGATACTCACCATAAAAAAATTTAGATTGTTCACGTCATTGTTAAAATTACTCATGTCAGTAAATTAAGAATTTTTATGATGGTGAGTATCAGTTAATCAAAAACATTTTATTAAATTGTGAAGACAAATTCAAATTATGTGACTTTTAGTGGTGACTTCATGTGACTTTTAGTATTCATCTCGAAATCGGAAAAAATAGACAAGAGCACGTAAGTTAATAGGTACAAAATACCCCGCTTTCAAAGTGCTATGCAAACTTTAGGCATACAGTATAAATTTTGAGGACGGCCATGAATCTCCTTCAAGGCCGGTAATCTAGATGTGTTTTTTAAAATCAACTTGAAGGATTTTTAGGAAATATAAAGTACTAAATAACACAAAATAATTAAAATCCGGAGAAAACCTTCAGTATTTAACATGGTGGTAGATTATATATATATATATATATATATATATATATATATATATATATATATATATATATATATATATATATATATACAGGGTGATCATAATAAAAATTTTGCCGATATATAGACCTCTAGCGGCCGTTACGTTTAACCGATCGAGAAGAGATTTCAGACATAGTTATTCAGGGGTATGAGCTCGGGATTTTGAAAACGGCAACAAAGTGGAACTCACGATTACGGTTATAGGTACAGAAACTCGAAATTTTCAAACGGCAACGCCCACTTTTTCCCGTTGCAAAATACTCAGCGCATGCGAAAACCCTAAATATCGTTGGAACGGTGCGTGTATCACAGAAAAATGGACGCGTTATGCACGCAAAAAAAAAAAAACTCTGCGAACGGCCTACAAAAACACGATCGGGGCGCACGGAAAAAAATTGCATATGACAGAGGCAAGACACCAATCTTTTGTGGTCGGGGCAGAGTGCAAACGGACACACACTTCAGATATGAGAAACATAAAGCGAGGATAACCCAAAATCACTGAATAGTCATCTTTGGAATATTTTTATTCTTTTTCCAACACATTGCTGGAAGGTAGATTTAGCACAAACTGTTGAAGAGACGAACATAGGCACCAAAGGATGGCATAGCGTTTGCAGGAAGAACATTAATAGACAAAATCAGCCACAGGGAAATCTGCCGGGGCAGCGAATGCAGACTTTATATCGTAGATTGATCGGAAGCAGTACGCGGACTTGGGACAGAAGAACGCGAGAGCGAAGCAAAGAAGCGAGGAAGCAGAGAGCGCAAAAATTCTCTGCCTCACCATTTATACTGAGTAATTTCTGATTTTGCCGCTAGGCTTAGAATTCTTTTAATTGGGTAGGGACGGAGATTTGACCACGTGAAGGTATAAGCCAAAGTCTCCGCATCTTTCGAAAACCGCGAGAAAACTGCTGAGGTTGAATCATCTTGTTTCAAAACAACTCTTACTGTATAGCACGAGCGTTAAGGGACAATTTAGCTGGTTGATTCGTTTATCCTTAGGTCATAATTTGATATAGGGGGCTATACTTTATTGAAACGTAACGGGAAAATTTAGAATAGGCGTTAATTAATTAAGGGGAAAGTTATTAATACAATTATATATATATATATATATATATACTAGCTGAAAACCCGCAATTCGCTAAGGAGTACATTGAAATTATATATATTACATTCAAATTATATATAGTACATTCAAATATATATATATACAGTAGTACCTCGGAGTTCGTCGCTCTCAGTGTTCGTCGGCTGCGGAGTTCGTCGGTTAGTTCGTCGCAGATTTGTTACCGGAGTTCGTCGGTCTCGTCGGAGTTCGTCGCTTTTCCCCCCATGCGCCCACTAGCTGAGAGCGCATTGAAACAAAGGACCCAGTCCAACACCATCTCTCAGCGGAAAGATACGTCACGCATTTTGAGGTCACGTGAGAGCCCTGAGAGAAGGTGTTGTCCAGTCTCGCGTCGACCTTTGAGTAGTACACATCGATTGAAACAGCAGTTTGTGAAACAAAAGTTCGCATTAATACCCATTATAAATTGCGTTTAGTGCGTATATATATACTGAAATGTAGTGTATATACAGAGTACTGTATTTATAGTACTGTATACAGTGATTTTTTTATATAAATTGTTCAAAATAGTATTCGAAAATGGGTCCGAAAACAGTTGCTGTTGCTGACTCAAAGCAAAAATGAACAATGAACGTTGTATCAATCGAAATTAAGAGGGAAATAATATCAAAAATTGAGCAAGGCATGAAAGTGGCAGATGTAGCTAGAAAGTATAATTTACCAAGAACAACGGCAAGTACATACTGGAATCATAGGCACAAAATAATAGAAGCTACTGTTTTACCAACGATGTTACATGTGGTGAGTGCTAAGCAACGACCACATGATCTAAATGAAATGGAGAAACT
Organism: Dolomedes plantarius; assembly: GCA_907164885.2. Classification (NCBI taxonomy): domain Eukaryota; kingdom Metazoa; phylum Arthropoda; class Arachnida; order Araneae; family Dolomedidae; genus Dolomedes; species Dolomedes plantarius. The sequence goes on along the minus strand of OU015490.1, from coordinate 109,577,786 downwards.
TCTCTTGCTGTGGATAAATGAAAAGCAGCGTGCTGGTGACAGTGTAGATCAAAACATTATTTGTGAAAAGGCGAAAGAGATTTACACAAACATAACGAAAGACGATGAAGAAAAGATGGACTTTCTAGCATCTTCAGGGTGGTTTTGGCGTTTCAGACGGAGACATGGCGTACACAACGTCGTTCGACACGGCGAAGCAGCAAGCAGCGATAAAAAAAGAAGCCGGTGAGTATGTGCAAGAATTCGGGGATTTTATTGAAGCTGAGGGTTTTGTTTCATCACAGATATTTAACTGTGATGAAACAGGTTTATTTTGGAAGAAAATGCCCAAAAGAACCTGCATCACGGCAGAAGAAGCAACTCTTCCGGGTCATAAATCCATGAAAGACAGACTCACGCTTCTCCTGTGTGCAAACGCGAGTGGTGATTTCAAGGTTAATCCTTTATTAGTGTACCACTCTGAAAAACCTAGGGCATTTAAACGTTTCAATGTGTGCAAAGACAGTTTACCAGTGATGTGGCGTCCTAACGCTAAGGCATGGGTAACTCGGGTATTCTTTCTCGAGTGGGCAGGAAAGTGTTTGTGCCCATGGTGAAAAAATATCTTAAGGAAAAGGGGTTGCCATTGCGATGTGTTCTCGTCCTCGATAATGCACCGGCACATCCAACAGATATAGGTGAAGAATTGGAAGCAGAATTTGGATGGATTACTGTGAAATATCTGCCACCTAACACCACCTCCCTTATCCAGCCCATGGATCAATTTGTGATAGCCAATTTCAAGAAACTCTATACGAAACACATGTTTCGAAAGTGTTTCAATATCACCAATTCGACCGCTTTGACATTAAAAGATTTCTGGAAAAACTGCTATAATGTCTATCACGCTGTTCAACTGATAGATAAGGCTTGGACCGAGGTAACGAGAAGAACTCTAAACTAAGCGTGGAGGAAGCTACTGCCATCAGCTGTTTCCGAGCGAGACTTTGAGGGGTTAGAGACGGAACAAATACGGGAGGAGGCGAGTATGATGAGAGAGATTTTAGACCTCTGCAACGATCTACGTCTCGAAGCAAATGCTGACGATGTCGAGGAGTTGGTGGACTCGAATCGTGAAGATCTCACCACGGAAGACTTGCAACAGTTGCAGGACGAAAACCAACGTGCTGAAAGAGGCGGAATAATTACTGCTGGTAGTGAGGGGGAGGAAGAGTAAGAGCAGAAAGCAATAACGACAGGTGAACTAAAACAAACACTTCATATGTGGAAAACAATTGAAGTTACAATAGACAAATTCCACCCGAACAAAACCATGGCCTGTTCTGTCATCAATACGATGAAAGCTTTCATCATGCCGTTCTTCAATAATTTACTAAGAAATCGGAAGAGGCAGGCAACGCTCGATCGCTATTTTAAGCAAACCCCGGTAGAAAAAACAGCTAGCAATGAGCCTCAACCAGGTCCTAGTGGGATAAAAAGGATGCGCAGAGAAAAGACTCCTCGAAGTGAATTGCCTTCCGTCATTTTCTAATTTAACATTTATTTCTTTACATTTCTTGTAATAACAATGTAATTCAACTTAATTTGTTATTATTTATTAATAATAGTTTAAAAACATGGCGAAAATAATAAAGATAATGATCGACCACGAGGTCGCGGAACGGATTAATTCGTTTTCCATTAATTCTTATGGGATAATTTGGTTCGGAGTTCGTCGGTTTCGGGGTTCGTCGGTTTCCGAGGAACGGATTACCGACGAACTCCGAGGCACCACTGTATATATATATATATATATATATATATATTTATAATAAATACTAGCTGAAGTACCCGGCGTTGCCCGGAATTTTAAGAAGGTTTGTTAACCAAAATCAATTTAAAAAATTAACACAGTATAAATTAGCCAAAAAAAAGCATGTGAAATGTTATACATATCTCAGTATTTTGGTAGATGCAGTCTTTCATCATTGTACCACTAAAAGCTGTAAAGTAAAAATGTCAAATTGTGGAATGTTTGTTAACCAAAATCAATTTAAAAACTTAACACAGTATAAATTACATAACCAAAAAAAAAGCATGTGAAATGTTATACATACCTCAGTATTTTGGTAGATGCAGTCTTTCATCATTGTACCACTAAAAGCTGTGTAAGGTATACACAAGATTCGATTCACAAGAATCGAACTTTTGAGTGAATTAAAGAAGCTGCTTTAGATATGCTAATTTCGGCATACGCGCTTAGTATAAATACCACGCAGCGTCATTAATGAAAAAGGAGAGGTTGTTAAGGTTGTAAAGGTGTTATCCTGCGCTAGTGCTTAGCGGGCCAGAAGTTTACGTGGCAGTACTGCTGGTTTGACTTACTGTTCGTGAGTATAAAAATATATTGTTCTTGAAAGCTGTGTTTATACATTCCGTACAAGTAGTACGCATGCTTATTGCTGTAAAAGCCAATTATATGTGCAACGAATTCAATAAACATTGTTTCATGTATAAACTGTGTTTGCTTCAAATTCAAATAGAGTGCCACTTCAAATTATATACACCCAAGTCTGGGAAGAAGTGAGCTATAGAAACTTTATAGCTGTAAAGTAAAAATGTCAAATTGTGGAATGTTTGTTAACCAAAATCAATTTAAAAACTTAACACAGTATAAATTACATAGCCAAAAAAAAATGCATGTGAAATGTTATACATATCTCAGTATTTTGGTTAGATACAGTCTTTCATCATTGTACCACTAAAAGCTGTAAAGTAAAAATGTCAAATTGTGGAATGTTTGTTATCCAAAATCAATTTAAAATCTAAACAATTTAGCAAGATTTAACCTTCTATGTTTGGAGCAAAAGAAGCTGAGAAGTAAAACATAAAATATACATACATTATGCGGTTCTTCCTTTCTTTTTTTCTACATCTCTATCGGTCCAGGCACATTATAAAGTACGAGGGCTACTTCTGAATAACTTCTTTATTCTCTACGTAGAGGCAGGCTAACATATACAGACTTGGGGCTTCCAAAATAATACACAATTAGTACCGCAACCCGCGGTACTAAGAAACTAAAGGTCGCAATGAATCCCTCAGGCAGAGTATGAATTCACTAAACATACCCGTAAACCTCGGCTCTGAGCTAATTCTCGAAGTCGTGCAGCCACCTCGGCTAAATACCAATACACGCTCTATCCGTATCGCCACTCCAGTCTTGAGCTCTCTCAGTATCGCTACTCCGGTCTTGGGCTTTCTCAGTATATTGGGCTCTTTGCCAACTCAGCGTGTGCCCTTTAAATAGCTCAAACATCTGCGCCGAACTCACTTTGGCTGGCATGTACAGCGCTGCTAGCAGAAATTTGCATCTGAGCAACACGCGAACCCTACAACATTTATAATAAACCACTAAAAGCTGAAAAGGAAAAATGTCAATTTGTCGAATGTTTGTTAACCAAAATCAATTTAAAGACTAAACACAATAACATAGAAAAATAAGCATGTGAAATGTTATACACCCAAATAATTTTTAAAAAATCCAATATAAAAATATATAAATTTATAATTAACTCCTCAGAATTCATCTAGATTTAACCTTTCATCTTTGGAGCAAAAGAAGCTGAAAAGTAAAACATAAAATATATACATTTATAATAAACCATTAAAAGCTGAAAAGGAAAAAATGTCAAATTGTCTCTTGGAAAGTTAAGAGTTTTAAAAAGTAAAGCTGAAAAGTAAAAATGTCATTTTGTCGAATGTTTGTTAAACAAAATTGATTAAAAAAGTAAACACAGCATAAATAACATTAAAAAAAAACATGTGAAATGTTATACACATCTCAGAATTTTAGTAGATTCAGCCTTTCATTTTTCAAGTTTAAATTAAAAATGTCAAATTGTCTAATGTTTGTTAACAAAAAGTAATTTAAAAACTAAACACAGTATAAATAACATAGATTTAATAACAGTATAAATATCATGAAATATATACATTTATAATAAATCACTAAAAGCTTAAAAGTAAAAATGTCTAATTGTCCATATAAATACCTCCATAAATGCAGGATTCTGTAGCCAAAAAAATATATAAATAAAGTATTAAAGTATTTGTTAAAGGCACTGACTGATGAAAAAATTAACAGAAATCTGCAGTTTGGGCTACACGCACCATAAATGCAAGATTCTGTAGCAATAATAGAAACATTCTGTCCTTATTAAACTCCATATAAATCTCTGTTCAATTAAACTGATCCAAATATCATCTGAAGTACCTTCATAAACTATGTTTCTCGTTTCTTGATTCGGGGTTCAATATGAATGTTTGTTAACCAGAGTCAACTTAAAAACTAAACACAGTATAAATAGCATAGGAAAAAAACATGTGAAATGTTATACACATCTCAGAATTTAGATAGATTCAGCCTTTCATCACTAAAAGCTGAAAAGCAAAATTGTCAAATTGTCTTTTGCCTTGTGAACTCTGCATGAAAAATTAAACATAGTATAAAAAAGGGATGGGAAATGTCATACACATCAATACTAAAAAACAACGAATAAATTTTGGTTCGAATTTGACTCTTAGTGTGCTTCAAAATAGTTGAAACTCTTGAAAATAGTTGTTCTCAGATGTACGTGCTTCCAAACGTTGATGACCAGAATAACGCTTGACTATGCAGTAAAGGATATTTATATCTGGGCAGGTATGATTTATGAGTACAACAAAGAGACTCGATTGAATTTCTCTTTAAGTTAAATGTCAGATTGCAACTCTATGCATTCCATTTGACAATTTGCTAGCATTATATCTATATCGACTGTAAATAGAATAGAAAACATGCAAAAACAAAAATTGTTTATTTTCCCCGAAGTCCTGAAATCAATTTTAAATTCTTGTACTAAATCGGAAAGTAGGGCTGCGTATTTTATAACATTTTTAGAATTGTGCTTGGGAAATTAAAATAGTAGCATTAAGATTTTTATGCAGTTATAGGCATTTTAGCTAAATTTCAATAAAAATTACTTCAAATTGACCAATTTATAGAAAAAATATGCTATTTACAGTTAAGTTTTTGTTTCTTTTTTTTAATTTTTAAGTGCTATTTTACCATAAAGCACCAAAAAAAACCTTTAAAAAATCATTTTTTAAAACAAACAAATGGAATAGCTAAACACAAACATAGTTAACAGTAAATAAATCGCAAAACTGTGCTTAAGTTTAGACTGATTCTTTTTAGTTAAGATATACTAATTTTTATGCTTTTAAAAGTACATCGTGAATTATAAAATTAAGAACAATATAAAATACAGTAACGGATTATTGCTTCTTTTAGGAAACAACAAAACAATGTTTCAAATTCAAACTTGTGTAACTACTGCCACTCGCTGCTACTGTCGTCTGATGAGCAAAAAAAAAAAAAATTAAATAATTCAATATTATTCTGATTTTTCACGCTAGTGGAAAAAATGCCACGCCCACTTTAGAGTCACTTGAAATAATTAAACACACACAAATATATAAATTACACAAAAGGTTTTTTTTTTAAATTGTGTAATGTGTCTAAATCTCCACTATGGAAATATATCGGAGAATTCCATCATTTTAATAAGAAATTTCCAAAATGAAAATAGCAACAAATAACGTCTGTTTATAATCTGAAGACGATGTTAATTTCACTGAAATGTTTTAAAATATAAATTTTAGATAAGAAATATTTAACGCATTTACTACGCATTACATCGTTTCAATAAGAAATGTCTGAAATGAAAATGGCAACAGAGAACGTTTGTTTACAAAATAACACGGCGAAAATAAACGACGATCGTTAATCGAAATGTCTTAAAGTATAAAATCTGACTTGAAAGATTATTATTTTCATTTATTATTCTGGTTTAATATATAACTTGAAACTTTTTGATTTTATTTATTTTTATCTTTTCGCTCGCTGTCAGCTAACCCTAACGTGGACGCCATATTCAGAGGGATGATGCCACAAAGTGTAACAGCTTACATTTAGTTTCAAAATTGTGGTTTTTTATTAATTAAAAATCAACGGTAATTAATTTCGATTTTTGAAGTTCTTCAGACCCTCGGCTGTTTTTAAAGACGCCTGTATTTAAAATTTCACGATCGTTGCTCCTAAACTGTGGATTTCTATACAATTACAGAGATACAAACATTCATTTTTATATATTAGATGACGGTCAATGTATATAATTTATGTAAACAAAATAAATAAATTTATAAAAAAATCGTAAGGGATATTTTTATAGACAAAATAATGTAAAAGAAAATATTAAAATGAAATCACGTGATCAGCATTTAATAAATTAAATTCTAAATTTCAATCTTTAAAAAATAAGGAAATGGAGGTAAAGATTCGAAAAAGGTTTCATTCTAAAGAAATTTTTATGGTCTTTCTCGTGATATAAATTTTATAACCCTCAAATTATTATTTTAAATGCAAACTTAAAAAAAGTTACTAAAACAGCTTAAAAATTTAATTTTAAAAAATTTAAGAAGAATTTTTCAAAAATCTTTCTTAGTTCATCCCTACACTATAAGAAGAATCGCCATGCAAAATTTCAGCCCTTTAGGTCCAGCGGTTTGGTCTGTGCGTTGTATGTCAGTCTGTCGGTCAGTCAGTCAGTCAGTCAGTCAGTTACGGAACTGTTTTATATATATAGATATAAAGTGAGTTGCCCTATTTTTGAGTTTAATTTCAAAACACTGAAAGAAATAGCTCATTACAGGAGGAGTTCAAATTATGCAATTAGAAGGTATACTTAATTTTTATTACAGGTATTCATTCCGCTTTTCAGGTATTATCAAGCGATTGAATAAAATTAAACAATTAAAGAAGTATTCAGAGTATTAGTATTCAGAGGTCTACACTCTGTAGGTCAACTTTCTGAAGATAAAACTATATCACATTAATTTTTTTAAATCAAATGTTAAAAATATATCAGTAGTATTATATACTTAAAATATGCTTAATCATAATAACAATAATTGCTCTTATTTCTCAGGCAAGATAAATATTTGTGTTTTACATCAGAATTATTATATACTTAAAGTATACTTAATTTTAACAACAAAAATTGCTCTAATTTGTCAGGTAAGATAAATGCAGTTATAAAAACAAAATTTCCTAAATTTTTATGTTTTGCATCAGCATGATTATATACTTAAAATATACCTAATATACTTAATTTTAAGAACTGCTTTCATATCTCAGGTAAGATAAATATATTTATATAAAGAATCTTTCCTAAATTAGCATAATTTTATACTTAAAATATGCTTAATATACTAGCAAAGAAATAGGAAGATAGTCTTTGATTTGTTACTATGCTTGCTAAATTGTTACGTTCTACATCAACATGATCATATACTTAAAAAAATTAACATACTTAATTTTAATATAAAAAATTGTTATTCTTTCTCAGTCAAAATAAATACAGTTCTACAAAGAGCATTTCTTAAATTTTTACGTTTTACATCAGCATTATTATATACTTAAAATATACTTAATATACTTAATTTTAATATAAAAAATTGCTCTAAATCCTCAGACATAAAAAATACAGTTATAATGTTTCCTAATTTTTTTACTTTTTGCATCAGCATGATTATATACGTAAAATAAACTTAATATGCTTATTTTTAACAGCAAAAAATTCTGTAATTTCTCAGGTAAGATAAATACAGTTATATAAAGAATATATCCTAATTTTTTGCATTTTACATAAGCATGATTATATACTTAAAATAGACTTAATATAAAAAATTACTTTCAATCTATTTCTAGTGCAACATAAATATAACTAGGAAATTTATGTTAAAATGCTGATTCTCTCTCAAGAGCTGATTTAATTAAGCCTTTTGCCTCTGAATAAAATATCTCTTTAATCGCAAATTATCAAGGTTATTCAACAAAACCAGGTCACAAAGCTTTCCTTCCGGTAAAAAGCAGGTGTGGGTATTACTATGGTTACATCGCCAGAAATTAATTAAAACTAATTTATGCTTCACGAAATACCTTAACAACTTTCTGAGCCAATGATTAATCTCCCTGCTTCTAACACTTTGAGTAACATTTCATTAGTTTTAATTTCTTCCATTGTTAATTTTTTTTTCGCCAGAATACATAACTGAGTGTTTAAAGTTGGAGAAGAAATATTCAGTTCTAATGTATAAATGTCCTTATTAAAATTTTGATTTAGTTTTGACACTTCTCAGATTTAAAAAAATATGTATGTATATGTATGTTTATATATATATATATATATATATATATATATATATATATATATATATATATATATATATATATATATAAAGAGAGATAGAGAGAGATGCTATGAATTAGTTTAAGTTAGTCTATGAGAAGAACTCGTGGTGAAAACCTTCGAAAGAATAGCGAATAAATTGTTATATCAAATTAGTTCGCACTTCCAAAAGTTATTTGGCCTTCTAAAAAAATGCATTTTGAATTTTATGATTGTTACAGGTGTTAAATAAAGTAGTAGCAAATTAGTCATTGATTTGTTTCCTTGTTTTCTTTAATTTTTTTAATTAAGAAAGGAATTCATTCTAATTGAAAATTTTTTGTACAAAGTCCACATCTATGTGAATATTTCGGTGAATATTTTACCACTTGACACTAAAATTAAATTTTCATGTTTGATCTCTAGAATTAATTAATATAAGACTTTTTATTAATATAGAATTTTCCATTCATATGAATTGATAGATGAGCTGTTATTTTTGAAAGTGGTATAAGTCCACTTAAAAAAAATGAGTTAACGGCAATTTTTGTTACATATAGACACCTTCTCTTCACATTACTAATTATACATTCAATGAAGTATGATTTTTTCATAAAGTAAACAAAAGAATTTTGCTATAAAACATTATCGCAAAATTGGTTTTTCTTTTAAGCGGAATAAGTCCATTCCTAATTATTACAATTAACTTGCTTATTGCAATTATTATTTATTATTACGACTTCAGTGTACACTACGCTTTAGCAGATATTACTTAGCTAGTGCTAGTGTCTTAAAAAAAAACATCATTAACAAGATCACTGTATTATTGTTCTAATTAAGTGGTGAGAAGTAATTTCACTGATTTTGTTTGGTTTTCTTTCTTTTAGTCCTACAGTTTGTTATGTTTTTTTTAATTTTACTATTATAAATTGCACTGAACATTTAAATTTGAAAATCGTTTGCTTTTATTATCATTATGTGATTTCCTTAATGGGTTTCTATATTGGCAACATCCGTGTAGGTGTACATTATTCTTTTTGCATGGAAAAACCATTTATTTGGACTAAATCTTATTTTCTTTCGACTCGCATTTTTTTAATTTATTATGAATATTAGAAAAAGAAGAAGAATTTAGGTATTGGATGAGGAAAGCATTTTGAACAATATTAATTCAAGATTGCTACAAACAAAGAAGATGATTAAAATTTTGGAATTAACTGATTGAACGACTGACGAAGATGACGTTACTAGTTTTCAATCACATTATAAAAATAATGATCAGAAGATTAGGAAAAGCAAAAGAAATAAAGGCGAAAAATATTATCCAAAAACTGGGAATATTATTCCTTCAAAGAAATTCAAAAATGAGGATTGCAAATGTGTGAAAGTGTGCAAGAATCGTATTACAGAGTGAGATCGAATATCCCTTTTTAATATTGGGGGGGGGGGGAATGGGGAATTTTAACAAACAAAATACATTTTTTGTGTATCTATTCAGCGGACGCCAGTAACAAGAAGACGAGGTAGAAATTTTAAGGGATCAGCTAGAGATTGTAGTTATAAATACTTTGTAAATATCGAAAAGGAAAACGTTGTGGTATGTAAAAAGTCCTTTATAGGAACATTTGATATATCTACAGGCAGGCTACATAGGGTTCTCTAAGCAAAGGTAATAGAAAAATACTTACGTAGAAAAATAAAAGGATCTTGTAAAAAGAGTAATGAGGAACTTGTGGATGTCGTAAAAGATCATATAGAAAGTTTTCCACACTATGAAAGCCATTACACGCATTTTAATAATCGAAACAGAAAATAACCTGAGTTGAACTTAAGAAAAATGTACAACTTGTATGCCGGAAAGTGCGAATAGAACAATACAAAATGTCTCACAGATCAAATATATAGGACAACTTTTAAGAATAATTTTAATTTAAGTTTTCATCACCCGCATAAAGATACGTGTCCAAAATGCGATTTGCTAAATATGAAAATTAAAGATACCTCAGACCTTAATGAAAAAAACAGCCTTTTAGGAGAACATAGCATACATTTAAGTAATGCAGAACTGGCTAGAAAAGCTTTAAAAAAAGATCAAAACCTAGCATCAACGGACACAGATAAATATTTCGCATTTTCGTTTGATCTACAAAAGGCTATTCCATATCCCAAATTATCAGGTTCTGTTGCCTACTATAAGCGAAATACGTATGTTCTTAATGAAGGTTTTCTTAATTTTCATGACAACAGAATTCATATGTATGTGTTGGAGAAAGCTGTAGCATCTAGAGGTGCGGAAGAAATAGCCTCTTGCTGCCTGAAACATATTCGGAATGTTACATTCCAAGACCATACAGCATACAGCGATAAGCTGTATGCAGCGACAGGCATTTCCAAGACGATTATAGCATACAGCTACATGTGTACCGGACAAAATCGAAATATTAAGCTCGCACTGATGTGATTAAGGATTGTTCAATCAGCTGATAATAACATAAATGTTATTGGCCACAAATTTATATTGTCGGGTCATTCATTTCTTCCAAACGGCAGAGATTTGGAGTTGTGGAAATAGCATTAAAGAAAAAGGATCAATTATATACTCCTCAAGGCTATTATAATGCAATAAATTCTTGCCGAAAAAATTATAGCTTCATTTTGTATGAAATGAAAAGAGAAGATTTTGTCTCAACCAAATCTCTAGAAGAGGTAATATCAAATAGGAAAAAAAATATAAGGACGGATAAATTATAAACTGGCTGAAAATATGCTGGATGAGGTTTAAAAGGGATGAACCGCACAAATTATTTTACAAAACTAGTATGGAAGATAATGCTCTATTTAAAACAATTATTTTATTTGGAAAAAAAGGAAGACCTAAACACCTCAGAAAAATTATTAGGTTGCCGCTGTATAAAACTTCAAGACCTATAACAAGAGACAAATACAACGGTATGATTAGTTTACTGCCTTACATACTATAATACACTCATTTATAATACACTTATGTATAATACACTTATTTACCATGAATACTTCACTAAGCTAAATGTAAAGGAGAAATAAGTTTAAAATATAATTTTTTTCATTTTTAATTATCATAACGAAGTAATTTTACATTTTACACTTGCTTATTTACACTGCTGGCCACTGTAAATGCAACACCTTGAAGGAAACATGCAAATAACATATAATTTACAACATGCATTAGCGGAGGTGAGATATGCAAATGATTACAATTTCAGCGCAGACGCACATCACGCGCGCCCGTGGCGCCACTTCAAAGCGCTATTTAAGGCTTGGAGATTTCGACGATTTCAAGTTCGGCAATTGTGTTTTTCTTGTGGTTTTTTCAAAAAAAAAAACGATCAATTATGCCTCGTCAAAAACAGCGATCATCTTTTGATCAAGTATTCGAGTTCAACAGAGGAAGGATAGTGGCCTACCGAGATTGTGGATTAACTTTCAGGGAAATCGGTAGTCGTGTTGGACGAAGCCAAACAACTGTAATGCGGATATGTGATCGTTGGATGCAGGAGGGTACGACGGACCGGCGTGTTCGATCGCATCCACCTCAGCGCACCACTTCACGTGATGACAGGCAAATTGTGCGCATGACAGTGACGGATCGCTCAGTCACATCACGAACCATAGGACAGCACATGCAGTCTGTAACGCATCATCCAGTGTCTGCGCGTACTATTCGACGCCGTTTACAGCAGAGTGGTCTGTCCGCAAGACGTCCATTGCTTTGTCTACCCTTGACGCAGAACCACAGACGTCTCCGCCGCCAATGGTGCGATGACAGAAGGATGTGGACGGCAGAATGGAATGAAATTGTCTTTACTGACGAGTCACGCTTCTGTCTGCAACACCACGATGGTCGCATTCGAGTCTGGAGACACCGTGAAGAGAGAATGCTGAACAGCTGCGTTATGCACCGCCACACTGGTTCTGCACCGGGCATTATGGTATGGGGCGGTATTGGATATCACTCTCGCACACCTATAGTACGCATTGCCGGTACTTTAAACAGCCAGCGCTACATCTCCGAGGTGTTGGAGCCAGTTGTCCTTCCTTACCTTCAGGGCTTGCCCACAGCCATATTTTAACAGGATAATGCGCGACCACACGTGACACGCATTGTCCAACGGTTCTTCGTCAATCGCCAGATTGAATTGCTTCCCTGGCCGCCTCGCTCTGCGGATCTTTCGCCGATAGAAAACATGTGGTCCATGGTTGCTCTACGATTGACCCAGATTCCATCCCCAGCTGCCACAGCAGATCAACTTTGGCAACGTGTGGAAGCTGCTTGGTCTGCTGTACCCCAAGAACTCATCCAAAGTCTCTTTGAATCAATGCCGAGGCGTGTGGCAGCGGTGATCTCCAACAATGGCGGCTACTCTGGCTACTGATTTTGGCAGGAACCACACTTCACAGAAGTCTATAAATTTAATCATTTGATACTTGGTCAACATGTTATCTACAAAATAAATTTTGTTGTGATATCTCTTGTCTTTCTTGGTGTTGCAATTTGGGTGGCCAGCAGTGTATATCGTCTTTTTAATATAACTGAAATTATTTCTTAATAAACTTGGTTATTCGTGTATATACATGTCTTCATTTTAATTATTATATTTTACAATAAAAAATCCATTTCAGTGAAGCTAATGTCTATAAAAATATGGACTTATATCTCCTCTTGTTTTTATTTCTAATAATATGTTATTTTTGAAAGTGGTATAAGTCCATTTGGAGCTAAAAAAAGCATTTATTTTTTAAAATAATTTTAATAATTATTCTTTCATAAAAAAAATTTAAAGGTGTATAGCGTTAAAAACATCACTTGAATTGATTAACGTTTGCCAACATTTTTAAATCAATTCAAATGCAAACCCTTCAATATCTCGATACATGAAAAATGGACGTAAACCACTTTAAAAAATAACAGCTCGATTTAGTTTCTCACGTTTATGTTAGCTGAAGGGAGGCCTGTAACCTCTAGAGAGCGTGAACCCAGGTGACGGGTAAATAAATGCCTGCATTGGGATTTCTATTGGGTGGTAGAAAGGAAATAAAATACCTTCTGCGGACCGACAGGTAGAAGTCCAACGTCTTTCGAGGCAATGGCACCCCTTTTCTAGGGATAGTGCAATTGTTTTTCTAATTTCTTCATTTTATTTCTTCTTTTTTTCTGCACTATAACTAGACATGACAACAACAACATGTAAGCAGAACATTAGTATTTTTAAAACAGTGAGATAAAGGACATTTACTAAATTTTTACGTTCTACATCAGAAGGATTATAAAAACAAAATATTTTCGTTCACATGGGGAAACCTTTTTGTTAAATATAACAAATGTTTTCTTCATCTTACATAGGTGGTGCAAAATATTATCAGGATATTAAAAACAAAACATTAGCGTTCACACGTGGAAACCTTTTCGCTAAATATAACAAATGTTTTCTTTACCTTACATAGGTGGTGCAAAATTTTATCGTTTTACATCAGCATGATTATAAAAATTAAATATTGGCATGCACACGAGGAAACCTTTTCGTTAAATATAACAGATGTTTTGTTTACCTTACATAAGTGGTACAATATATGTATACTATTTATTCTTTACAATTTAACAAATATTCAGTTCCCGATGTTATTTGAATTGAGTTTGTAATCATTTTATGAGTGGTGATCATTACATTAAATATCACTACATTAAATCAACAACATTCACCAGTTTTTGTGCCATTTTTTACCCGTGTGGCCGATATGATTTTATGTAATTCATACATTTACACTAACAATAAATCTTTGATTTCTACATCTTCTTTCCTGCAAAGGCATTTGATTTTCTTTCTCCGTTCAGACTTAGTTAACTACACATTATTTTTAATTTTTTACATTTTAAATTCATTTTACAGTCATTGTGATTATGTTTTCTGTAGACAACAACAAGACATGAATTAAATTGTAAGACAAATAGCAAAACCTGAAGTCATTTTCCTCATAAATGGCAAAATTCCTTCTGTTTATTGAAACACTCACTGTTACTGCTATTAAATCTTTAGTTTTACCAAATGACCTTTTTAAGCTTATTTAAAATGCAAGAGATCTTTTATATTATTTAAATCCTTAACATGATTTTTAAGAAACTAGCTCTCGAGAGTAGAAGAAAATCTGTTGAAGTCGGAATCTTTGAAAGATTTCTTCCTCAGAAGATTTAGATATGAAATCCCAGCTATTCATTATTCATGCCAAACTAATTACACTGCCGGCGACATTGACACGTGTAATTTACTGCAAATTTCTGGCAGCGTTCTCGGTTCTTTTAGACAGCGTAGAACAGGAGTGAGACGTTACAACTTTAGAGTTAAGAAATCACAATTTTAAAGGTACAGGGAAATATCTGATATACCGACAGCTACGGGACCACGAAATTTAGCCTGAAAAGAGGCGCATTCATAAACAAAGGTGCTTGGGGATCAATTTCAAACAAGACTCATGATTTTTATCAACTATTTATTTTAGCAGAGTTGCGTTTCACTAAAATAAACAGGCTTATACTAACGGAGATACGTAATTATTGCACTCAAAAAATTAATTATCTTAAATATGGAATATGAATATATATATATATATATATATATATATATGTAATGAAAAAACAATAGTAACGGTTGTAGCCGGGCACCTAACATAACCGTTGAAATCATCAGTTTTGTAGTCGTAGCTAAGGCAAATGGAAACTGTGGCGGGGCGAAGCAATGGCCGGGATCTTCAAACATTTTGTATCCATAACATGCAATCGAAGTCGCGAGTGGCGAGGTAATATGAGAGGCCAATAAACACCTCGGAACACATCAGGAAAAAGGCAGTTGGTTCATACAAAGTCTTTATTTTCCGAAACTGTTTCGTAGAACATCAACTAAATTTACTCGAACACATCGCGCGACGCTGGCCGGGACGGGGACGCGGCCCCGCCCGTACAAATTTGCCAGGAGCGAAAACTACATGTTTTCTGGCCGTGAGCAGACACCCAAAATCTGCTCTCCGAGTTATACTGGAACTTATATAAACTTTTTGAACGTCTTGCCATGTGATCACAAGTCTGTAGCCATTGGCTGAAACTATGACTCTGATGTCAGAGGTGACGTATTATTATTACGTAAAGATGCGCTAGACATTATATTTTTTGAGGGGACGCTGCCCATGCTTTGTTCTTGGAATCAGAAGCGAAAATAGCTCAATCGCGACAACGCCCAAGGCAATTTAGAATTTGAATTGAATATAGGGGTTTTTATGTTATATATATATATATATATATATATATATATATATATATATATATATATATATATATATATATATATATATATATATAAATACATACATACATATATATATATATATATATATATATATATATATATATATATATATATATATATATAATAAGAAATATTTAGTTTTTTAATTTTTATAAGAAAAATGAGAAAGGCAACAACTGCAGGTATTGTGATCTATAAAATCGAACGTCTTGTTTAAAAGGCTCTAAAAGTTACATTTTACCAGTACATAACCCAAAAGTTATTATTAAACATTACGTTTTTGAACTAATATACTAAACAGTTCATGATCATCATCTAAAGCCTGTAAACGTATATGCGAAACTATAAATAATGACCTATTTATTTTATTCCTCAGAACAAGTCTGCATGATAAATTTCACACATTTCAAAATATGCACTGAGAAATAAAGTAGTTTCGCTTGCTGTTAAATAGATGATGTAAAAGTTGAACGCGGGGTAGTAATCATTTAGGAAGAGTATTACAGTTTTATGGTTATAAAGGATGATATTTTCTCAAAACTAGTGATTTGGTTGGATGAATGCGCAAGAAAATTTCAACGGCGTTGAAGAGGGGTATAAAATTTACGAGGTCATCTAAAATCATGAATTTAAAATATAATTTTTCCTATCGCGTTAGAAGTAAGATTTTATGATGACAAAAGTAAGCTCTGGGATCTAAAGTTCTGTAGTTATAAAATAGACGTCATTATTTTTTACATACATCTCATCTTTTTGCGAGAAAAACTCCATACAATATCGTTTTTTAATGCATCATAGCTTTATGTACGATACACACAAACAGATTATATATATATATATATATATATATATATATATATATTTATTTATTTATATATATGAGTTATAATTCTCTATGCATTATAAATAAATGTATAACTATGTATTTTTGTATATTTTATATGCGTATTTGCTTGTAGGCGAATTTAAATTTGATGAAGTTTTACGGACATATCAGTATATACAGTTTATAATCAGCTATTTGCCGTTTATGATTCACTGTATATATATTCTGCTATAAATTCACGAAACGTAACGTAGCTGAAGATTGTATCTATAGATATGCCCATTATCTAAACTCATGCCATTAGGACAAGTGAACTGCTATCAAACTGAATATGCTCTATTTAGACGAATTCAGAGAATAGAATACAGTTTATGCTTAATGGATAATGTCTTTTGTAGTACTTGTGAATTAACGACAGCGGTTTTGTGATCTGTAATGAACAGTATTGACATTATATTGTTATGTATATATTTAATTTCCGAATTATCTTAAACGTAATCTGAGAAACTTTGGTTTTAAATGAATTTTCGCATTATTCTTAAGATATGCGACATTCAAATTATTGAAAAAATTGACTCGGGAAGGAGTTTATTAAATAAACTAATTATTATATAAACTAACTATTAAGTAAACTAACGCGACCACAAGTCCCTCGTTAAATCTCTCATTATTCATAAAGGAATGAAAATTTCCATGTGATTTGAAAAAAAAGTCTTGAAAAAAACTAAAATATTATATACAATTTTGGAGACCACGGGGGACCCATTGAATCTCTAATTATTCATAATCACTGAAATATTATATCACAAAAGTAATACAAAAAGAGGTCAGAAAAGGAAATATTAAATAGATTTACGAAGCCTGCAAGTTATTTGTTGAAACTCTCATCATACATAACTTATAAAAAATTCAAAGTAATAGCAAAAGAGGTCAGAAAGGTAAAACATTAAATAAACTTATGAAGACTATAATTTACTCGTTGAAACTCTCACCATACATAAATCATGAAAAATAAAAGTCATAACAAAAGAGGTCAGGAGAGAAAAGCATTAAATAAACTTACGGACACTGCGAGTAACTCGTTGAAACTCACCATACATAAGTTATGAAAAATTCAAAGTAATATCAAAAGAGGCCAGAAAAGAAAAACATTAAATAAACTTACGGAGACAGCAAGTTACTCGTTAAAACATTCACCATACATAAATTATGAAAAATTTAAATTAATGTCAAAAGAGGTAAGAAAAGAAAAACATTAAATAAACGTATAGAGACTACAAGTTATTCATTGAAACTCACCATACATAAGTTGTGAAAAATAAGAAGTAATATGAAAAGAGGTCAGAAAAGAAAAACTTTAAATAAACTTATGGAGACTGTAAGTTACTCTTTGAAACTCTCACCATACATAAGTTATGAAAAATTCAAAGTAATATTGAAAGAGGTCAGAAAAGAAAAACATTAATTTTTTTCTCCAATGCGGAGGCCTTGTCACTTTAAACATTCGCCTATTACCACCGCGGTTTTGGAGAGTTCTTTATTATGAGACACCACATAGGTGGACCAGCATAATCCCCTATGAAGAGACGACACATACGGAGGTATTTTTCATGGCACGACGTCCAGATTCCATCCGAGGACCCTCAGCACCGAAAACCAGCCCACTGTACCACAGGGCCAAAGAAAAACATTAAATAGACTTTGGAAACTGCAAGTTACTCGCTGAAACTCTCACCATACACAAGTTATGAAAAATTCAAAGTAATATCAAAAGATGTCAGAAAAGAAAAACATTAAATAAATTTACAGAGTCTACAAGTCATCTGATTAAACTCTCATTATTCATAATTGAGGAAAATTCCGGATAATATTAAAGTTGCTTACCTCGGAAAGAGATTTATATGAAATGAACTTACGGACACCATACGTGGTTTGCTGAATCTCTCATTATTCATAAAAAAGGGATATTTCTAAGTAATGTCTAAATTACTTGCCTTAGAAAGAGCTTTGATATTGAATAAACTTACGGAAATCCGTACCACATGTAACCCGTTGAATATCTCATTATTCATAAGGTGTAAAAATTCAGTTTAATACCAAAACAGCAGCGAAATAAAAGTTTAACACTCAATGAACTTAAAAGTCCACAAGTCATCTGTTACACCGCCCGTTATATATTATAAGATAGGAAAAATTCAAAGTAATATCAAAAGAGATCAGAAAAGAGAGTTTAATATTAAAAAAACCTATGGACGCCCCAAATTACCAGTTGGATCTCTCACTTTATATAAGTTAAGAAAAATTCAAAGTAATATCAAAATAGGTCAGAAAAGAAAAAAAGTAAATAAACTAACGGAGACTAGAAATCCTCAGTTGAATCTCTCATTATTCGTAAGTGAAAGAAATGGCGGATAATGTCAAAATTTTTTGCCTTGGAAAGAAGTTTGACATTAAAGGAACTTAAGGAAACTACATGTGACACGTTGAATCTCTCACTATACTAAGTTATGAAAAAATCAAAGTAATATCAAAAGAGGTCATAAGAGAAATACATTAAATAAATTTACGGAGACTAAAAGTCATCCGTTGAATCTCTCATTATTCATAAACAAGGGATAATTCCAAGTAATGTTTAAATTACTTGCCTTAGAAAGAGGTTTGATATTGAATAAACGGGTCAAATGTCAAACAGAAACTACATTTGACCCGTTGAATCTCTCATTACACATAAGTTATGAAAAATTCAAATTAATATCAAAATAGGTCAGAAAAGAAATGCATAACTTACAGAGTCCGTTGTCCTCAGTTGAATCTCTCATTCTTCGTAAGTGAGGAAAATTCTCTCAAGTAATCCGTTGAATCTCTCATTATCCATAAGTGAGGAAAATTCCGCTTAATGTCAAATTTGCTTGCCTTCGATATAGGTTTGATAATGAATAAACTACTGAAACCACATGTGATCTAATGAATTTTACCTTATTCATAAGGTGTGAAAAATTCAAAATTATACCAACATAGCTCCGAAATAAAAGTTTAATACTAAAAAACTTTCGAACACCATAAATCACCTGTTGAATCTCTCATCATTTATAAGGAAGGAAAAATTCAAAGTAATATCAAAATAGTCTCGCATAAAAGTTTGATATTAAGTAAACTTTTGGAGACCACCTATCCGTCTCTTAATACCTCATTTAAAAGCTATGAAAATTTCATTGTTAGAAAAAAATTAATAATAAATGAAAAAAACTAATGCTAAAATAAATTTACAGTAACCCATAGGACTTCTCACTATTTATAAGTTAAGAAAAATTCAAAATAATATCAAAACTGTTTCGAAATATGAGTATTGTTTTAAATAAACTCATGGTAACCAAATATCACCTTTTGAATAACTCACTTATAAGCTATGAAAAATTGAAAGTTATGTTTAAAAAATGTAAGAAAATTATAAAAATACATTTAGAGAGAAAACATGGTAGTTTAGTCGTGGAAGTAATGTCAAATTTAATCCGAAAATAAAATAACGGAAACCACTTGTCAACCCGTTGCATTTTCTATCATTTAAAAATCATGAATAATTAAATTTTATAACAAAACTGCTCCGAAAAATAATTTTTATTTTAAGATAATTTATTCTAATATCCCAAACCATCCCTGTAATTTATTATCGAATAATCCAAATTAATTATTTCTCATAATTCTGAGAATCCTTTTTCTGTGTACAAATTAATGAATGCACTTAATGACATTATTAAAAATCGATTTAATCCCTACGTGCATTTTCAATTTTTTTTACCTCGGATTTGAGCCAGAATATCATTTTCTAGGGAGATAAAATTTTGCCTACACAATTGTTTTTTCTACTGGTGTTTTACAGCTAAGGGATATCAAATTAATCTTACAACATTCAAAACTTAACGATAAAGTCTTAAATGTAGGATTTTAGAGTAAATATAATTTTAATCTGCAGATATGCGTAATAAATTAATATACATTATGAGTATATAAATGTAAGCCTGATAGTTTTTGTCTACTATATGAGTATCTATACATTTTCGTTTTATAAAAATTCAATTGAGGAAACGTAAATGAACAATCTGTATATATATATATATATATACCTATCAAGTCTTACCTATCAAGGTGAGATTTCAGATATAGTTATTCAGAGGTATGAGCTCTTGATTCTGAGAACGGGAACAGAGTGACGCTCACGGTTACGGTTATAGTTATAGAAACACGAAATTTTCGAATAGCAGCGCCCACTTTTTCCCGTCTCAAATTGCTCAGCGCATGCGAAAGCCCTAAAGAGCTTTGGAACGGTACGTGTATAAAAAAAACTGACGAGTTATGCACGCACAAAAAACAGCTCTGCGAACGGCCAACAAAAACACGATGATGACACCCATGTAGAAAATGTGTAATCCAAATAAAAGTTTTCTTTTGTCTGATCTCTGTTGTCATCAGCGATGGGTGTCTTTCCTCTGTCATATGCAAATTTCCTCCATACATCCCGATCATGTTTTTGTAGGCCGTTTGCAAAGTTGTTTTTTGTGCCTGCATAACTCGCCCATTTTTTGTGATACACTTATCGTTCCAACGCTGTTTAGGGATTTCGCATGCGCTGAGCATTTTGCGACGGGAAAAAAGTAGGCGTTGGAGTTCGAAAATTTGGAGTTTCTGTACCTATAACCGTAACCGTGATCGCCACTTTGTTGCCGTTCGCAAATTCCCGAGCTCATACCTCTGAATAACCTTATCCGAAATCTCATCTGGATCGGTTGAACGGAACGGCCGCTAGAGGTCCATATATCGGCAAAGTTTTTTTATGACCACCCTGTATATAGAGACATTCAATGGAAAACCAGAACACATCGAAAATGAATTGATGACGCAGAGCGTTGTTTCTTTCTCATAAGGTACTTTATGCCGGATAGTGAAGATATTCAGCAGAACACACACAGAAGATTTAAAACATCAAAGCAGGTACACGGCAATACATATTGAACGAAGTGGCACAAGCTGGAAATTCCTAAAATGACCACCCAGAGCGCAGCATAATGGATTCAAGCTACTGCTGTCGAGAAAAGTCAGGCTGTCGCCAGTCATCATAATAGGCCAGACGTGTTAACAATGTCGCACGAGAGGGGACTACGCACAAAGAAGAAATGCCGTCAACGGCTGCCTCACCGTCTAGAAATGTAACTACATAAAGCAATTAGGCGTTACCCAGCCCTTCCCCCGAACGCCCCTCGAAGGTATATAAAAGTAGCCGAAAGAGCGTGGGGTTAGTCAGTGGTTCAGGGATTAAGAGACGCAAACAGTTAGTTAGACACAGTAGAGCTGAAGCCGAGATGTTGCCGAGTCGTCTGATCGTCCTCGAATCCAGGAACCCGCGATTTTAATGTTTTATTTTGTACAAATATAGATCGCCTGTATATAATCTAGAATGCAATTAAAGCGTGTAAATACAAAAAGGCTGTCAGTCCTGTTATTAAGTAACGTTCTTACAGACTGTGTGTAGGATAATCGGGTTTCAGAAGTCCTGATAGGTATATGGAAAGACCGAGCTTCCTCTACGGATGTCGACGATGAGCCTGGGAAATTACAGGTAGGCCGATTCTTTTCTGATGGATTCTGGCTTTGGTGTAAATTTCGAAATAGCATGAAGTTTGAATAACGTTTTGTGTTATTAAATGCAATAAGTGTTGAATTTTGTTTTGTTAGAAATTTGATAAAGAAAAATAAATTTCTGAGGTGAAACGAATATAGTTTCTGACAGTGTGTTTTTTAGATAGTAAATAGTTAAACCATTTAGTTTTCGTTTCAGAACAGATATAAAATTTAAATTTTGTTAGAACTTTGATAAAGAGAAATCAATTTCTGAAGTGAAACGAATATAGTTTCTGATACTGTGTTATTCTTAGTTGGTAAAGAGTTAAACCATTTAGTGTTCGTTTAAGAACAGATAAAAAATTTTAATTTGTCTGAGAAATTTGATATTAAAGAATCAATTTCTAAGGTGAAACAAATATAGTTTCCGATACTGTTTTTATTAGATGGTTAGAATGAAAAGTTAAGTTCATCTGAAAACAAGTACATTTTTTGTGGATGATAAATGCCAAAGCTGTTATAATTTATCTGTTATTTAATATTTAAAGATAAGTTGAATGAAATAATTAATAATTTATTAAATTGAATGTAATTTAAGAATTGTATTTAGTATAAATTTTTCCACCATAGAGTTGTAGCAAATTATTTTTAGTCATATTGTAATGAAGCGCTTTCAAAAAAAATTAAAATTCATTTTTAAGAGAAAATAAAAACTTTGAAAGCTTTGACTCATTACATTTTGTGTTAAAAGGTCGGGGACGTCTTTAAGGCTGATGTAATTATAGAGCAAAGCGTTTGTCGGTAATGGTAGCAAATTTACAAAAGCTTTATGGGTCTAGAGTGTGTGCGGTCTTTTAGATGATAGACGCAGATAAGCAAGGATGGCATCGTTCGTGACGTTATGTTACAATGGCCCTTTGTGGGTGATTGATTTGGAGGGGAGCGTTTGGAAACCAAATGGTCTGGCGGTGTTGCGGGTGGTCGGTCAGCTGTTTGGATTATTGCGTAAGAGGTGCGTTTTTGATCAAGAATGAGGGCAGTAAATGAGAGGCTTGTATGGGTTGAGACTTAACAAATAAAAAAGTCGAGAGTTTCCTGAATGGCTAGTGAAGTGGTTCCGGAGGCGGGAACGTTTAAGGAATAAAAAATTTGGAAGAGAGTTTTGAGAAGGAAGTCGGACAGTCGGAGTCCAGGAGGCCTTCTCCTGGGTCGGCTGAAAAATAACCTGCCCCTGTTTGATTGCCGGTGAAATATTCCCGGAGCAAAAATAAAATAAAGGGGGTTTGATGCGACGGAGCTCGGTGGATCCTTCCCGAGAAAGAAAGCACGTGTTGAGAGACGAGCGATAGCTGATCCCGAATACGAAATAAAGAGAGGGATAGCAGAGAAGATTGCCTCCCGTCCGCCTACAGTGAAAGATAACCCCAGCGTGGAAGAGTCACCCATCAAACTAAAGAGTCCCCTACCAGAGTTATCACAGAACCCGAAAGTCGCTCTCAGCTGAAAGACGTGAGTGTTTTTATTTGATTTTGATTAGTTCAAATCCCGCGTTTGCCTATTGATAGTTGGTGCGAGTTATACGTATTTAAAAATATCGTGCATTTAATTTGGATAGGAGTTTTTTTTTAGAATTTTGGGTAGTTTGTATTTACGCTCCCTGAATCAGAAGTCAAACTAAAGCGAACCCTGTTGATAGTGAACAGAGCAGCTATGATGTTAATTTAAATTTGATGAGATTAAATGCAAATATTAGGACTATGTAAATAAATAAGTTTTATTTTGTTTTAAACCTTGTTTCAGTAATTATTTATCTGCTGGGTGTTTTTAATGTGGAGCAAATTTGATGTAGCAGATCCAACTGGTTAAAAAAATTTGTTCGTAAATTGCTTATTGCGTCCAGAGCCTTGGGTAACAAAATAAAATAATTATAACACAACGCACCCAAATACCCCTTGTTAGACAATCTTTGTACTACCACCAAATAATCACGCCCTATAATTAAAATGGACGAGCAATACGACACATATTTGGGGGAGGTTTGACGTAAACCCTGAAAGAGAACAGTCTAATTTGATGTTGATCGGAAATATTGCAATCGAAATATTGTAATCTGAAATATTGAGTTCAATTAAGAATTGTATTTCGTTGTCTTTTAATTAAGTCTTTAAGATACTTATAAAGAGTGCTCTTTTATGTTGACAGTAATATCTTAGCATTTTGTATTATTGTATTTGCAATTCATATGTTCTTACAGCATTAAGAATTCCGTGTAATTGTTCGTTAGTTAAATTAAGAATTCAGTCTAAGTGGTCATCGGTTTCAATTAAGAGTTATTGAGTTATTTCTTGAAACTTCTATGTTATTCGATGCTAGTTTGGTGTTCCTAAAGTGCTAAGTTGTAGGTGATATAATTCTTTTTAAATTTGATCAGAATAAAACTTGTTAGTTGTAACCTGCGCATGCTTATTGAGGGGCAATGTTACTTCCACATGCCACCTGGTGCGCTTCTGTATGTCATATCGTTCGCTCGACAAGCATGTGTGCAATTGTTTTCAGCCTACCCTCGCATATATATATATATATATATATATATATATATATATATATATATATATATATATATGTGTGTGTGTGTGTGTGTGTGTGTGTGTGTGTGTGTGTATGTTTGTTTGTTTGTTTATCTGTGTATAAGTAGTTTTTTCCAGATAGTAAATCATACATGTACCAAATTTGTTTGAAATTGCTCCAGGTGTTAAAGAGTCATACTGGAAAATACATACATACATACGTACATTTTAATATACATAGATTAATCGCTATATCGTTGATAAATAAAACTGCGCTATAAATTATAATCATAATTCAGGCCACGGGAGTTAAACATTCATATCTTTTATTCTTTGTCAGTATCTGTTAACGAAATTGCTTCAAAATTAGTATTCATGTGCTGAAGAAAGTTACCAAAAATGGATAATCCGAACACCTTCCATTTCTGTGAGTACGCACTTTTGTTTTTTCAGCCGTGGCCTTCTCTACGGTTGAATAAAAGTGTAACAATTACAATTTTTTAGCGTTTCGGTCTGTAATAAATGACTAACTTTATGCTTAGAAAAAAAATTATAGTTACCCCCTTAAGGCAGTATATATTCAGTGAATACTGGTATTATATTACGGCCAGCTGAATACCCGTGCGTCGCTATGGAGTACATTCAAATTAAATACAACGTCAATGTATGCGATTAATATCATATATATATATATATATATATATATATATATATATATACTGCTGGCCACCCAAATTGCAACACCAAGAAACACAAGAGATATCACAACAAAATTTATTTTGTAGATAACATGTTGACCAAGTATCAAATGATTTAATTTATAGACATCTGTGAAGTGTGGTTCCTGCCAAAATCAGTAGCCAGAGTAGCCGCCATTGTTGGAGATCACCGCTGCCACACGCCTCGGCATTGATTCAAAGAGACTTTGGATGAGTTCTTGGGGTACAGCAGACCAAGCAGCTTCCACACGTTGCCAAAGTTGATCTGCTGTGGCAGCTGGGGATGGAATCTGGGTCAATCGTAGAGCAACCATGGACCACATGTTTTCTATAGGCGAAAGATCCGGAGAGCGAGGCGGCCAGGGAAGCAATTCAATCTGGCGATTGACGAAGAACCGTTGGACAATGCGTGCCACGTGTGGTCGCGCATTATCCTGTTGAAATATGGATGTGGGCAAGCCCTGAAGGTAAGGAAGGACAACTGGCTCCAACACCTCGGAGATGTAGCGCTGGCTGTTTAAAGTACCGGCAATGCGTACTAGAGGTATGCGAGAGTGATATCCAATACCGCCCCATACCATAATATCCGGTGCAGGACCAGTGTGGCGGTGCATAACGCAGCTGTTCAGACCACTCTGCTGTAGACCACTCTGCTGTAAACGGCGTCGAATGGTAAGCGCAGACACTGGATGATGCGTTACAGACTGCATGTGCTGTGCTATGGTTCGTGATGTGACTGAGCGATCCGTCACTGCCATGCGCTCAATTTGCCTGTCATCACGTGAAGTGGTGCGCTGAGGTGGATGCGATCGAACACGCCGGTCCGTCGTACCCTCCTGCATCCAACGATCACATATCCGCATTACAGTTGTTTGGTTTCGTCCAACACGACTACCGATTTCCCTGAAAGATAATCCACAATCTCGGTAGGCCACTATCCTTCTTCTGTCGAACTCGGATACTTGATCAAAAGATGTTCGCTGTTTTCGACGAGGCATAATTGATCGTTTTTTTGAAAAAACCACAAGAAAAACACAATTGCCGAACTTGAAATCGTCGAAATCTCCAAGACTTAAATAGCGCTTTGAAGTGGCGCCACAGGCGCGCGTGATGTGCGTCTGCGCTAAAATTCTAATCATTTGCATATCTCTTCTCCGCTAATGCATGTTGTAAATTTCATGTTATTTGCATGTTTCCTTCAGGGTGTTGCATTTTCAGTGGCCAGCAGCGTATATATATATATATATATATATATATATATGTGTGTGTGTGTGTGTGTATATATTTAAAATAAATACAACGGTCAATGTCAATGTATGCAATTAATGCCAAAAAACTAAGAAAAAATATATTTATAAAAAAATCGTAACGGATATTTTTATAGACATAATAATGTATAAGAAAATATTCAAATGAAATCTAATAGAACACACTAAAGAATATATAGCCCAGTCAAAATAGGTTTTATGGCTAAAAAAAAATATGGAAGTTTTTAAAATTGGTGGAGATGTTTGTTTGGGCATACAGTTGAACATACTAAAAGTCCCCACCGATCAGACTTGAGCTTTCACCGCCATCTTGAAAAATGTGCAGACCTTTTTGGTTTTTTTACAAGTAACTTCAGAAATATTGATTTTATGTAAAAAAATTGATTGCAAAAATTGAAGAACATTAAATTATGAACAAAAACATCATTTACACTTTTTTTATAAGTCTCACACGAACAAAGATAATTGACTTTGAAAATAGCGATCAATCACGCGTAGGACGCGGATGCGCGGGTCATCTCCATCGCGATGGGGGAATGACCCACGTATGTGCCCCAAAACTCTTGCACACTCACGTTTGTCAAACCTCTGCATATCAAAGCTCGAGATAAAGTTGCAGCAACATCTAATCCATTGTTATCAGGTTGTATTGTGGGGTTTGGAGGATTCTATCTTTTTATGTCATACTTAGGCTGCATTGGGTACATAATGGCTGGAAGTGGGTAAAAATAAATACTAAATTTGATGTAGGCAACTACGTCCGTAAAAAAAAATATTCCTGGCCATGCATACGCTAGAAAAATCCTAGCTCATTTATTTACCCAAACAGCTTTAGTAAAAATAATTTTTGAGGCCATGGACATCTGATTTCTAAAGCAGTAATTTCCATGAGTTGTTTTAAAGATTTTGAAGGCCTTTTTTGTGTTTTTGTAAATTACTTGTGAAATATTAACCTGATGTAAAAAAAAAAGTTTTATACAAAAATTAAAGAATATTAAATTGTGTACAAAAATATTAAATACATTGTGCCGTAACCCGAACACGAACCAAAATATTGACTATTAAATGCGGGTTGATTATGAATGTAGCGTCCAAGTCTTGGTGCAGGCGCTGTCCTTTGAATCCTCTCTCTCCCTCATTTGGGCAATCTTTAAACACAAGAAAATAGACTAATGTTTTTTGGTATGTAGATAATTGATCATTTTTAGTTTTATGAACGAATGTAATAAACTTGGATTTATTGACTACCATATTTTCAATGTATATAATTTTTTAAGCTTACCTACTTTATGCTTGTCGTGCCTTTTTCAATACGGGATTGTTCGAGTCGTCAGTCTTGAAAAGAACGTCTATGGGCAAGCTAGCACCACCTCATTCATCAATTACTTTTATTGGACTCTCATGATCTACAGTGCAATAACTGCAATGGGTTATGTCGTTGTGACATACCACATTGCAGTTATTGTAGGCCGTTGTGCAGTTGATGCATGCTTTCCGACACACGCATCTTTCTCCCCAATCAGTCGTACAGTTGTGAAACACCATGCTTAAAACTGAAACGGGAGCCACTGCATCCATAGTTGTTATGGGCACGAGGGTTTTCTTTTGACATTTCCAGCCCACACTTCAGGATTCTACTTATTCCCAAACCACTATTGCACTTCGTGATACAACCGAAAGGAATGTCTCATGGCTGCCTCTTCAGTTGAGGGAAGAGATGATATATATGGTTTTATTTTAGTGACAAATTTTGGAAGCATTTGTACTTAAACTTATTTAGAGACTTTTCACTGGGATGTGTGTCACCGTAAATAGTTTTAGTTTAGGTGATTATATATTTTTTGTGGAGTATTTAATTGTGGTTAGTACATTGCTTGGCCCAATGGATTAATGATTACTCAGATGTATGATCACAAATCAATTTATTACTATCAACATACTATTTATACAGTTCACATTACTCATTATCGACTTCTTATCATTAATCCTTTAACATGTTAATACAACACACATATATATATATACCCTATCACTTATCCTATACCATTAATATTACTCCTTCTTGCCTTTCTATCACTACTCATTTAACATGTTAATACAATACATATAATAATATATATATAAAACCACAAATATTCGGTAACATATATCTATGACAACATGCAATATTACGCGCGGCTACTATCCTCCTATTAACCTAATTGAGCATCGGCACAAGATCACCAAATAAACAAAATCCCGTACCTGATACTTGCACAGCTCGGAGAATCGTGAGGGAAGATGGGAGGCTTGCGGCGGTCATCTGTGACACAAGGACTTTACACTCGGGGCGAGGGTGGCTGGTGGCAATCATCCATGCATACGGGGCTCCGGTACTCTACAACCTCTTGGTAGCTGGTGCTCGCTCGGCGAAGGGGGTGCGGCATGGGAAGTTCTGGGCGCCTGGACAGGTGTCTCTTCTAGGGCTAAGTTATCGGCTGGTAGTCGGATCGCCTTCGCTCCTGGTCATCTATGCTTACGGGGCTCCGGTGCTTTACAACCTCTTGGTAGCGGGCGCTTGCTCGACGAAGGGGTGCGGCATTGAGTTAGGGTCGGCGCGGTAGGCTTTCGGCTCGTTGATCCTTCAATCAGCGGGCATATATTCATCGGCACTTGAGGGCTTACACCTCTATCTTCTTTATTCGTCTGCGGCCCTTTCCGTCTTTCTTGACTCCGACTTCTCCTCAGCGGATTCTAAAACTCATCTGCTCATTGCTTTTCAACTCTATCTCTCTCTCTCTTCTCTCTGATTATTTCTCTCCATCTCTATCTTTTACTTAACTCCCCCACTTCATTCTCGGCTTTCCATTGGTAGCCACCTCCTGACCAATGGGTAAATATGGATACCCTTTATTGGTTCCAACTCTTTTTTTATATTACTATCTCCTCCACTCAAAATTGAAGGGGGCGTCAGTCGTTGCACCCTTCTGGAGAATTCTCACGCCCCTACATTCACACGCTTCTATTCGGACACCCTACTGACCTCCTAACGCATTGAAGCTCGTAAAGTCTTAACTCGTATTTCACTAACATCAAATTTCGGACCCCTTCGTTTCCTATTTCTGCATGTCCACATCATTAACTGCAGCTGGCCGCCGCTCCCTGCCATCAATTTTTCGACCGTTCCCCTTTTACATGTCAATTATCGTCTCCCTTTTTGACATAAGCAGATCGTAAACTGCATCTGTACACCATTTATCCGCTGTTTGGAATATATCTTCTCCTCCTATTCTTTGTGCCCAACTTTGCACCTGTTTAATTTTCCAAAACTGTCGCCTACGCTGCGACATCCACCCCTTTCTTTCAGAAAAAAAGCAAAAAAAAAAAATAAAATCAACCATATCCTCAATCTGAGCCACTAATATTCACATTGTGACCACCTCACATAACCACACGTATCCTTCTAGCAACACTCCTCTATCATTGTCCTTCCCTTACCACGTGCCGTCTGCTCACTGTGTAACGGTATTTTACCTCACTGCATAATGCGTCATACATCATCACGTATACCTCATCACAATTTGCCTCACATATTTATCTTTGGTATAAAACATTGAATGTTGTCATAGAATCCAATTAATGTCCGCGTTGTATGAAAGTATTTGCACACTTGTATAACATAATGTATATCATTATATGCTCAACGACATCTTTGCACCAGATATAACCATTCGTTTAGCCTTTTCGTTTGTCTATATCATAATCTTGTATATTCATACCTTTACCAATAATGTGACTTATTCGAACTCAGACTGAATGGCAACAGAAAATACTTTAAACTTTTGTATATAACAAACAAAACATATACCAGTACCTATTCTTATAACACAGATTCCCTGTAAATCCTGTACTATATGATACAATTATATGCAAATATATACTGCTAAAAATATAAACGAAATAAAATACATTATTATCCTTGGGTACTGTTCAAATACACTGTTCATTTCAATTTTTTATCTTCATGTACTATATGTTATAATTATATGCAATTATCTACTGCTAAAAATATAAACAAAATATAATACGTTATTATCCTTGGGTACTGTTCAAATACATTGTTCATTTCAATTTTTTTTGTACTATATGTTATAATTATATGCAATTATCTACTGCTAAAATATAAGCAAAATACAATACACTATTATCCTTGGGTACTGTTCAAATACATTGTTCATTTCAATTTTTTTTATCTTCATGTACTATATGTTATAATTATATGCAATTATATACTGCTAAAAATATAAACAAAATACAATATCTAATAGTCTTTGCTTAATGATTAATGATATTGTCCATTTCCATCTTTATGCGTTTCTCTGACTGGTATTATATCATGCTGGATCCTTAATATTGTCGGGAACACATTTGTTTTGACAATCATGTACCGAAGCTCTCCGTAAATTATACTCATGTAATCCAGACGTAAAAAAATTTCTCTTAAATACTTTATTAACTCCGATAATTCCTTAATTCTACTTACAAAACATCAAAATTTCCCTTTTAATAATAATACAGTAGAAATATTACTTCCTAATACTGAATATTCCGTTCTAACATTCCTTTTTCTGTCGAAAATTGCCTTTAAAAACTCCTCCACTGTCCGATGAGCCCCTCCGTATTGTACTTACCTCCATTAATCATTCCGCGACACCTCCCTCTGTGATTTTGACCTCTGTCAGATCTGAACGGATAACCGGAGGTAACAGGGGTTTTTTTTTCCACCTATTATTGCGTGATTTTGGTAACAAGTCGGCGCGCTTTGCTCTATGGTTCAAGCTCGTAGCGAAATCTTCTCTGTAACCGTAGTTGAAGATACTTTTAGATTTCTCAATTTGGCAATAATTGTAATGCGGCCGCGTGGTTTGAAAATCTCATGTATTCAGCGCCATTGGGAGTCGTAAGTTATTTGTATCGTTCCTTTTTACGTTTATTCAACAATTATTTAATTGTTTTGTTTCCTATTATTTTTTTTTCAACAATTATCATATCTACTGTGTCATTCTCGTTATGTTATTTATATATTTATTTATTTATTATTTTTTTTTAGTGTGTGTTTATTTAATTGATTTTAATCATAGGCCCTCTTTGAACTCTTAAATCACGTTGTCTGACTTATGATTTCTATAGTCTACATTCATTTTTTTTTAGTGATTATGTTAACTATTCACTTCATTAATCATTCAATTAACTTATTATTATTATTATTGTTAATATTTTCATTATTTCCGGCCACTTCCACGCGTTTATCCGAATGCCTGACTACTCATAATTGCTTCTCCTCTATCCATCTAGCAGTTATTTCATGTATCTATCTCTATCGTACGTTCATCCATGAATTATTTACTTGTTTCTGTATTTATTTAATGATTCATTTCTATCTATTTAATTTTATTTAATAAACCCCTATCATCGTTTATTTATTTATTTATTTTTTTAAATCTCAAGCCGCAAATCCTTTACTTTTAATCGATTCATTCATTAATTTATTAATCAATGAACTAATTAATTAATTATTATTATAATTGCTCGGTGTCCATCATCTCATGCTTATTGTTTTTCGTCTTACAATGCCGTACCTATTTTAATTACTTAATTAATTTACTAATCAATTAATTTATTTTATTATCTTTTTTTTGTGTGTGTGTGTTCGATCAACCATCTATTTGGATTATCATTATCATCCCTGCGACATTGATGCACTGGTATGGACTCAATATTTCGTACAATCTACTCTGCTCCGGCATTTCGCCTCATTCAACAATGCAGGTATGTGGATTAAGTCAATTTAATCTTTAGTTATTTCTTTTAATATTTATCCTTTTGAATGTTTTCCGTTATTGTATGTCTAACATATGTGATTTTTTTTTGTTTTTATTTCTTTGCCTTTTCACCTGTTCATTGATTATGAAAGTCTGTCTTTTTTTTCTTTTTTTTTGAATATCTGCTTTTGCTGATTTATCTATCGTATGCTAGAGTCAGGAGGACTATTTTCTACCATTGTCCACTTTTATTGCCACCTAATGTATTCTAGAGTACGACTTCTATGTTCTAATTTGTCTCCGCCCCTTTTATGCCTGGGTGAAATTTTTAAGTAACCACTAATCCTTAACCTCCTCATCTTTGGGGCGTGTCTTATGGCACGGGTCACTGTTTATTTACTTTTTTTTTGTTTTTGGCTTTGATAGGTTTTTAAATTTTTTTTAATTTAAAAAAAAAATTTTTTTTTAATTAGCACTTATCATTAATACTTATTACTCCTCGTGTTATTATTCTTGTGAGATAATTCTAGTCTTATTCGCATGTATTTCAATTACTTTGTGTTGGCCGCTGTTATCTTTTCAATACTACATTTAGCTTACTACACATTTTAATAATTTGACGCCTTTCTAGGTATTTATTATGACCTTACTTATTGTTTTGTTTACCTCTGTTATTTTGCGATCTCTTTCTTATTTGGCTTTATTATTATTATTATTATTATTTATTTGTTTATTTATTTATTTTGTCTATGCATATCATTTTCTAATATTGTGATCTGACTACTTTATTTAAATTAATTTTTATTATTGTGCGCGGTGACTTTATAAATCTCAATAATGTGTTCCTATCTCTGTAAATTCGCAAAATTTCGAATTCCCCGTTCAATTGTTTATTTAATGCCTTGATTGAATTTAATCGTCGCAAACTTACAATTTCTCCTACGATAAATTGAATATTTCTTTCGCGCCGTTGATAGCGTATATTAATTACTCTTGTGTGAATTTCGTGCATTTGATTTACTACTATGCGACTGTCCTGACTCGGCTGCTTGCTCACGAATATTTGTCACCCTTTTCTGATTATTCTCACCTTGTTTAGGTTTCTTATCCGCTATGAGTAGTGTGTTTACATACATTGCGTTAATATTATTCAATTGTTGCTCGTTCTTTACTGAATTTTGTCGTATCGTATTGTGTGATTTCTCTAATTGTTCCGTATTCGACTGTTTCGATTTTTTGCAATTCGTCTCACCCTTTTCTTTTACTCTTCGTTTATTATGTTTCCTGTCACCCTCGTAATTCTGTTTGAATTTAACGGAAAATTACACAATCATTAATTAAATGACCCTTATTCTCACAAGCGACACAGAAGGGCGAATTTTTATTTTCTTTTAAATGTAATTTTATTCGTTTAAATTCATCGCAGTTTTGAATTAAATGTCCGTTAATTTCGCATGCAAGGCAAACTTCTGTAATATTGTCATCCTGTATCTCTACCTTTTGCGCTATTGACCTCTCCTGTTCAAACCTAGTTTTATCCTCCTGCGCTTCATCTAAATTTAATTCCTCCTGCGCTTCATTTAAATTTAATTCCTCCTGCTTTTGACCTGTGCAATTTAGACTTTTTGTCGCGTCCTCATTACTTATTATACACCCTATTTCGACCTTACATTCCTGCTCGCTTCTTACGCGTTCAATTTGTTTTGCCCTACTTACTGCTTCTTGAAATTTCTGTACATTCAATCCTCGCAACTCTTTTTCCATATCTTTATCGACCGCTTGTAAAAATTTAAATAACATGACTTGTTCTGTAGTTTCGTCCCCTTTAAATTGTATCCCAAAATATTCTAAAGTCGCCTGTTCAACTTCTACTGCCAATTGCTCAATATTTTATTCGGGCCTTTGCCTAATGGTTTCAAAATCTCTCTGTTTCTGCAGTGTTGCATATATATCTTCTAATCCCCTTATCATTGTTTCATCTTTTGTTTTATTGCTAACCGTTATATTATTAATTATTGCCTTGTTTTCTTTCCCCCTATTATTTATCATTCTCTCAATTTCTGTTGCAAAATCTACTGCTTCCTGAAACGTTCGTGGACGTAATGTTACTAATTCTTTTGCTATCTCCTGTTGTATTGATTTTATGAACTTATCTAGCATTATCTGGTCTATTTCATAAGTTTTCGCGACTTCCGACCCCAAAAATCGATAGACTACGCCTTTTATATGTTTATAGACATTTTCAATTTTCTGGCCTGGCAATTGTATAATCTTTTGAAATGCAATTTGGTTCATTAAATCTTCCGCGTTTCGTGGCATTTTAGCAATTATTTTTAAACCCAACTTACTCAAATAATATTATTTTACTGTTCCTGTATATAACTCCCTTTAATTCGTGCAAATTTCTTATCGTGCGCTTCCCACTCTGTCTTACTCACTCTTAACAATGCCCCGTTGCAATTTTTAATTTGCGTACTTCTTCTTATATAACATATTACAATGTATAATTTTGGTTGTATTCTAACTATTTCAGCAATTTCTACCGTATTATTATAAAATAACCTGAACACAATTTTCTTTAACGCGAGCATAGATATATATAACCATTCACACAAAATTCTAATTTGATTCATGATCGCACACAGAGTAATCACTTTCATATCAGTTGATCTACATATTAAATTTCTACAATACTTAATTTAACTAATTCCATTATTTAATCTCCAACTGTTTGTCACTGCACCAATTATGTCATCGTAAATAGTTTTAGTTTAGGTGATTATATATTTATTGTGGAGTATTTAATTGTGGTTAGTACATTGCTTGGCCCAATGGATTAATGATTACTCAGATGTATGATGACAAATCAATTTATTACTATCAACATACTATTTATACAGTTCACATTACTCATTATCGACTTCTTATCATTAATCCTTTAACATGTTAATACAACACACATATATATATATATACCCTATCACTTATCCTATACCATTAATATTACTCCTTGCCTTTCTATCACTACTCATTTAACATGTTAATACAATACATATAATAATATATATATAAAACCACAAATATTCGGTAACATATATCTATGACAACATGCAATATTACGCGCGGCTACTATCCTCCTATTAACCTAATTGAGCATCGGCACAAGATCACCAAATAAACAAAATCCCGTACCTGATACTTGCACAGCTCGGAGAATCGTGAGGGACGATGGGAGGCTTGCGGCGGTCATCTGTGACACAAGGACTTTACACTCGGGGCGAGGGTGGCAGGTGGCAATCATCCATGCATACGGGGCTCCGGTACTCTACAACCTCTTGGTAGCTGGCGCTCGCTCGGCGAAGGGGGTGCGGCATGGGAAAGTTCTGGGCGCCTGGACCGGTGTCTCTTCTAGGGCTAAGTTATCGGCTGGTAGTCGGATCGCCTTCGCTCCTGGTCATCAATGCTTACGGGGCTCCGGTGCTTTACAACCTCTTGTTAGCGGGCGCTCGCTCGACGAAGGGGTGCGGCATGGGAGATTTCGGGGCTCCTGGGCAGTTGTCTCCTTCTAGGGCTACGCTATCGGCTAGTAGTCAGATCGACTTCGCTCCTGGAGTCATTAGGCGTGCGCATTGAGTTAGGGTCGGCGCGGTAGGCTTTCGGCTCGTTGATCATTCAATCGGCGGGCATATATTCATCGGCACTTGAGGGCTTACACCTCTATCTTCTTTATTCGTCTGCGGCCCTTTCCGTCTTTCTTGACTCCGACTTCTCCTCAGCGGATTCTAAAACTCATCTGCTCATTGCTTTTCAACTCTATCTCTCTCTCTCTTCTCTCTGATTATTTCTCTTCATCTCTATCTTTTACTTAACTCCCCCACTTCATTCTCGGCTTTCCATTGGTAGCCACCTCCTGACCAATGGGTAAATATGGATACCCTTTATTGGTTCCAACTCTTTTTTTATATTACTATCTCCTCCACTCAAAATTGAAGGGGGCGTCAGTCGTTGCACCCTTCTGGAGAATTCTCACGCCCCTACATTCACACGCTTCTATTCGGACACCCTACTGACCTCCTAACGCATTGAAGCTCGTAAAGTCTTAACTCGTATTTCACTAACATCAAATTTCGGACCCCTTCGTATCCTATTTCTGCCTGTCCACATCATTAACTGCAGCTGGCCGCCGCTCCCTGCCATCAATTTTTCGACCGTTCCCCTTTTACATGTCAATTATCGTCTCCCTTTTTGACATAAGCAGATCGAAAACTGCATCTGTACACCATTTATCCTTGTGTTTGGAATATATCTTCCCCTCCTATTCTTTGTGCCCAACTTTACCTGTTTAATTTTCCAAAACTGTCGCCTACGCTGCGACAATGTGCTCCATACCAGATCAGAAAAAAAGCATTCTTCTGCTTAAGCAACATCATTATGCGATGAGTTGCATTTATTAACTACCGTCACGTCGTGTTCCATATCTTTACTTTGGAACATTTTTACACAATTTTTCTTTCCTTTGTTGAATGCTGCAGAAGTAGTATCGCATCCACTGAACGCAGGGAGAAAAATGGTACTTTGGTATGTCCCGATGATTGTATTTTATTTGACGAATGTATTTTTTTCTTTGCTTTCCCTTTGCATGTTTTGACAAGGAAAATGTCTTTTCTATAGGAGTGAGAGCTGTTAATAGAACCAGGTGGTCAACATCTTCACCGATGATTACAATGATGTTGTTACCAAACATGCTTCATTAATTGCAGTATTTACAATGAGAATGTCGGTTTCGTCATTACATTGTCGGAATTGAATCCCACTGTTTTCCAGATCAGCTGATAGCATGCTGATCAGTTTGCTCTTGTTGTTTTCATTTGAAAGGAACTGTTATTGTTGAACAGTAACATGCATATTTCCATCAAAACTTATGTCTACAGATTTTATCACAATATACCTTAGATTTTCTTCCATTTTTTGTACTGTTATTGGTGTTCGATTAGCCATTAAAAACGACTATACAGCTGGTCTCATAATGCTTTTTTATATGGTTAACTTAATGCAAACATCCGAAAAAGTTAATTGTGTTCCCCATTTGACACGGTGTAGGAGAAAACCACAGTCCAAAATGTTGACGCAGTTCAGGAGGTTTAGGTCTTTATTTAGAACTTCAAAAAAGTCGTACCTAGCCAATGTCATTGTCTCTCTCATGCCAGCTTCATTAAACAGAGCAAATGTAAAAGGAGCTAAATCATATTCTGAATAAAATGCTACTCGTTTCTTCGTAGTTTTGTTTAACAATCTCTATCCTCTGGAAAAGCAACAACGAGTTTACTAATGTATTGAAACCGTTTACTTTCACCGCACAATTGACAGTGATCAAACTTTCATACGCTTAATTCATAAGTCATTTATCCATTTACCATTTCAAAGTACTGAACCCAGAGGGATGCAGTTGGGCCATTCTCTTTCAACTGCTTCAAAGTCTTCCTCATTTTAATCTCGATGTCTCGTATATGAGTATGTCCGTATATGGTTTCTAGTGATAGTAGTTCAGTAGCAAAATCTCTAAACAATTCATGGGAGATTATTGCTTTTGAAATCAAATATACCAGTAAAGTCAATAAGTTCTGGGACTATCCTCCCCCCTCATGCCCGGTGTGGGGGGAACCGAAATAAGTTTGCAAGTCTGGTTATCTGTGTACGTGTGAGACGTTACATGACGCTTTGCACAACTGCTAAGGCACGCAGCTCACCATTTGGCTGCAGACTGTCATCATTGATGTCGATGTAGCAAAATGTCCTTTTTGGAGCAACGTTCCAACATTAAATTCTGCTACAAAATAGGAAAAACCACTGCAGAAACGTTACGGTTACTTCAAAAAGCGTATCGAGACGAAGCTATGTGCAGATCGACAGTTTTCAAATGGTACAGCTTGTTTAAAAATGGGAGAGACGCTGTTGCAGATGATCCGTGAAGTGGGTGGCCAGTGACCCCACAAACGGAGGCGAAGATCCAACGGGTAGGAGTAGTCGTTGTTTGGTTGGTTGAAGTTTATTGGCGTAAGGTCCAGAAAGGACAA
The DNA here is from genome assembly GCA_907164885.2 of Dolomedes plantarius. Lineage (NCBI taxonomy): Eukaryota > Metazoa > Arthropoda > Arachnida > Araneae > Dolomedidae > Dolomedes > Dolomedes plantarius. The sequence continues at coordinate 109,539,335 of OU015490.1, read as the reverse complement.
GCTGCGCCAAACACACTGTAACATCGTCAATAAATGGTATGTACAGGTTCTTCGTCGTCTCCGGGAGGCAATCCGTGGTAAACGTCTACACGTTTAGAAATACAACATGTGGATGTTGTTGCATGACAATGTCCCGGCGCACCGATCCCTGATGGTGCAAAAAGCCCTTGCTACACACGGCACCACAGTTCTGCTACATCCCCCGTATTCCCCAGACCTCGCTCCTTGCGATTTCTGCCTGTTCCCGAAACTGAAAGATCGAATCAAGGGCAAGCGGTTTGCAAATGCCGAAGAAGTGATGGCAACAACGACAACCGCTTTACGACAGCTCTCACGCAACGGTTTCCAGGACTGTTTCCAGAAGCTGTATCAACGCTGGAAGAAGTGTCATACCAGCTTTGACATTATTTTGAAGGTGATTGTGTTCAGAAGACTTTGTAAGTGTATTCGTTGTTGTAGTAAATAAAGTCCCCGAATTTATTGACTGTAGGAGTATACATGGCGTCAAAATTTATTTTTTCTAAAGCTGTTTGGATAAATAAATAAGCTAGGATTTTTCTAGCGTATGCATGGCCAGAATCATTTTTCTTACTGACGTAGTTGCATACATCAAATTTAGTATTTATTTTTACCCACTTCCAGCAATTATGTACCCAATGCAGCCTAAGTATGACATAAAAAGATAGAATCCACAAAACCCCACAATACAACCTAATAACAATGGATTGGATGTTGCTGCAACTTTATCTCGAGCTTTGATATGCAGAGGTTTGACAAACGTGCGTGTGCAAGACTTTTGGGGCACATACGCGGGTCATCCCCCATAGCGATGGGGATGAACCGCGCATCCGCGTCCTACGCGTGATTGTTCGCTATTTTCAAAGTCAATTATCTTTGTTCGTGTTAGACTTATAAAAAAAATGTAAATGATGTTTTTGTTCATAATTTAATTCTCTTCAATTTTTGTATTCAATTTGTTTACATAAAATCTATACTTCTGAAGTTACTTGCAAAAAACAAAAAAAGTCTACACATTTTCCACGTTGGCGGCGAAAGCTCAAGTCTGATCGGTGGGGACTTTTAGTATGTTCAACAGTATGCCCAAACCAACATCTCCACGAATTTTCAAAACTTTCATATTTTTTTTAGCCATCCGTCAAAATCGGGTCTTTTTGAATGGGGTAATAGTGCAATCAATATAGCACAGTTTGAAGAACATTTCTTTTACTGTATTTTAATATATTTTTGGATAATGTTCAATCGTCTGCCGCCTTAGGAAGAAATTTTTTTTGTCAATTTATTTCGTTGTTATGCCGTGACGCAAAATTAGTTTAAAGTATTACAAAAAGAATAGAAACCAAGTGATCAGCATTTAATAAATTAAATTCTAAAAATTAATATTTATGAATTCACCAAAAATCAGAACATGGAGGTAAAGATTCGTCAAAGATTTCATTTTAAAGGAATTTTTATGACCTTCCTCGTGATATAAATTTTATAACACTCCAATTATTATTTTAAAGTCAAACTTTAAAGAATGTTTCAAAAACAGCTTAAAAATTTAATTTTAAAAAAATCTAAGAATTTTTCAAAAATCTTTCTTAGTTCACCCCTACACTATAAGAAGAATCGCCATGCAAAATTTCTGCCCTTTAGGGCTAGTGGTTTGGTCTGTGCGTTATATGTCAATCAGTCAGTCATTCAGTCAGTCAATCAGTCAGTTAGTCAGTCACGGAACTGTTTTATATATATAGATTGAAAAGTGATTTTTAGTTATTCTTTTATTAATCCATGTTCTATTAGATTTTAAGGGATCATCTTTAAATCTTGAAAAGATCGATTTTATTTTTAATTTTTAGAATTTTGGAAAATTTTGTTTCATTTAAAACAAACCGCGTTAGCAGATTACAATTACAACATTCAAATCTATGGCATGAAATAATTGGTTCTGATATAAACATTAACAGTGTGGGGAACCTTAAAATCCATTTTGTCGTCATGATGATTTTCCTACTTGCGGGTAATGTATAAAAGAAACTACTGCAGATATTGCTTTGAAATTTTCACAGCAAGTGTATAATGATGCTACCACAAACATACACCTAATTATTTTCTTTAAAAACTATTTTAATAAGAATTTATAGCATTTGACTTGTAAATTTAACGTGCTTTTTCAGTTTTTGTAAAACGTATTGTCCTAGAGTAAATATTCATTGGTGTTTTAAAATTTAAACAGTGTAGAATTATACCTAATGTTTATTTACATTACAAAAATTCAAAAAATATCATTGAAACTTTATTAGTGTTGTAAATCTGCATGCAGTGTATGAGTATAAATTTGAAATTTTCACACAAATTTATTCGTAAGCTAGGAAAATTCTCTCAAGTCAACCGTTGCATATTTCTTTACTTATAATCGAGGAAACTTCCGCTAAATGTTAAAATTGCTTGCCTTGGATAGAGATTTGACATGAAATAAACTTACAGAAACTATATGTGACCCGTTGAATCTCTCACTGTACAAAGGTTATGAAAAATTTAAAGTGATATATAGAGATTCTGTGCTCACTTCTACCCAGACTTGGGTGTATATAATTTGAAGTGGCACTCTATTTGAATTTTATACAAACGCAGTTTATACATGAAACAATGTTTATTGAATTCGTTGCACATATAATTGGCTTTTACAGCAATAAGCATACGTACTACTTGTACGGAATGTATAAACACAGCTTTCAAGAACAATATATTTTTATACTGACGAACAGTAAGTCAAACCAGCAGTACTGCCATGTAAACTTCTGGCCCGCTAAGCACTAGCGCAGGATAACACCTTTTCAACCTTAACAACCTCCCCTTTTTTCATTAATCACGCTGCGTGGTATTTATACTAAGCGCGTATGCCGAAATTAGCATATCTAAAGCAGCTTCTTTAATTCACTCAAAAGTTCGATTCTTGTGAATCGAATCTTGTGTATACCTTACAGATATTAAATAAGGTCAGAAAAGAAATACATAACTTACGGAGTCCGTTGTCATCAGTTGAATCTCTCATTATTCGTAAGTGAGGAAAATTCTCTCAAGTAATCCGTTGAATCCCTCATTATCCATAAGTGAGGAGAATGTCAAAATTGGTTGCCTTGTATAGAGGTTTGATATTGAATAAACTTACGGAAACCACATGTGACCTATTGAATCTCTCCTCACTCATAATGTGTGAAAAATATAAATTTATACCATCATAGCTCCAAAATAAAAGTTTAATACTAAATAAAATTACGAAGACCGTAAGTCACCTGTTGAATCTCTCATCATTTATAAGGAAGGAAAAATTCAAATAATATCAAAATTACCTCGAATAAAAGTTTGATATCATACCTGTGGCTTTGTAAATGTGCCTAGGTCAGTTTTCTCCAAGATGACTTTGTTTGCTTATGTCTCTTTTAAAAAAATATTATTTTGAATATAAAAATTACCCAAGTCTGTACAATGGTTTAGAAAACACTGTTAAAGCATGTCACAGACTGGGGTACTTCTTACATTAAAAATAATATATTTTAAAGAGACATAAGCAAACAAAATCACCTTGGAGAAAAACTGACTTAAACAATTCTTGTACCGATCTATAGATATAAACTTTTGGAAACCTCCAATCCCCCCCTGAATATCTCATTTAAAAGATGTGAAAAATTCAGTGTTGGAAATAAATAGAAAAAAATTAATACTAAATAAATTTACAATAACCGATGGGATCTCTCGCTATTCACAAGTTATGAAAAATTCAAATTAATATCAAAACTGATTCGGAATATGAATTTCATTTTAAATAAACTCATGGTAACCAGATCTCACCTTTTGAATAACTCATTTATAAGCTATGAAAATTTCAAAGTCATGTTACAAAAATGATACGAAAATTATACTAAATACATTTGCAGAGAAAACATGGTGTGGGATGTCATGGTGTGCTTGTTATGGAAATAATATCAAAACTAATCCGAAAATAAACTAACGGAGACCACTTGTCAACCCGTTGCGTTTCCTATTATTTAAATGTCCTGAATAATTAAATTTTATAACAAATCTGCTGCGAAAAACAATTATTTTTATTTTAAGATAATTTATTTTAATATCTCAAGCCATCCCTGTAATTTATTATCGAGTAATCCAAATTAATTATTTCTCATAATTCTGAGAATCCTTTTTCTGTGTATTAATTAATGAATGCACTTAATGACATCATTAAAAATCGATTTAATCCCTAAGCGCATTTTCAATATTTTTACCTCGGATTTGAGCCAGAATATCATTTTCTAGGGAGATAAAATTTTGCCTACACAATTGTTCTTTCTACTGATGTTTCTCAGCTCAGGGATTTCAAATTAATCTTACAACATTCAAAATTTAACGATAAAGTCCCAAATTCCTTTGTAGGATTCTATAATAAATATAATTTTAATCTCCAGATATGCGTAATAAATTAAAAGCATTATAAATATAAAAATGCAAGCCTGATAGTTTTTGTATAGTATGAGAGTATCTATAAATTTTCGTTTTATAGAAATTAAATTAATCAAACGTAAATGAATCTGTATATATATATATATATATATATATATATATATATATATATATATATATATGTGTGTGTATATATATATGTATGTATGTATGTATGTCATGGAAGTAATGTCAAAACTAATCAGAAAATAAACTAACGGCAATCACTTGTCAACCCGTTGCGTTTCCTATTATTTACAAGTTATGAATAATTTAAATTAATATCAAAACTATCCCTAAAAGTAATTTTTATTTTGATATAATTTATTTCAATATCTCAAGCCATTCCTGTAATTTATTATCGAATGATCCCAATTAATTATTTCTCAAAATTCCGAGAATCCTTTTTCTGAGAATTTATTAATAAATGCAAGTAATTTTATCAATTATATCATTAAATAAAGTAAAAAGGACCGCGCAGGAAAAGTAGTCAGAGCATAAATAACCGATCTAATCCCGATCTAATTATTTTACCTGGGATTTCAGCAAGATTATCATTTTCAAGGAAGATCAAATTTTGCCTAAAAAATTGTTCTTTTTACTGATGTTTGGGAAGTAAAGGATTTCAAATTAATCTTATAGCACTCCAAACTTGATGATAATGTCTGAAATACATCTAAAGGATTTTATTATAAAACTAATATTAATCGGCAGGTATGAGTAATAAATTAATATGCATTATAATTATATAGATGTAAGCCTGATAATTCGTGTATAGTATAAGCCTATATATGAATTTTATTTGTATATAAATGAAATATATATATATATATATATACTAGTTATCAAAAATTAAGGAAAAATCACAAAAAGAGGGATAACACGTTCAAAACTAGGCCAATCTGTTGAAATTTGAATATGTTGTTAAGTAAATAGTGCTGAACAATACTACATTATGCAAAATAGCGGTGCTGCAGTCGGAATACGTCATTTCCGAGGAGCATAAAAGTGCATGTCTCAGAGCAAGGCGGCAATTGTATCTGCGAGGCTGAGATTAGACATCTGGCATAGTCAAATTGTAACAATGACCTCCAGGCATCATTTGACCGAAGAACTGCGATGGCGAGCTATTGGGAGACTAGAGCCAGGTCAAAGTCAGACAAAAGTGGCCAGATGGATAAATATGAGTCCGTCTGGGGTTCATAGACGTTGGCAACAATTTCTAACCACGGATTCGGCATCCAGAATATTCAGCCGAGGGCGGCCATACGCTACGACGAGTGCCGATGGCTGATATTTGCCATTATGTGCACGAAGGAATAGAACCGCAACTCCGTCTTCAAGCTCCGTCTGCAGATCCTCCCTCGCTGCAAGCTATGGAAGGTTGGTATCGACGTCAACCGTGCGTAGAAGGCTTCACAAAGGTGGTCTTTTTGCGAGGTGACCAGCCATTTGCGTCCTGATCACGTCACGCCATAGGCGGGAACGTTTGCAGTGGGCACGTCAACATGTCAACTGGATGCGTGATAAATGGAGGGCTGTTCTCTTTACGGATGAGTCCAGGTTTAGCCTCCAAACCGATAGTAGGCCAATTTTGATTTGGAGAGAACCTGGAACTCGTCTTCATCCATTACACATCCGTGAAAGAGATGCATAAGGATCAGGCAGTGTCTGTGTTTGGGGTGGTATCTATTTGGGTGGACGCACAGACCTCCATGTCTCCCCGTAGAAATGTGAATGCTCACAGCTATAGAGATGACATCCTTGATGTTTATGTGCGCTCTTATGCCGGGGCAATAGGTGATGCTTTCGTGCTACAAGACGATAATCCAAGACCTCACAGGGATCGTCTCGTGGATGCTTATCTTGAGCAGGAAACAATTCAGCGCAAGGAGTGGCCAGCTCGATCACTGGACCTGAATCCTATCGAGCATGTTTGGGACGCTTTAGGACGACGTATAGCTGCTCTCAATCCTCCTCCTAGGACCCTAGACATGTTTTCAACTGCTTTTCAACTGCTTTGCAAGAGCAACTTCCTACCGGGCTCTCACTTCCTACCGAACTCATAGACAGCATAATTGACAGCATCACACATCACTGTATGTGCTGTATTGCCTATAAGGGAGATCATACGCCATATTAAGGGTACATTTCCTTTACCAAACTGACACATCAAATTTGTTCATTGTATACATATGCTAGTTTCTATAACACCATAATTGTCTGGCGATTTCTTTTTATGCTATTTTATAAACTACATATATGTTGTATAATCTGTATAAGTTTCATTAAATTCTACGTGTAAATTTTTGAGTACTCGCTATTTTTGTGAATTTTTCTTAATTTTTGATAACTAGTGTGTGTATATATATATATGTGTGTGTGTGTGTGTGTATACACACTCATGTCCATAAATTAATGATAATGCCAGTTCCTGCAAATAAAGGTTCAGAAATAAAACAAACGTGACTTATTCATAAAGCCCATCTATAAACAAAAGATAAAGTAGAAAAATGATAGTGTATGTAGTATGATATCATTCATAAATTTAAGATTTTTTCTCCCTGGAGAAATTGTAAAATATATCTCCTTTACACATTTTAATATTACATAGTTGGTATGGCCAGTCAGTGCCATAACCAATTAGTTATGATACAGAGGACGGAAGTGAATGATTTTATTCGTGGTAGAATTATTGGCCGCCTGGAATGTGGGCGTACTGAGATGGAAGTATCCGAGGAACTTGGAATTGCCCAAAGTGTCATTTCTAGGCTTTGGCAACGATCCAAGATGATGGAAATGTCAGTAGACGGTACAGTACAAGTCGCCCCCGAGTTACAACGCCGATTGAAGATCGGTAGTTCGCAGTAACTGCCAAAAGAAGCAGACGGAGCACAGCATCCGACCTGTATCGTCAGCTATCTGCAGCCACGGGTACCACAGTTTCAAGGCAAACCGTATACAGACGTTTGGGAAATATTGGTCTATATGCTCGCAGGCCTGTCAGATGTGTTCCGCTCACGGCAACTCACTGTAGGTAGCGATTAGCCTGGAGTAGAGAACATGCAATTGGGACATCGTCACAGTGGACTTGTGTGATGTTTTCCGACGAGTCCAGGTTTAGCTTGCAGTCCGATTCACGTCGGACTTTCTTATGGAGAACACCAGGTACCCGTTACCACCAAGACAATATCATTGAACGACACCGGTAGGGTGGTGCAGCGCTTAAAAAGAGATTATTCAAGCGAGGGGCTTTAAGGTTATGTAAGCATAAGCTTCTGGAACTTTCGAAAGTAAGTGTCAGCACATGTTTAGGCGGGAAGAAGACAAAAAGAACTGAGTCAGTCGACACAGAGATCTGATGGGGTGAGGACGTATGTCTAGAGAGAGAGCCTGGATGGAGTGGTTTGCATAATTATTTGGAGCACTGGTATTTTAATAATTAAAATAAACGAGTTTAAGTGATCTCCGTCGTCTCATCTACTCATTCGGACCACGATTGCCTTTAATTAATAACGAAATGGTTACGAAGCCTGTCAGTACACAACCATGAAGGTGCTCTAGAGGGAAAATACAACTTACACATGTCTCCAGGCGAGACAGAAGCTGATATCACATTATTAATCATTACACATATATATATATACAGGTGGTTATCAAAATAATGGAAACACCTATCAATAGCAGAGGTGTTAATGAAAGTGCTTCGTATTTCTTAAAAAACAAGTCTGGCCACCGATATTTTTTATACACTGCTGAAATAAATTAAGAGAATTTGCATATTTTATCGAATTTCATGAAAAGAACTGAACTGAATGTAAAACCACTACTTCTAGACAAAAATGTAAATCTTGTACGTCAAATACGGAAGCGTACACGTGTGTGTAGGTGGAGCCAGTAGAGAAACAGGCTTTATAAGCGCGCATAAGTTAAGACGTATTTCGTTCGCTAGCACACCTCTGCAAATTTCTTGGTGTTATTTTACAGCAGTCGGTTAATTTCAAATTGTAACAGTAAAAATGAGTAACCACCAACGTTTAGATGATGGAATGAGGTGGCGAATTGTGGGGAGGCTAGAAGCAGGCCAATCTCAAGTCCAAATTTGTAGAGAGTTCCATTTAACGCCCAGCGTCGTGTGTAACTTTTGGAAACAGTTCCAGGATACCGGATCAATCGAGAGAAAGCCTGGGCAAGGTCGTCCAAGAGCCACGACGGCCAGAGAAGATCGCCATTTGTCGATTATAACGAGGCGTAAAAGTAGTGCTACAGCTTCTCAGCTCTCCCGTGACATGTATGCAGCCACAGGAACCCGTGTATCAAGGGTGACTGTTTCCAAAAGACTTCATGAGAGGTGGTTGTTTGCATGAAGACCTGCTGTTTGCGTCCCTCTCACTTATACGAACAGGAGAATCCGTTTATCATGGTGCAGAGAGCATAGAAATTGGAGTATGGATCAATGGGCGACCGTTCTCTTTACTGATGAGTCCGGTTCAGCCTAAACACCGATTCTCGCCGTACGTTCATATGGAGAGAACCAGGGACCCACTACCTACCCTCCAATGTCCTCGAAATCGACCATTATGGCGGAGGAGGTTTAATGGTCTGGGCAGGCATCATGTTGGATGGCCGCACACCCTCCATGTGATTGAAAGAGGCACTGTGACTGGTGTGAGGTATAGGGATGAGGTCTTGGAGCCCTATGTTCGCCTTTTCAGGGGTGCAGTTGGCCCTGAGTTCATTTTAATGGACAATTATGCGAAGCCACATAGATCTCTTCTGGTCGACGAATTTCTAGAGAGTGAGGATATTGGCTGGATGGATTGGGAAGCCAGATCTCCAGACTTTAACCCTATAGAGCATGTCTGGGTCGCTCTGGGGAGGGCAATTGCAACTCACAATCCCCCTCTGAGAAACATCCAGGGAATGAAAACAGCGTTTCTGAACGAGTGGGACCAATTGCCACAGGAAATGATAAACTTCCTTATTTCAAGTATGAAATCACGCTGCGAGACCTGTATATCTGTAAGAGGGGACCATACCCCCTATTAACCCATCTATTAACCCATTTTTTTGTTTATTCTGCAACCGCTGTTTCATAACTTCCGACTTCAATGAGTGTTACGCACGATCATGTGTGTGTATTACAATTATTGAATGGTTATTTGTTTTGTATTGTATCAATGTATGTACATATCAAATTTCAATAAAATCGGTAGAGTGGTTCTAGAGATAATCGACCAAGTCGGAAAATTCTCTTAATTTCTTACACCAGTGTATAATATAGTGTATGTATTATTCTACTGTCAGGTAGCAGTAATGAAGCTAAGGGCATCGTGCTTTTGGGGTGTGTGACATGGAATTCGACTTTGTAAATACATTTTATTATCTCATAGTCTTGATACAGCATTGATTCGGTTCCATGCACATTCTAGTGTATCTGTTTTATTGTGTATGTCCTAAGATGTATGTGTGTTGGGTTCGCGCCTGTATTTTGTACCGGTTTCTGGAAGAAAGGTATGTACCTCCCGGAGGCAAATTTGGCTTATCGTGAGGAGAGGTTTTTTGTATAAGAATAAAAGCGTGACTTGCCACCCCTTCTGGGCTGTAAAGGGGTCTAGCGTCCCCATAGCAACGGCCTAGCAACATCTTTTAGCCAATGAGAGCTGAAAGGTGTTTGTTCGAGGATAGCTGACCTCTGCTCGCCCCAGTTCAAAAAAGTAATAAAAAAACGTTTTTGAGTCAGTTGGAGTTTTAGCAGCGACAGATATAGGACCTCGTGGTGGTCCTATCGATCCTATCCGCCATTTTTTTTTGGCTTGCTTCGCCGATTCCGCTGGTCGACTTATGATATACGAGATGCTTCTATTCCATACGAAGGTGGTGGTAAGTTAATATTATTTTGTGTTATATTTATCAGGCGAGAGCACTGTGATTTTATTTTATGTAATTTGAATTTTATGTGTTATAATAATCTTTTAACGTATGATATTAATTGATATGATTAGCTCTGTGAAAGTTTGTAGTCAGTGTATAAATTAATGTAAGTAATATGAAGAGAAATTAAATGGTTACATTAAATATTAAATTTGAGTACGTGCTCTTCAGTTATTCTCAGACATGTGTCAGAGTGAATTTCTCAAATTAATAATTTAGCAAAAAAAAAATAATTAAATAATAAGCCACTATACAGAATATGCTAATTAGCATATGTTCTAACTTAATTTAATAGGGGAAATTATTTTATCTGGGATTTGAGCAAGATTATAATTTTCAAGGAAGTTAGAATTTTGCCTAAAATTTTTTTCTTTCTACTGATGTTTGGGAACTAAGGGATTTCAAATTAATCTCATAGCATTCCAAACTTGATGATAATGTCTGAAATCCATCTGTATGATTTTGTAATAAAGCTAATATTAATCTGAAGGTATGAGTAATCTATATATATAAAACAGTAACTGACTCATTCACTGACTGACATACAACGCACACACCAAACCGCTGGGCCTAAAGGGCTGAAATTTTGCATGGAGATTCTTCTTATAGTGTAAGGGTGCACTAAGAAAGATTTTTCAAAAATTCTTCTAAGATTTTTTTTAATTAAATTTTTAAGCTGTTTTTGTAACTTTTTTTACGTTTGCATTTAAAATAATACTTTGAAGGTTATAAAATTTATATCACGAGAAAGATCATAAAAATTCCTTTAAAATGAAATTTTTTTTAATCTTTACCTCCATTTCCTGATTTTTGGTGAATTTTTAAATATTAATTTTTAAAATTTAATTTATTAAATGCTGATCACGTAATTTCTTTTTCTGGTACTTTAAATAAATTTATCGTCACGTGCATAACAACTAAATAAACAAAAAATATTTTTTTCCTTGATAATGCGGCAGACGATTGGATATTATCCCAAAAAATATTAAATTACAGTAAAAGAAATGTTCTACAAACTGTACTATATTAACTGTACTATATTCTTTAGTATTCTTTATATTAGATTTAATTTGAATATATTCTTCTACATTATTTTGTCTTTAAAATTATCCTTTACGATTTTCTTATAAATATATATATATATATATATATATATATATATATATATATATATATATATATATATATATATATATATATATATATGTATATATATTACATCAATTGTATATATTGATCGTTTTATTTATAATATAATCTATATATATAAAACAGTTCCGTAACTGACTCATTCATTCACTGACTGACTGACATACAACGCACAGACCAAACCGCTGGACCTAAAGGGCTGAAATTTTGCATGGCGATTCTTCTTACGGTGCAGGGGTGCACTAAGAAAGATTTTTCAAAAATTCTTGTTAGATTTTTTAAAAATTAAATTTTTAAGCTGTTTTTAAACTTTTTTTACGTTTGCATTTAAAATAATACATTGAGGGTTATAAAATTTATATCACGAGAAAGATCATAAAAATTCCTTCAAAATGAAATTTTTTTCGAATTTTTACCTCCAATTTCTGATTTTTGGTGAATTTTTAAAGATTAATTTTTAGAATTTAATTTATTAAATGCTGATCATGTGATTTCTTTTTCTGGTACTTTCAATAAATTTATCGTCACGTGCGTAACAACTAAATCGACAAAAAAAAATATTTTTTTCTCTTTCTAATGCAGCAGACGATTGGATATTATCCAAAAAAAATGCATATCCCTTACGATTTTTTTATAAATATATATATATAGATGATATATATTTTACATCAATTGTATACATTGATCATCGCATTTATTATAAATATATATATTTATTTTTTGGCATAAATTGCATACGTTGACCGTTGTATTTAATTTGAATGTACTCCGTAGCGAAGCGCGGGTTTTCAGCTAGTCTATATATATAAAACAGTTCCGTAACTGACTCATTCAATGACTGACATACAACGCACAGACCAAACCCCTGGACCTAAAGGGTTGAAGTTTTGTATGGCGATTCCTCTTATAGTGTAGGGGTGCACTAAGAAAGATTTTTCAAAAAACTTCTTAGATTTTTTTTTAATTAAATTTTTAGGCTGTTATTTTTAACTTTATTACGTTTGCATTTAAAATAATACGTTGAGTGCCAGAAAATTTATATCACGAGAAAGAACATAAAAATTCCTTTAAAATGAATTTTTTTTCGCGTCTTTACCTCCATTTTCTGATTTTTGGTGAATTTTTAAACATTAATTTTTATAATTTAATTTATTAAATACCGATCACGTGATTTCTTTTCTGGTACTTTAAATAAATTTATCGTCATGTGCATAACAACTAAATAAACAAAAAATATTTTTTTCCTTGATAATGCGGCAGACGATTGGACATTATCCAAAAAAATATTACAGTAAAAGAAATGTTCTACAAACTGTACTATATTAATTGTACTATATTCTTTAGTATTCTTTATATTAGATTTAATTTGAATATTTTCGTCTACATTATTTTGTCTATAAAATTATCCTTTATGATTTTTTTATAAATATATATATATATATATATATATATATATATATATATTACATCAATTGTATACATTGATCGTCGTATTTATCATAAATATATATATATTTTTTTTTACACACACACACACACACACACACACACATATATATATATATATATATATATATATATATATATATATATATATATATATATATATATATATATATATATATATATATATATATATATATATATATATATATATATATATATATATATATATATATCATTAATAAATGAAAACTGTGGCATAAATTATCATCAAAATTCAGGCCACGGGAGTTAAGAATTCATATCTTTTTTCTTTGTCAGTCTCATTGTTAACGGAAAATTGTTAACGGAAAATGTCAAAATTAGTATTCATGTACCGAAGAAAATTTCCACTGTGGTGATGTCGAACACCTTCCATTACTGGGAATGCGCACTTTTATTTTGTCAATCGTGGCCTCTTCTACGGTTGAATAAAAATATGAAAGTTACAATTTTTTAATGGATCCCTCAGTAATAAATTATTAGTTTTCTGCTTAGAAATAAAGTATAGTTACCACCTTAATGCAATATATATTCTGGGAATATTGTTATTATGTTTCGATTGAAAAGTTTTCTTTTAGTTTTATTTTTTATTCATTTTAAGTGATGATCGTTAAATCTTCAAAAAATCTTAATTTTTTGGACGTTTTTGGAATACTGGCAAATTTCTGAATCATTTAACAACATACCGTTTTAGTATATTCTAATTACAACATTAAAAACTATGGCATGAATAAGTAATTCTTATGTAAATCTTAACAGTGTGGGAACGTTAAAAGCCATTTTCTAGTAATGAAGATTTTCATGCTTGCCCGCACTGTATAAAATAATTTACTTCAGATATTCCTTTCAAATAGTCAGGGAATCTGTATAAGGATGCTACCAAAAATATACTCCTAATTTTTATTTAGAAAATATTTTAACAAAAATTTATAGCATTTCAAGTGTAATTTTAATGTATTTTTTCAGTCTTTTTAAAATCTTATTATTCTAGATTAAATATTCTGCCGTGCTCAAAAATTTAAATAGGTGTATAATTATACCTACTGCTTTTACAATGAAAAATGCAAATATCGTTATTGAAACTTTATTAGTGTTGTTGTAAGTCTGCGTGCAATGTATCACTGTAAATTTTAAGTTTTCTTGAAATGCATTAACTTTTTAAATCACAAATAAAACTATTATTTACTTGTAACAAAATTAGTTCAAGGAATATAATTTATGAACTTTAGAGAAGTAATACCGAAAATTAAATGTATAATGGACAATAACCAAAAACCCATGTTCGAATAAACAGTCAAAATGCTGTATTTTCTACTTGTGTAAATATTATAACTCCCCTTAACCTTTTGAGGACGCCGTTTGCACAGTGAAAACGCCTAAATCTAGTATTTGTTTTCACTTGAATTCAATGTATTCCACTTCTATGGGCAGAAAATGATTAGTACTGCCATCTGTTATCAGTTTAAAGAAGTAAAAACATTTTGCAACCTTTAATTGGAAAAATTTTCACATTTCTTTAGGTTAAAAAAATTCGGGGAAAAAATCTGTACCGAGCAAACGGGGGAGGTTATTGCCCCTCAAATGGTTGAGGGAAGGTGGTTGGCAATTCTACAATATGAGTTATTTGAATAGTCGGTAATTTTTAATTTTTTCAGTGACACATTGAAACATACCGTGCCTCGTGCGTTTTGTGATTAGCACGTCGGTATTAGGTACTGAGCATGCTCGGATCGAATCCCAACAAGCGTCACTGAATGCCCTCATGTCTACACTCCATTGACTCCATAGATTTGTGTATAGGAAAAAGTTCCCGGGCATGTTATTCTCACTAATTCTTAGAATAGTTCTTATTTTTCCAGCAAGTTCTATACCACGCAATATAACGACTTTTCAAACATATCAATATTCTCGTATATATATAGAAAGAGAGATACAAACATATCAACTATGAGTAGCACTCCAGTAAGTTCTATGCCACACTATGTAACGTCTTATCCAACATATCGATATACTCGTGTACACAGGCTTCCCACCTGTAGCCGTTACACCCCCATTAACTTCTAAACGGCGACAGCTTAGACCATAAAGTTGGTGTCTAGGTATAGTAAAAAAGCTATGCGCTACTCGATGAGATAACTTACAACGCCATCTATCGTAAATTTTGGAATTAGCATTTTTATCTCATAAACGGAATGAGATACGGGAAAAAATCCAATTACAAATTTGTTCAGCACCACCGATTTAGTTAGAAAAGACACCTTGCGCACATTAATAATACTTAAAACAGAATGTAAAAAATGTACATTTGTTTGGTCACGATTTCGAAAATTGTCATGTCATAAAGAGTGAAAGAAAAAAGCTGAGACACTTCCCTATCTTCAGGATTATTTATTTATCGTGCGCCACAACACAGGCTGGTATTTAGTCCGTGAGGAGGTCTTTTCGAGCTTCGCTCGCGTTTCACGACGCCATACTGTGGAAAATCCCGACCAAACAAATGTTCATTTTTTACATTTAGTTTTGGGTATTAATGTGCGAAAGGTGTATTTTCTTACTAAATAGGTGATGCTGAACTACATTGCGATTAACATTTTTTCCCGTATCTAGTACCGTTTGTGAGATAAAAATGCTAATTCCAAAATTTGCCAATAGATGGCGTTGTAAGTTGTCTCATCGAGTAGCGCATAGTCTTTTTACTATACCTAAACACCAACTTTATAACCTAACTTGTCACCGTTTAGAAGTTAAAGGGGTTGTAACGGATACAGATGGGAACCCTGTA
Organism: Dolomedes plantarius; assembly: GCA_907164885.2. NCBI lineage: Eukaryota > Metazoa > Arthropoda > Arachnida > Araneae > Dolomedidae > Dolomedes > Dolomedes plantarius. The sequence continues at coordinate 109,523,485 of OU015490.1, read as the reverse complement.
TATATAGATACAAACATTCTAGTAAATACTATACCACCCATTATAACATCTTTTAAATCACTTGTTCACTTTATTGACAATTTCAAATGCGTAAAGGTAACATATTCTCATAACCATCTAAATCAGGTTAAAAATTGTAACATTATAACTAGATGCTACATAAATCTCGTACTGAAAAGAGACTGCGAAATTTTAGACCCAAATCTTTCCTTCTTATAACACATAAACAGGATTTAATTAAAATCTCTCCCTATGCAAACATTATTTCACATCTTTTTGCCCTTTTGTTTTGGAGACGGAATAAATTAACTACAACCAAAGAGTCTCTCGACTTTTATGGATCCCGGAAGGATTGTGTATGCAAATGAGTTAATTGTTTACTCGTGAAGTTATTAACAGCAGAGAATGGAGGATAAACTAGCGTGGCTCTGAATTAGTGCAGAACCGATAGCAAGAGGGTGACGGTAAGTTTGAATTGTTATTTTCATGATAATAAAGAAATAACCGGTTATTGGTTTTCTGGTTAGAAAACATGGATTATAATTGGAAATAAGCAAAAAGGTCTTTCTTACATGCAACTAATAAGCAAATCTAACTTACTTCGAAAAATGTTGTTCCTTTAAGTTATTTTACACAAATACTATATAGATCTTGGTTATCCTATATGTGCTGTTGTTATGACGTATGCCCCTTGTCCGGATAATTCCAAACTAGGTCCATACAGCTAGGCTGTGGCGGATTGTTTTAATGGCACCACAAGAGTAATAGTTCCCCTAAGCCCAATGTCACTACAATTTTTGCCCTGCACCCTTACATGGCGACATGTGGCTTGCGTCGTATCCTCGTCCATCTCGTACCACCAAATGAAAGATTTAACATGACCATACTCGGCGTAGACACGAGAGAAAACAGTGGCGCTTGTTGGGATTCGAACCGATTACAGAACGAATATTATAAGCTATTGCGTGTTCATCACAGGAAAAAAATATATGGAGGTTCTTTTCACAGGCAATTTAAACTACCAGTGACTGTTCAATTTCCTAAAAAACATTCTATATTCTGCGAACTAACATTGATTGCAATCAATGTTTCTATCTCAAGAGCAAAATGTGGATAGTAGGACTTGTATCTTACCTATTGTTTCCGGTTATAAACAATAACTTTCATTTTTCCCCCTCAGAGGAGGCACTTGTCGTCAAACATTCGCTTATACTACGCCGCAGTTTACTGTCATTTTGTTATGGAAGCACCATATAGGCCGACAGCATTACCCCCTATAACGGGACGACAGAAACGGAGGCATTTTTCGTGGCGCGACGCAGGGATTTGATCCGAGCACCCTCAGCATCGAAAACTAGCACGCTGTACCACTAGGGCACCACAAGCCCTTTGTGTATATATATATATATATATATATATATATATATATATATCAACATCTGTGTGTCGAGCACAGTTTTCCCACCAGTTGACAACATAGAAGGATTTTCCAGTCTACGGATCTAACGTGCCCATATCCGGCCTAGATATAAAGGTATTTACTAACGTTCGTCAGGATTCGAACTGAGCTACCCCAATTCAAGGTGGACCCTGGTTATTCTAAATACAAGGTGCACCCGGACATTTTTTTATAAATAAGAAAAATATTATTCACCTCCAAATATATTCATCTATTTTAAAATAATCGCCAAACGATTCTATAAAAATTTTCCAACGTTTCTCCAATTCATCGAAACACTGCTTATAGGCTTTGGAACTAATCGTTCGAAAAATACAGTGGTACCTCGGTTTACGAACGACTCGGTTTACGAACGATTCGGTTTACGAACAAGCGCAGGAGATGTGCTGCCGTCTGGTGATATACGATGAAAGCATTCGTCCTACTTGCTTCGATTTGCGAACAGTCGACATGTTAATCTCCGTTGGGCTTTTTCAAGCACAGCTCAAACGTTCGTTGCTCATGTATCTCCGAGATTTTTTTGGAGATTTTTTAAAATTAGCCCTCAATATGGCTCCCAAGAAAATGGAAAGACCAAGTAATATTGCTAGCAGGAAATCTAACCTAACTATTGAGAAATAGAAGGAACAAAGAGGCAATAAAGGCAGTTGATGTGGCTAAAGGAGTGACTATTTTAACGAAGCAAAGGCCTCAAGTTATAGAAAAGGTAGAAAAATTATTGCTTGTGTGAATTCGTAAAATAGAGCTATCTGATGATCATATTAGCAGTGGCGTAGCTAGGGGGGGACAAGAGGGTCTATCATGTCCCGGCGCCACTCGCTGAGGGGCGCCAAATGGTCCTTTTCACCAATTCTATATATCAGAGCTGCCGAACTTTTTTTAGTTGGCAATAGACTTTTCTATGATTTTATATTCGGTGATCGACTAGTTCTCATTTTTTGTGGAAAATGAGCAGCTTATCGTCACTAACATAGTCCATATATTTATGAAATTATGGCTCACGATCGACTAAAATCATGTCGAAGATCGGATTCTTAAAGTACCTTGCAGTCTGCCTGGAAGAAAATTTGGTCAACTTGTGTGCCAGAGAGAAACTTCGAGGGCTTTGATAATGAATTAGCAGACGTCTAAGGTGTGGATTAGATAGTGTCCATGTGTATAAAAATGGGCTTGAAGGTCGAATGCAAAGATGTGGAGGAGGTGCTGGAAGAATACAGCGAAGAACTTCTTGAGCTGAAGAGTCAACAGAGGAACGCTATCCAGGAAGAGTGTATCAAAGAAAGACAATGATAGGGATACATTTTCCATTCCCATGATAAAAGAAATTTGCAGCAAGTGGAGTGAAGTTCAGGCATTTATTGAGAAGCATCACCCTAATAAATATGTGACCCTTCTAAATGACAAATGTCCCGCTTCTGTGAAATTCTTTTGAAAAGGAAATGACAAATTTCTTTGGATCAGTTTCTTGTGGCAAAGTCAGCTAATGATATTGAAAGTAGACGAAGGGAAAAAACACTAAAATCAGAATTGCCTAGTGATATTACGGAAGTGGACTTACCCTCCAAGCAGAAATATCTGTAGTCCTCCCTTCCTTTTCAACAATCAACTGTCTGCACCAGCTATTATACCCTACAAAGTTACAATGCTGTACTGAACAATTATCATATATTTGTTATTTATAATAAAGTATGTTTTCTTTATTTCCACCATTTCTTTATAACTGAATACGTATAAACAAGGTAAAAATAACTATGTTCTAGAGGGTGAGCGGATTAATTCTTCATCCGCTAATTTATATAAGAAAAACTGCTTCTGTTTACAAACGTTTCGGTTTGCGAAGAATGTCTCGGAACGAATTAAGTTCGTAAACCGAGGTACCACTATACGCGTAACATTTGTAAAAGAAACCATTGCCCAGAATCAAACAGTTCCTTCCTAACTCGCCTTATCCTGATTCTTCATCGAAAAAGCACATCCTTGTAAAAATACTGATTAACTGTTTGATCTTCAGGAACAAATTCGTGGTGAATAAGTCCTTTTTAATCAAAAAATTTAATCAGCATCACCTTAGTCTTTGATTTTGACATCCTCACTTTTTTTTGTATGGGAGAAGACGGTCCTTTCCACTGTGCACTTTGTCTTTTTATTTCTGGATCGTATTGTAGACACCAGGTCTCATCTCCTGCTATAATACACTTTAAGAAATTGTTGTCCTGTTGAGCAGTAGTCAGCAAATCTTCCCAGCAAGCTTTTCTGTCTTCTTTTTACTGTTCTGTCAAAATCCGATGCACAAATCGAGCACAAACTTTTTTCATTTTCAGAATTCCAATTAAAATTAATCTACAGCTCTCTTTGCTTATCCCAAGCCACTCTGAAAGTTGCTGAGTTGTTACATGCATACCAGCTTTTACCAAGCTTTTACCAGCTTTAAGAAAGAATTTTCTCCACATTTTCCTCATTCTTTGAAGTTGAAGGGCGCCCTGACTTTCGTTCATCTTCAATGCTTTCTCGCCTACATTTAAAGCAGTGGTACCACTCATACACTTGTGTTGTTGATAATGATGTATCACTATATACTGTTCGAATCATCTCTAAAGTTTCGGTAGCAGATTTACCTAATTTGTAAAAAAAATTCATGTTACAACGTTGTTCCATTCCGAAGCAAATTTTTTTGTACAATGCCTTCTCAGTAATTGAAAGTTAATACGGCGTTTTGATATGCAATCGACTAAATAAGTAGTTTAAACTGGCTTTAATAAGAGGTGAGATGTCACTCTTTCCAGCCAGGTATTCTTTTACTTTTTTATTTTATTGTTTGATTGTTAAATTTGTCCGGTAAATTTATGGGCGCACCTTGTAGATTTTTCAAATGATTCTTACTTTTGTTTCACTTTGTATAAATCTTCATCACTTACAAAAACTTTCATATTTCAGAAGAAATTATAAATTTTTAAAAAAATGTGTAAAATGAAGCATAGAATACAATTAGAAACTTAAAACATAATTTGATTTGTAACAGTAACTTATGAGAAGGGAAAAAGACATTTTAATAATATATGTAAGAAACATATATATATATATATATATATATAAATCTAAGGAATTTTATAATAGTTAAATGTGTGCTTTAGTTAAGTTATTTTAAGCAAAATTATCGAATAGGACGAACTAGGATAAGTTATAGAAATTGTCAAATTTATTCTTCCGTTTATTCCCTCTATGCATATTTTTGTCATCAAAATTGTTTACAAAAAATTTCTCATTTGAGGAGAAATTATAAAACTGAAAAAAAATCCAATGTCTCATGTAAAATCCTATTTCATGAAACACAGTAGTATGTGTAACATGAAAAACAGAATATAATAATTAACATAGGATATGATGAGGACTGTACAACAAACTGTGTGAAATAAAAAAGCCGATTTTATATAAAATTCATAAACAAATCTAAGGAATATTTTAATCCTTAAACTTGTTCATTATAATAGTTACTCTAAAATATTTTATGCAATATTACTGAAATATAACTGGGTTTACTAATTGATTCTTTCTTGTGTTTTGCTCTGTATTAAACTTACTCATTTTTTAAAAAAACTTTCTCATTTTAAGAGAAATTTTTTTTAAAATTTTGTTTAAGATGAAACATAGAGTATACAAAGTGGTCATAAAAAACTTTGCCGATATATGAACCTCTAGCGGCCGTTCCGTCTTACCTATCAAGATGAGATTTTAGATATAGTTATTAAGAGGTATGACCTCGGGAATCTGAGAACGGCAACAGAGTGACGCCACGGTTACGGTTATAGGTATAGAAACTTGAAACTTTCAAATGACAACGCCCACTTTTTCCCGTCGCAAAATGCTCAGCTCATGCGAAAACCCTAAAAAGCGTTGGAACGGTACGTGTATCACAAAAAAAACGGACGCGTTATGCACGCACAAAAAAAACAGATCTGCAAATGGCTAACAAAAACGCGATCAGAGAGCTTTTTATCGGTTTTCTACGCTGAATATCTGCCGAATGGCTTTCTGTGATTGGTTTCTATCCTCTGTCACATGAAAATTTCCTCAGTGCGCCCCGATCGTGTGTTTGTTGGCCGTTAGCAGAGCTGTTTTTTGTGCGTGCATAACGCGTCCGTTTTTTTTTTTTGTGATATACGTACGGTTCCAATGCTTTTTACGGTTTCCGCATACGCTGAGCATTTTGCGATGGGAAAAAATGGCCGATGCTATTTGAAAATCTCTCTATAACCGTAACCGTGAGCGTCACTGTGTTGCCGTTCTCAGAATGCCGAGCTCATACATCTGAATAACTATATCTGAAATCTCATTTCGATAGGTTGAACGAAACGACCGCTAGTGATCCATATATCGTTTTTGTCAGTCATTCGTAGAGCTGTTTTTTTGTGCGTGCATGACGAGTCCGTTTTTGTGATTCACGTAACGTTCCAATGCTTTTTAGTTGTTTTGCATGCGCTGAGCATTTTGCGACGGGAAAAAGTGGGCGTTGCCATTTGAAAATCTCGAGTTCCTGTACCAATAACCGTAACCGTGAGCGTCAATGTGTTGCCGTTCTCAGAATGCCGAGCTCATACCTCTGAATAACTATATCTGAAATCTCATTTTCATAGGTTGAACGGAACGGCTGCTAGCTATTGTCCATATATCAAATAAGCTTTTTTGTGACCACCCTGTAGTTAGAAACATAGAATACATTTAGAACTAATTAGAACATAGGATATAATTAGAACTTTTCAGGAACTTTTAAGAAACATAAAAAAGCTTTTTTTAAATACAACTAATACACAAATCATAGGAATATTTTTAATAGTTCAATTTGTTCATTTCCTTTTAGTTATATTGTACAAAACTGTCGAACCAGATTATCCAACACATATTCTGCAATTGATTTTTCGTCCTGTGTTTTCCCCTGTCTTAATCTTTATGATTCACGAAAACTTTCTTATTAGAGGAGAAATTATGAAAACGAAATAAAAAATCATGTTCCTCATAATTTTTTACGCAAGGTAATGCCAAACTCAGGAGAAAAAGACAAGAAAATATCTATAAAAAAATTCAAGAACTAATCTCATTTCCAGAACTCTGGCGAAAAGAAATGAATTTTATGGGATTCACACGCGCTTTTAGCTCTCCTAATTCGTGCACTTTCGATCAGGCGTAACCTACCATATTGTCTATAATCCAATAAGTTTTAAATTCGTCCAACCTCGAAAACAGAACCGGATTTTTATGAAAGAAATTTTAAGCACTCAACATGTCGACTACGGAGTAAGGAATTACTGATATAAAATAATTTCAGCATAAGCTTTGATTATGGATATAAGTGCATTTTGCTTACTGCTTTTTCTATTTATAGCTCACTAAACTGCAAAATAAATTATTGGAACTTTTCATTTCGACTTACAGAAGTATTAAGGCTGCCGTGTGCTAACCGTATTGGATTCGCTCACCTCAATGTTAACCTATGGAGAAAATGTCTCTACTATTTATAGCTACATAAATGCCGATAATCCATTAAAAATGGTATTTTCAGATAGCCTGAATTGTTCTTCACCTTGCAACAAGATCAATTTTATAAATTTTTTCAACCAAAAATAATTTAAGACCGTTTCAAATCCACTCTACCAGAGTTTTACCCAGAATAATTTAAATTTTAATATACTAACCTTTTCCTTATGGGGTGGGATAGCATGTATCCCAAGAATACGGGCTCAAGAATGAATATATATATATATATATATATATATATATATATATATATATATATATATATATATATATCCCCTTAATGACCGTTCTTACAAAGAGGGTATGAAATTTCCCGTTCTAAAGAGGGAATCCGAAAAATGGGCCCCGTAAGCTAAAGGTAAATTGCAATTTTTTTAAACGAAAAATGCCTCAAGGTGTAAAATTTCTTTCTCTATTACAGAGTACAATTTAAAAAAGAAATAATCTTTCAATCCAAGTCGGCAATCCTTGGACACATTTTCTCCATAGGTTAACATTGAAGTTATACCCAATGTTTTAGTACATAGCAGCCATAAAAATTGAGAAAATTATCCACACTGACAAGGTTATTAGTAAATTATATAATTCCTTTGTATGAAGCGAAATTTTAAATCTGTTTCCCCCCTTTTTGCGTACGATTGAGGTGCTATGAGAAACGTAAATGAATATACTTATTTAAACTAATGGTTAAATAAAAAAAAGGCCAGTCTTCTAAACAGGGCATTGAATGAATTTCATCTCAAAATAGGAACTTCATCAACAAAATGCGGGTTTGCTAATGTGGGTCACTTGTCGCTGAAGACATCCGCACATAGTCCGTAAGAATACAAACAGATGGAACCACATATAGTCAATATGTTTTTCTTGTTGTTTGCCAATGCGGGGCACTTGCCCATTAAGACATTCGCACTTAATCTACAATAATCGTTGGTTACTTTCAATGGGGGCACTATATAGGTGAACGAACACCACCCTCTGGTGCCACCTCAAGCACCCCCAGGGGAGACTTCTTGGGAATCGTATCTTTTCCTACACTTTCAGACGTTATAGAAGGACTTTACAGTATGCAGATTTAACATGTCTATATCCTGCCTAGACACGAACGTATTTAATAGTATTCGTCGGTATTCAAACCAAGCACCCCCAGTCCCATGTACCAACGTGGTACCACTAGGCCACCTCGGGCCCTAAGATTTTCGTCCAACATGGGGCTCGAACACACGACTCCCAGAATTTTGACAGAGAACCCCAGTACCAAGTACCAACGCGCTATCACTAGACTACCACGGGCCCTAACAGTTTTGCCCAACGTGGGGCGTGAACACCCACCCTGAGAATTTTGACAGGGATGATATCTCGGGGATTGTGCCTCTTCCTACCCTCTCTGATGTCATAGCACGACTTTCTTGGCTACATATTTAAAATGATTTTATCCGGCCACGACACGCTGGTATATTATGACTTTCTTCAGGATTCGAACCCAGCACCCCAAATTACAAGCCTAACATTCTACCATTAGAATATCTCAGCTTCATAAAACAAGCATTAAAGATGCTGGCAAAATTAATAAAGCCCACATTTATGGGCTGTTCTGAAGCGAAAATATGCATCTCCGGCGTACAGGTAACATTGAACCTGCGTATCACTTAGGCTACACGCTCCTTAGCAAGGCATAGCCGATGAGTATGCTGGAGGCAACCTACATACAATGCTACGTGTACTTAGGAGGGAACTACAATGGATTTGACTTCTAACACTCTGACTTTTTTGGAGATCTGCTCAAGAGTTAAATCTGCCATCGCCCTTTCGTGGCAATCTCCTCCAGCATATGACTGGTATTGTGGCAGACAGCCGGGAGGAGCTATGCCTTTTGTGAGCAATCGTGCTCAGCAGACTGCTTTGTCAAGACTCCTAAGTGGTCACCTGAAGTGCCTTAAATTTCATCAAGGCAATAAGATCTTTCCCATTTGGGGAAAATGTAACATCAATTATTCCATCCCTCACCATATTTCTTGCTTAGGGCTTAAAAAGGTGGATTTGACGCAGAGTCAACTCCTTGTCTTGGATTTTTTAAATGTTTTAGATCTCATGGATCTGGTCTAGCCTATTGGCTAGATCAGATAGGATTAGTAACAACAACAACAAGCAGAAGGATGGAGATGTACATAGTGGTCGCATAAATACTGTTAAAACTTTAGGAATGAATTACAAAACTTATTTTGAAAGCTATTTTAATAATCATATGATGTAACATAGATGCAAAACCTATAAACACACAGCATCAATCATTTTTCAGAATGGTTACCATTAGCCTTCACACAACACTTTTGTCGTCGAGGCTATTTATCGATTCAATTACTTTGGGTCTGCAGTAGAAAAGCTGCAGCTGATTGTACCAAAGGAGTGCTTCAAGCTTTTAAAATTGGAATGCATTTTATGGCAGGTCCTGCCGTTAATCACACTCCAAATCATGTAGTGCCACGGGTTGAGATTCGGGCCTTTAGAGGGTCTATTGGAGAGTGAGATGAAGTTAGGGATATTCGCCAAAAGCCACTTCTGAGTGGACTGCCTTTTCATGTTCGTCAAAATTTTATTAACACAAGTATATTGGCAAAATGCATAGAGCTCGCAGTTGTAGTCGATTTTTAATCAAAAACATGCACCTCCACCGTACATACTGTTATTTGAAGGTATTCGAACTTGAAGCGACGTATATCTGTCAAACTGAACCCAATATCCCCTTAAGGCTAAACATCTAAAAATTAAAAATTGGTTCGGGATTTTAAATATGGACCAACGTGTTATTAAATTATAATTTATCTAATGAGTGACGATTTCACAATGTCCTCTATAAATATTAAAAGCAGAAAACATATAAAAAGGATCTGAAAAAAAATTATAATAGCTTTCAAGTCACTGAGACCAGTCGTTAAATTATTAAAACAGTTCCGGTACAGAAAAGGAGAGTATTTACCAGAGTCCCGCGATCTTTAGATCATACTGGACAAATATCAGTAGCTGCAAGGTTGAAGCGGTGTGACTAGGACTCCGTGACAAGATGGTCATTTATAGCTTTAGCAGAGAAAGTGGCAATATGTCTGGGAATCCAAAATACAAAAGCTTATTGGGTTCTTTCAGGAAACTAAAAAGATCCCTTTGACCACCGGGTTTCCTCGATGTATCGCACCAATCGGCTTTAGTCTCCCTTTGCGCCCTGCTAAATGGAAAGACTTGGAAAGACTTACTGCACTTAGAAAGAAAGGTGGTGATTACTCCACGGGGTGTCCCTAGATAGCTGATTTTCGGCGAACTAAACATCACCAGAAACTGCTCTCTTGAGTCCAGCCGTTTTTTTTTCCATTTTGAGCAACAGACTATGTAACAACGTGTTATTAATTAAAGTCATTGCGTTTTCTTCACATTAAAAGACACCAAGGCATTGCTATATTCCTTGATTTATTGAAAACTTAGACAAACTTGAAAAAAAAGAAAAATAAACTTGCGAAAATAATAACAAAAGCAACTTAGTCCTAAAACAGAAAGAAAGAAGATTTTTAAAAGCCCTCCCTTGTTTTAAATAAGAGCAAATCTAAACATGCTATGCCTGATATAGTGTCCAATTTTTTTTTAAATGGGAAAATAGAGAAATCTTACGCAATCATTAATTCTTTTAGTTCAGTTAGAAACAAATTCGTGACATTATGTCACATTACACAAAGTAATGTTTAAATTAAGAAGATTACGGAACTTCGCCACGCATTTTGATTAGCTAAATGGCACTTAATGAAATCGCTTCTTGTGCAAACACTGTTTAAAAGGATTTTCCTTCATTTCTGACAACTTTAAGTGAACTGTTCTTTAGGCTGAGTGCATAACACTTAGACAAGTCTTAATTTTATGCGCCTAAATGAGTGAATCACTGACACCTGAAAAAAGAATTTCGGACACATAACCTAGCAATTTTGATAATACTTTATATATATATATAAAAAAAAATATATATATATACATATATATATATATATATATATATATATATATATATATATATATATATATATATATATATATATATATATATATATATATATATATATATATATAAGGGAATATGTGCCCGGATTTACAAAACTCGTACGTTGTAATCCAAAAATATTATTCCGTGCACAGCCTAAGCTTATACGGAAACATTAGATAACAGGTTGTTCTGACGGAAATCCTCCCAGTCGGAACCCATGAGCATTGAGAGAGAGCAAACTACGCTTACTCCCCCAAGCCAAGACAATTTAATTTTAAAAATACTAAATTTCTAACACCCTCAGACAAATTTGTTGACAACCTGCAAGTATTAACTGAAAAGTTTAAAATTCTTGATTCCACAAGAAGTCAATTCAGCTTCCATCCCTGTGATCACTTGTTTTTTTTCCCCTAATGTTATTTATAGCAGTTATTATATTTACAACAATTATAACAATTATTAAATTTTCAGTCATCCACAAGATGGCCAATATTACTGAATAATGTTAATATTTTAAATGAAAAAATAATAATCACAACACATCAGCGATTATACTCAGTGAATACTTAAGAGCAATACTCACAGAGACTTAAGCGCAATGCATATTTGGGCTTAATTGAAGGGCTTAATCAATGGCGCAATCACATGTTAACAACATAATATATCATTAGGACACTTAAAATTAGCACATATTATTAATATTTGCATTACATAGTGATTTTCCAATATTTAAAACTTTCAATACCCCTTAAATTCAATGCATTATACAAATTAACATTTTTGACACCAACAATAAATTTATACACTGATAAAACAGACAATTTTTTTTTTCAACTTGCAAAAGTCATTATAAAATTACTACACTGAAGTGCCACTGAATTAGGGATACCTACCTAGTAACGAGTTGAGCCTCCTCTGGCCTTGATAACGGCTGCCACACGACGAGGCATAGATTCAACAAGTTTCTGGAAACGTTCCACGGGAATGGCTTGCCAAATATTGGCTAAAGCTGTCCATAATTCAGTGAGGTTCTTTGGTGCTGTGTGATGGCCTTTCACGCCAAAACATCCCAAAGATGTTCAATAGGATTTAAGTCTGGGCTTCTAGGTGGCCAATTCATGACAGAGAAGTCAGAGCAATGCTCCTCCAACCAGCCAGTTTCCAACTGGGACTTGTGAGAGGTACAGTTATCTTGCTGGAAAACCCCATTACCGTGCGGATAACAGAACAGCATAAACGGATGGAGGTGATCACCCAGCAAATCTACGTACCGAATTGCATTGAGGGAGGTTGGTACACGCACCAAAGATCACAAACTGTGCCACGAAAAAACACCCCATAACATGATTGAGCCACCATGCCCTTGTACAGTTCCAGCCAGGCATGCAGGATCCATGGCTTCATGAGCCTGACGCCATATTCTCAGCCTCCCGTCGGCGTTAAGTAGTCGGAATCGAGACTCATCACTCCACGCTACTCGTTTCCAGTCCTCTACACTCCAATCTCTGTGCTCTCTTGACCAGGCAAGACGTGCAGCCCGATGGCGAGTATAGAGCAATGGTACTCTCGTAGGTCGACGGCTCCCGAAACCCATGCGGTGAAGCGAGCGTTGCACAGTTAGTTTACTGACTGTACGACTGGCACCGTTATTAAACTGGGTGGTAATTTGAGCTAATGTTTGGCATCGCTGGCTACGTACAATACGTCTGAGCCGTCTCTCACCACGCACTGTCAAGGATAATTGTCCTTTGCCGTTTGCCCGATCGCTAGTTTTTTTCCACCATCCATGTATTCTTGGTAAACTCTTGACACTGTCGACCTTGAAAATCCTAGCTGTCTGACGATTTCGGAAATTGAATGGCCCATGCATCGCGCACTTACAATTTGTCCGCGATCGAAGGCGTCTAAATCAGGCAGTTTACCCATACTGGCAATTCCAACAACTAATTCAGAACAACCACAGTACGCGCTATATGCAGTCACTTGCGCATACATGATGCGCAGCGCTACACAATTTGCATAGGCTTTGCTATCAGGGCAAACTACACTGCAGTGGCACTGCAGTGTAGTTTGCCCTATTCACTAAATAATTTACGTTTTATAATGCTATGCACCAAATACACAACATAGATTGCTATTTACTTTACTTTTTAAATTTTTACAGATTAGCACGTTATATTGCGTTTTATTAACATTTTAAAGAGTTCTATACGATAATAAACAATGTAATTAGCTATTTACAGTACCTAAGATAACCAATAGTTTTACACCTGGTATTACAAATGGAATACATATTATGACTTGGTATACAATTTGAAATCAATGCAATAAACTTATTAACATACATTTCAATAACATTAATAATTTACACTTTGGCTGACCAGGGCACACAACGTTAGCACTGCACCATCGTACAACCAATCACGGAGACTTAAGCGCCAGCGACCTTAGGAATAGATAACCAGAAAATTTACTTGTTTCCTTTAAATGTTTCGTTAATACTGCGAATAAGCCTTTACTCAAAATACAGCATGAAAAAGACAATGAATTTCTTTTTAAAAGCAGAATTATATGCACTTTAGGTTACATTTTATATAAATTAAAACTTAACATTACATTTTAACTTTTTATTTTTGTTTTTGTTTATATATATAAAAATAAATGCACGAACATTATAAAATGTACATTTAGCACACAAATCCAACAAAATATATCATTCTTTTCAGTTACATTTATAATTAATACAATGCGTTACAAATCATTTCCATTTCCATTCTATTCGCAATTAAATAACACTATATTGAAACTTATACAAACTTATACAAATTAGCAATTATCTCAGAACCGTCACATGCACGAAAGGCATGCGCTGGTCCATGAGTTCACTCACTATATTCCGAATAACCTTTTTACAGTAAAAATCGCATTAGAATTTGTATTTATTCCATCTCTCGCAATCTTTAGGTAAATGTTTCCTGTGTTCTTTGAAAGCTTCGCATTTAAACAGACAGTGTTCGACTGTCTGATCATCGCCGCACACACACCTCTTGTCTTTATTATGTATTCGATGTTGGTATAAACCGAAGGCTCCGTGTCCCGTGAGTGCTTGATTTATTTTGAAATCACCTAGGAGTCTGTCTTTGGACACATTTGGAAAAACCTCGTAAACTCTTCGGCTTTTATCAGAATCTCTCCATCTCTTTTGCCAAACTTTAATCGCATGTTCTTAAAATTCTTTTTTTTATCATTTTCCTATTCTTTTTAAATTTAGTATCGATTTGTAGCTGCCCCGTGGTTTCCTTTGCTATTTTATCAACAGCCTTATTCTTTTCGTGTCCTACATGAGCTTTCACCCAATCCCAAGATATTTCTGCTCCCTCTTTTTTAATCATTTGTTTGATGATTTCAACCATGTCTCCTTTGTAATGTAGACTACTTAGCGCTTCTCGAAACGGTGAATATGTCATAGGTTTTAACCCCCTTTCCTTTAGCCAATTCCACAGCCATCTGGATTGCTCTTACTTCGGCAAGGTACGGATTACCCTCTTCAATTCTTTCTTTCCTAATATCTTGTTTGATGTCACCTTTGTACCAGATTAGGCCAGAGCCCACTTTATCTCCCATTTTAAAGCCATCTGTAAAGATATTGTCCTCAGCTTTTGATTTCATGTCCGATGTCCATTTGATCTCATATATTTCATCCAGTTGTCTAATTTTCCTTTGTTTTACCTCACAATTTTCACTACTGCAAACTTTATCTTCCAATATAATTTCATTTCCCTCATTGTTGATTTTGTAAAGTCTCTAATTGACCCTTGCCTTTAAATCAAGTGGGAGGCAGCCTGCTATTACATTCAGGGCATCGGTGGAGACAGTCCTAAAACATTTTGCGATAGCTATTAAAATGGTCTTTGCGTCCGTCTAACTTTATTGTTGATCATTTCTTTATCTTTATACCAGGCCTCAGTCGCATATAATATTATCTTTTCTGAAATTAGTCTGTAGATTTCTTTAATAATCACTGGCTTAATACCCCACGTCCTCTTGGTAAATCTCATCACTTTATACATCATCTTTAAAGCTTTTTCTTTCATATCATCAATATGTTTCTTCAAATTCAACTTGTGATCCAATGTCACACTCAAATACTTCAGATCTGTCTTATATCTAATTGCTTCATTTCCTAACTTTATCGTAGGATTTCTGCTTATTTCCTTTTTGCTTGCTATTACCGTATAACTGCATTTATTAATACTGAAATTCAAGCTGTGCTTTTCCGCCCATTGTTCACATTTCACTAAGACATTTTTGGATAAGGTCCGTAAATTTATAGCTTACTCTACTGGCAATGCTAGTCAGCAAGTCGTCTGCAAAAGCCTGGATATTATACCAATCTTCCATTTTGTTCGTATCCAGTAGCTCGTTAATAACTACAAGCCATAAGATAGGGCCCAAGGAAGAACCCTGGGGCACACCCGCGTTATATTCATGATCCGCGTCTTTAAATATTATTTTTCTATTGTGTAGATAATTGCTTATAATTTTCAAAAGGTAATCATCCAATTTTAACTTTCTTAATTCGTAAATTATGCTAGTTTTCTTAACGGAATTAAATGCATTTGTAATGTCCAGCGTGATTAAGCAAGTATTTTTATTTTCTTTTTATTGTCGTAAGTTGTAAGTTAGAATTATATATAAAATATATTGAAGGTAGCAGATATCGAAATACACTCATGTCCATAAATTGAGGATAATGGCAGCTCCAGCAAATAAAGGTTCAGAAACAAAAGAAACGTGACTTATTCATAAAGCCCATTTATTGAACAAAAGATAATGAATAAAAAAGATAGTGTATGTATGATGCCATTCATAAAAACTACGATTTTTGCTCCCTGGAGCAATTATAAAAAATATTCTCTTTACAAAAACTTAATATTACATGGTTGGTATGATGGTTAATACATTGTGTGTCTCTCAGGCGATGAAATACAGTCCGTACAACGCCTAGGGATGCTGAGTATCAAATTATCGAGCTGATCTTCTGGACGATTACTCCACTCAGCAAGCAATGCTCTACCAAGTTCCGGTACACATGTAGAAGGTGGTTCATGGGCTGCAATTCGTCGGCCAAGCATATCTCACACATGCTCTATCGGATTCAAGTCAGGTGAGAATGCTGGCCATTCCATACGAGTGATATCCTCATATTGAAGGCACTTGTTTACGATGTTTGTTCGGTGAGGACAGGCGTTCTCATCCATAAACACAAATTCTGCGCCCTTGGCACCCCTAAACAAACGTACATGTTGTTCCAGAATGATGTCCGGATAAATGTGGCCGTTCATGGTTCTGATTTGAACATGCAGATCTGTTCTGGATCCCAGTAAAATTCCTCCTCAAACGAGCAATCCTACATCACCGTAACAGTGTCGTTCAATGATGTTGTCTTGGTGGTAAAGGGTACCTGGCGTTCTCCATATGAAAGTCCGACGTGAATCAGACTGCAAGCTAAACCTGGACTCGTCGAAAAACATCCCACAAGCCCACTGTGACGATGTGAATATTGCATGTTCTATACTCCAGACTAATCGCAGAAGACAGCGAGTTGCCGTGAGCGGAACACATCTGACATGCCTGCGAGCATATAGACCAATATTTCCCAAACGTCTGTACATGGTTTGCCTTGAAACTGTGGTACCCGTGGCTGTAGATAGCTGACCAGACAGGTCGGATGCTGTGCTCCGTCTGCTTCTTTTGGCAGTTACTGCCATATACCGGTCTTCATTCGGCGTTGTAACTTGGAACGACCTGTACTGTAACGTCTACTCACATTTCCATCATCTTGGAATCGTTGCCAAAGCCTAGAGATGACACTTTGGGCAATTCCAAGTTTCTGGGATACTTCCATCTGAGTACGCCCACATTCCAGGTGGCCGATAATTCTACCATGTAAAAAATCATCCACTTGCGTCCTCTGCGTCATAACTATTCGGTTATGGCACTGAGCGTTTACAGAACGCTTGTGAACAATTTTACTTATTTGCCACCATTCCTTATATACCCCTCTCTTACACTCTCGTCAATGTGACGTACTATCGGCGCCATCTGGTGGCTTCCTGTAATTTGCATATTATTCCTGAAGATGTGTGTGATAATTCTACAGGTCAAATTTTTCCTTTAGAGTTCGATTTCCATGTGATTCTGAATAATCCTTAATTTATGGACATGAGTGTATTTCAAATCTCCTTTGAAGTTTAACTGATAAACATTAATGACATTTTTTATTTATATAATGATGTTAAGGCCAATTTATGATGTTATGAACTCAGCTTTGTAGTATTCACTTCCTATATGAATTATAACTCTGTCTTAATCTCTAGAGTTAAGTACAATCTTAATACCTTCTTGTTCTGAGCATAATGACGTCACATTCAGATGCATAAGTAAGAGAGCGATCAATGACTCCCGAGTAAGCAGATTGATTTGACCAATTGAGCCTCTTTAAAATGTAGGGCTATTTCAAACTAACGCTGTTGAGTTTTGTTATTGTGTTTGTTCTTTTGTTCCGTTGTTGTTGTATTTTCCAATCCCTATTCGGTGAAGCCTGAGCTAGACTAAGTCCATGACCCCATTAATCCTTATAAAATCCAGTACTAGCAGAGGATCAGCTCAAAAAGCATCGACAGTCAATACCGCACAGTTATGGAGATAGTCGGGAGAGGATTTCTGCTTATTATTGCACTTGCTGTGCACCTAGAAGACCTTACGCCCTCATCATAAGTAAGACATTCCAAGTGCCCGATTGAGAACCTAGAGGCTGCATTCTGCAAATCTCCAGCACCCCCAGAGTTCAAGGTGCATCCAAGTGAAGCTCTGTGATACGAGTAATGAACAGGAGGAATTTGCTCCAAGACTTTTAGTCGGATATTTACTTAACTGAAAAGATCTCAAGATAAGTCAAAGCAGTAGTGGAAATTGAAGGTTCCGCACACCCCTCCTAAGCCAAACTGTCTGGCAAGTCATTGCCGCTGAGGATCACGTGAGAAGGAATCCATCGCTGATCAATATCGTAAGACATTGGTAATAATCTAAGTTATCCAGAAATTGTAATCCAGCTTAACCCTCAACTCTATTCCAGTCACCCAATTGTGGTATGGAGCTTCGGCTGTTCGAAAATATCCTCATATTTTTAAAATTGCTATCAGTATTGATGGCGGCCAGTCCCTCGTATTTTTGTGTTCTACAAAAGTAGTTGACGAGCTTCCAACAATGCGGATTCAAAACGTTTATCCGAAGTTAAAAGTGTTAACGATCAAAATATATTTGTTGTTAAGTTACTTACAAGAACATGTCAATTCTTAGACACTTTTGTGTATCTTATTATAAATCGAATTCTGTATATTTGCTAAAGATTTATTGCACCCAACAACAAATTCGTAAGGGTCGAAGTAGCTTAGTGGTAGCGCGTTAGGCTTAGACCTAAGGGTGATCGTTTCGAATCCCGACATACGCCATTAAATACATTCGTGTTTCGGCCGGATATGGCTATCCGCAGGCCAATTGTTTGGAAGTTCAACGTCCTTTGTCTTTTAAGATAAGGTAAATGTATATGGATTACAGAATTTCAACCCTCTTTAATAAAGCAAATAATGTTTAAACTGCACTACTCCGTTTTACTGAGACGCCGAGCTCACAGCAAATATTTACTTCAACACATCGCAACTTAATCGCTTTTCAACTTAATCGCAATAAGATGGTATTTTTCCATAGACATCGGTATCGATATCGGTAAATTGGTAAATATATCGGTAATATAGGTTATCGATATAGGTAAAGATATCAGTGAATTTCTCATTTAAAATGGTGCATTTGGGGGGAGTAAAGGGTGCCGAGGAAGCCTAGTGGTAGAACACTCTAAGTACTCTAGTCGGTAGTACATACTACCGACTTTTGGCCAAATTGAATTTCTCTTTAGCCATGGCGGTTTTAAATGCGTGATCAATAAATTGTTAAATACACTTAAAGAGAAGATACCTGTAACTCTGCAAACAATGGGTCTGATTTTAAAGATATGTAGGGGAAACTCTTGTACCTAGGGCGGGCTATTTTCAAATGGCAATATCTTTACTTATAACTAACTTACAATAATGAAAATAGTTTGTACCTAGGGCCAGTTATTTCCAAAAACTGAAATTGTTGTTTACAATAAAAAAAACAATTTGTATGCATTATTTCTTTCATGCACAACTTCCAAAATCTTAGTAAGGAAGAAATGCTAATTGTAGGCAATGTCTTAAAGGAAGAAATGTTTATTATATTTCACTTTCTAATGTATGTTTTTTGTCCATTGTCTTCTTAATGAACCCACATAAATTTTCTGTTTCAAACACAGATTTTTTAACCTTTTTTTAAACAATTACTTTTTTCAATATTTGTGCTTGAATTTCATTTTTCTCAGGGGTATCAGGGAGAATTCTACACTTGACACGTTTTCGTTCACCTCTGTTCTACCAGAGTCCATGGCCCTTGGTACAAGTCAAGATTATGGCCCTAGGTACAAGATGTTGTTGTTTTTGGCAAAATGGCTTCCATAGCAAAAGACCTGCAGAAACCAAACTTTGTTTTTATATCATTTTTTCCTTTAATGATTACAAAAAATATCTGCTATACATTAAATCATAAGTTTGAACTTACTTTCACAAAATAAGACTGCCTGGCAAACAAAATAGGCTTTCTGTTCTATTTAACGATAGCTTCTTCTTGCTTTCATTAAAAATGGCTGTTATGTTTTGAAACAGTGTTGTCACTCACTCCAATGAGTAAAAATGCTGTAAAATAATAATTATTTAAATAAAGCATGGTGGCCCTAGGTACACGATGGCCCTAGGTACACGATGGCCCTAGGTACAAGAGTTTCCCCTATATTTTCAAGGGTTCGTGTGTTCCAGCCCCACGTCGGGCGAAATCTTTAGGGCCCAAGGTAGCCTGGTGGTAGCACATTGGTACATAGAACTGGGGATACTAAGTCCGAATCTCCGTAGCAGAACTGCTGCTTTATCTAAACACGACAATAGGCATTTCTTCGTTACCCCTTACCCTCACTCAGGTACAAGAAGTTTTATTACCCCCCGCCAAAATTTTTCGCGAGTTTCAAACCAACAGCAAAACCAGTATCGCGGGCGAAATAATAGAAGCTCACGGCGTTACAATGAAATTAATGCACTTAAAGTAAATAATATGCAAGCACCTTACGTGCACTGGCAAGTTGTTTCACATGATATGGTTCAACCTGTTGAAACTGTGTGGTCAAATGTATTAACTTGTCCGAGCAGTAATCATTATTTTGAGAATAGTGAAAGTCGGGGTATTTTTGTGGCTTATAATGAAAGTGAGTCTAGCTGGAATAATGCGGTAATTCCAGTACAAATTTCTGAAAATAGTGCCGATACTGATCAGCCACTGGAAAAAAAAACGGCATACTGTTGTTTTACATATTTTTGAAGGGGACATGTAGTGAATAGAAAAAAATACATACTAACTACAGATAACAACTTACTAACTAATGTACTAACTTCACAAAACATAACACATGTGCATTATGAATTGGGAGAGAGCAGCTACAATCAGTCAAGAAATGTCATGCTGTGCAATTGTGTTGACACTTTTAACTAAAATAGATTTTCTAGGGCGCAGTTGGCCAGCCCAGTATCCGCAACTCTGCAAATCCACTGTGTGTTGGTGTCACCAGGACCCTTCGGGGTTAGTTTTGTAAAATGGGAGTGACGTTTTTCCCCCACACAAAGTGTGGAAGGTTTTTTGGCTTTGCCACCCATTATGTAAAAAAGGTTGCTAAAGTTGATAGACAAGCGAGTTAAGGGAGCTACGAGGTAAGCAGCTCCAGGTGTTAACCGGCGCTTGTGCTTAGCAGGCCCAAAGTTTACGTAGCAGAACTGCTGGTTTGATTCTCTAGGTTGTGAGTATTGCAAAGTGTAGTTTTATTGAATGCTAATATATATTCCGTACAAGTAGTACGTATGCTTATTGCTGTAAAAGAAAATTCTATATGTGAACGAATTCAATAAACATTGTTTCATGTGTAAACTGTGTTTGTATCAAATTCATTTAGAGTGCCACTTCAAATTTTATACACCCAAGTCTGGATTGAAGTGAACTAAACACTATATGTGTTAATTTTACCAAGTGGGTAAAGTTGGTAATGTCAATTGAGATATCAAGTTGTAATGTCTCCTACTTATGCTGCTTGTTATTATGTTGTCTGCACGAGCTATGCAGAATTTGTAAATTATTTGTTAAATCAATAACGGAGCTTTCCTCTCGGAGGAGGAGTTGATATATTTGGTGGTATGGTGGTTGCTGGTTAATTGAAATATAGATTATTCTTAAGAATATTAATGTGTAATAGTTATTGACTCCTGGATGTCTCGGTTTGTGGGTCTAGAGTGAGTGGTGTTAGATGGCATTGTGACTATGACATAGGAGGTAGCGAAGTGTCCCTAGGTCTGGACCGGCTGAACTGACGAGAACAGGTTGCCGTCATGGCGACCGTCATTAGTAGCAGCTATTTGGGATAATACGCGAAAACGTGGGAAGCTGTGGTGTTTTTGAATCCTTTCTCCATAGGTTAACATTGAGGTGAGTGAATCCAGTAATGTTATTACACAGAAGACTTAAGTCCTTCTATTAGGTCAGAAAGGGTGGGATAAGGTACTGCCCCCCCAGATATAGCCCCTAGGGGGTGCTCGGTCAAAATGGAAAGTGCACCAATGGTGGTGGTGGTGTTTCAACTATACGGTGTCCCATTGAAAGCAACTAACGATTTTCTTGGATTATATGCGAAAGTGTCCAGTGACAAATTCCCCGCATTTGCTACCATCAACAGCAACATCGACTTCATTGTAGCGTGTGTTTATTCATCGAGTAACTGTAGTCAAGTGTAAATTCCGCATTTGGAATTAATTTTCATTCAGCTGACTTGTCGAATTTTCTACAGGGTGTTTCATCAAAACCGCCCAAACTCTGCTCAGCCAGATTCCTCGCTTGGAGAGTACATAAAAAATGCCAAAGAACTATACCTCTACGATCTATAGTTTTCGAGAAAAATGCCAGACAAAAGTGTTACGTCATATCCAGTATACGAAAAAAACTTTATTGGAAACATGAACATCGGTATTTGCATATGTGCATATAGGAAGATGTTAAAAATGTCCTCAGCGCATATTGAGGCATGCGTGAACTCTATACGCGTAACATTTGATTTGATATCAGAGACGTTTTCAAATCTATGTCCTTTCATTGTCATCTTAAGCTTCGGAAAAAGGAAAAAAATCAGCTGGCGAAAAGTCGGGAGTACATGGTGAGTGATTTTTCGCTGTAATTGAGTGCTTAGCAAGATATTGTTGTACAGAATTTGCTGTATGGGGCCTAGCATTATCGTGTAAAAGAAACCATTACCCAGAGTCAAACAGTTCCTTCCTAACTCGCCTTACCATGCTTCTTAATCGAAAAAGCACCTCCTTGCAAAACTACTGATGAATTTTTGATTTTTAGGACCAAATTCGTGGTGAGTAAGCCTTTGTAATCAAAAAATGAAATCAACATCACCTTAGTCTTTGATTTTGACATCCGTACTTTTTTTGTATGGGAGAAGACGGTCCTTTCCACTGTGCACTTTGTCTTTTTTTTCTGGGTCGTATTGTAGACACAAGGTCTCATCTCCTGCTATAATACTTTAAGAAATTTCTGCCCTGTTGCGCAATAGTCAGCAAATCTTCCCAGCAAGCTTTTCCGTCTTCTTCTTGCTCTTTGCCAAAATACGAGGTACATATCGAGCACAAACTTTTTTCATTTTCTGATTTTCAATTAAAATTAATCGACAGCTATCTTTGCTTATCCCAAGCATGTCTGTAAGTTTCTGAGTTGTTTCTTATCGCCAGTTGATTTTTTCCTTTATCCGAAGTTTAATATAGACATGAAAAGACAGAGATTGGAAAACGTCTCGGATATTAAATCTAGTGTTGCGCGTATTTTGCGAACAGTTAGTTCCAACGCCTATAAACAATGTTTCGATGACTTGAAGAAACGTTGGAAAAATTGTATAGACTCCTTTGGCGATTATTTTGAAGGAGATAAATTTATTTGAAAGTGAGTAATATTTTTCTTATTTATAAAAGATTGTCCAGATACTTTAAGGGTCCACCTTGTATAATGAATCATTTTAATCGATCAGCTATAATCGATAGCGAAAATACTGGCATTGACTTTAGGAGACCCAGACTCTATTTTCGGCCCCAAATTACAGGCGATGCAGTTTTAATTAAGTATATCATATTTCATTTAAAATAATTCAAAAATGAGTAATTGATTAAAGCAACCTCTCGATTTCTCTCAAGATAGAGTGCTTCATTACCATATTCAGGTTTGCCAAATTTCTTAAAAGCTCTTTTCCACAACTTTAATAACGCCGACTGTCAAACTAATGGATCTGCCACTTAGCTTATATTAATTTAACATATGCTCGAGGATGTTGTGCAGGTCTTACAAATGTCATTAATTGCCTCGCGAATGGTGGTATATGACTTCAATATTTGTTTACCTTTACTGGTGTTTAATAACACGTGATTCAAAATAGGTTGATCGCTTATCTAATTAGCTCTCATCAGACTGATTGTCAGAAAACCACTCAGATGAAATGGCTCCCGTCAGTTTGTGCTTTAGTTTATGATATGGACAGTTTGTCCATATTAAGGCACATTAAGCTGCAATGCGGTAACGTATTTACTAATATTAAATGTTGTATTATGTGTATTGTGTTGGATTCAATCATAAAATGTCATTTTTATCAGTGTAATGAAATAATTCCAGCTACAGATTAATTCACTTTATTAATACAGCCTTAATAATATTAATTAATTATTAGCAACTCAGATACTATATTTATTAATATGTTATAACTACTAATGTGCTAGAATATTAATGTGTCTTTTAATTATCGTATTTTTTGGATGATAAGACGCATCTCAAATTTAAGAGAGGATTTTTAGAAAAGAATATTTTGAATTTTGTTATGTATATGAAAATATTTTCAATTTTTTACTTAATAAAGATAAATACTACATATGAAGGCCTTATTTGAATAGTAGTCCAATTCCACTTCTTACAAAAATGGAGTTAGCCTCACTTTCATGTTCATACAAGTAAGTAATTCCTATCTGATTTTTAAACTGTTCTGATGAAAAACCTAAAATTAAGGGTCCTAAAATTCGTGGAAATGGAAAAAATCCCTGTAGGATCGAGGCTTTCAATAACAAATTTAATGCTTTTGTGAACAATGGTAAGCTGGACAAAAATACTGATATAAAGTCGTTAAGAAATATGGTATTTAACATCAAAAAACGGTACTTACACCAGATTTGGGGAATTTGTTTGGATCTTTTTAATAAACCTAGTTATAGTAACAATCGTACATTTATGCAAATAGTAGATTTGATAAAATTCAGGTTCTTTGGCCTATAATATGAAGTTTGATTATTCAAAGCGCAATGTAATAGAATATTGTACGTTTACTTTCACGAATAAAATTGTTAATTCGATTCATTTGGGCAGGATTTTTGGTAATAGTGCTATTTTATTCCCTATTAAAAATATCCGGATTAAATCCTCATTTAAATACAATTTACCTTTGGGTCGTAGATTATTAAATTACAACCTTATATCGCGTAAACTCTTCCTTGATGACGTAGCTTCTTGCAGATGTAAACAGTTCTCCAAATTTATCGATAAAAACCATGGACACATTATTACGGGAGACCTGGAATTCGTTGAAGACGTTAATTTGCGTTCATTCTTTAGTTTGGGAACTGGCTTCCGTTTATTTTCTGCCTATAACAAGTCGAGCGTAATGCATAGACTGAAGAATGATATAAAAAACTTCGTCTACCAATGTGCGGTAAAATACAGTATGCCGATAAGTGCGTTCGATGAGTGGAATGCAAGTGTAATAGCGCTGCTAGATAAAGAAATCGGGTATGCGACTATTGAGAAGCAAATGGATGGTTTTTTCAACGAACAGGCAATACATCAATCCATAAAAAAGTTGCATGATTGTTTCGCAGTGAGTTACTTGGATAAAGTCTCTACTAATTACGCATTTACATGCAGGTACTATTAATTGAAGATATTATGTGATATATATAGTGATGAATCTGAGTATGAAAAAGTAAATATAAGTGATTTTGTAATCGTTAAACGTATAAAAGTTTTTTATAAAAAAAATAGGTTTGGAAGTTAATAATTTTAAGTTTCCCTATTTAATTTTGATCCCAAAATTACATAAGAATCCAATAAAATTTAGATCAATTACTGTTGGATTTTGTTCATACTTAGTACTAGCCAATAAAAAGTTATCGATTTTAAAACACATATATATCCAAATTAAAAAATCTGGATGTTACATTGTCAAAAGTAATGGTGATGTTATTAAGTGTATCAAAGGTTTGGATAAAGTAAAACTTATTAAATCTTTGGATTTTGAAGATCTTTTTAATTCTATTCTAATTGAAGATTTAATGTCTATTTTGTTAAATGCCTTTGAGAAATATGACTTACAACTGTATATTTCGTACCACAAATACAGGGATTTGTTGAATCTGGTATTAAAAGAAACATGTGTAAGTGATGGAAATTCACTATATCGCCAGTGTAAGAGCATCCCTATGGGGGGTACTTGTTCATCCGCATTGGCTGATATTTTTCTACACACGTATGAACAGGGGGTTATGCTATGTAATGAGACTTTGTATTTCAGATACGTTGCTGATGTATTAGTGATTTATTTAGAAGAAGCAAATCCAATTGATTTTGGTTTTTATCCTATTTATTTAAAACGCACAGAAACGAAACATAATAGTGATGGCAGCATTGACTTTTTAGACATTGATTTAAACTGACATTGATTTAATTTGATATCAAATGGTGTAATTGTTTACAGACTTTATGATAAACGTGATGCTTTACCTTTTGAAGTTAACAAATTAATTAATTGGCAATCTGCTCTTCACATCTCTATTTATCGAAATATTATCATAAACCAATAACATTGGCATGATTACTTATATAGCAATAACAGCGAAAAAATGTCACAAGTGTCTTGCTTTGTTAAGTGCACATTGATAAGTGGATATCCCTATAGGTTTGTACGTAGAGTAATATGTGATTACAGATGGTGGACAAAATAATACGAACACCTGTGAAATAATGGAAAATCTTTATTAATAGGGGGTTGGACCACCCTTTGACTGAAGTACAGATTTTATGCGACTTGGGATAGATGCATAAAGGTCATGGACAATATGTAAAGGAATATTAGGCTATTCCTCCTGCAGAGCGGTCTGTAATTCCGAAAGTACGGATGGAGTTGGAAATCGGAAGCGAAGTTTGGACTCCAAATATTGCCATAAATGTTCAATAATATTCAAGTCCGGAGACTGAGGGGGCCAGGCGAGATGTTCAACTGCATCGTCATGCTCTTCGAACCATTCTTGAACACACCTAGCAGTGTGGATAGGGGCGTTGTCGTCTTGAAAAAGCGGTCGCTCTCCAGGGAATACAGTCTGGACAAAAGGATGGACATGATCCCCTATAACGCTTAGATAGTGATTGGATTTGATCCTCCCATGCAGAATAATAAGTGGCCCAAGACCGCGTCAAGATATCGCACGCCATACCATAATGGAGCCACTCCCATGCTTCACAATCGGCAAGAGGCATTCAGGATGAAAAGGTTCTTTGGCCGTTCTCCAGACATAAACGCGTCCGGTCGTCTGAAATAGGGTGAATGACGATTCATCTGACCATATTACCTGTTGCCACTGCTGTGGGGACCAGCCTTTGTGATCTCTGCACCATTGGCGTCGCTTGAAAGCATTAGTTGCTGTCACCAAGGGTTTACGAATTGCCACTGCCATTCGTAAAGTACAGTCGTATGTATAAATGTTCGGAGCATGAAGTTCCCTTTTGACAGTTTTTGTTGAAACGGGGTCCTAGAGATGACTGTTCATTTCGGATGTTATCTCGGATAACGATTGCTTGTGCTTTCGGGGTACTATGCGCTTCAAGACCCGTCTATCCTTATTAGCAAGCTTGGACTTTCGGCCACTGTTGTGCTTTGAAGACGTCATCTTACCCTCTTTCGTGTACGCTGTCATAACGGCTGATACCGTACTCCTTGCAAACCCCAAAAGGTTTGCTGTTTCCGTAACCGATGCTCCACTTAAACGCGCTCCAACTATCATTCCTCTTTGGAACTCTGACAGGTCTGACATTTCAACTTATCACAGACAGTTCGACAGAAGCATGCAACGTAGGTGACTGCTGTTGAGAGACTGATACCGTCCTCTTCACGCTCACTAGGTGGCATACTTCTGTTGCAGGTGGCGCGGCTGTACTGCAGGTGTGAAATACGTCATACTTTTTCACAGATGTTCGTATTATTTTGTACTCCATATTGTATCTTAATTTAACTTACGATGAGTACAAGAGTTTGGTTAGTGATGTTGTTGGTAGTGCTGTGCGCTAGATATTTTGTCTATTTCATCTTTCCGGTCCCATCTGTGGTCGACCGCTACTTGGTTTCACGATGTCCTGGCTAGCTGGGAGTGTTTGCTATAGCAGGAAAACATGTTCAGCCAGGGACGAGGGGTCACAACTCCCCTCGGGCCATTTTTGGACATCGCTACAATCCATATCTTTTTGTATTTGTTTATGATAGCTATATATATATATATATATATATATATATATATATATATATATATATATATATATATATATATATATTATTTTATTATTTTAATGTTATCTGTGGACCATAAGACGAAACCTATTAGAACGAAGTTCTTTTACGCGGCTTACAGTAGAGTGAACTGGCAGGAATCGTCACGTAACGAAAAAGCGTTATGCCCCCATCAGAAGACCTTTCTCTCAATGGACTTCGTGGCTGAATGGTTATCGCATCGGACAGCGGAGCGAGAGGTCCGCCGTTCAAATCCCCGCACAATCGCTACTGGCAATTAAACCCCTTCACTGCATACTGTATCAAATTTGATACATAAGTTATTTTTCCCCTTTATATTCAAAAGCAATATTTTTTATCCACTTGTGCACCTTGTATTAATTTTTAAACATCATAGCAAAGCTTTTGATCACTGTTAGTTACATTTTCGTAAGATAGATGGCAGCAGGAATACAACTGCGATATCAGTAAAAGATATCCATTTAATTCATACCAGACCTGCCTTAGTATTTGCTATGTTTTCAGTATTTTAAAGTCAGTTTATATCTTTGAATGTTTTATAAATATATTTTAGAGGTACGTAGCTTTTATAATTATTAATAAAATACTTCTTTAATCTTTTATAAAAAATTCAAGTATGATTTCAATTTTATGTATCAAAAATGGTACATGGTGTGCTTGCGCCTTGTTTTTTAGGAAATGGCGGGAAGAAAGTTTTTAACACAAAGAAATTGAGGAACTTATCAACAGATCATGGAGTGATCATAGTGAAGATGGATCTGATTCAGAAAGGGATGGCAGCACAGGTGATCCTAATTATAAACCAAACGAAGTTTGTGATGAAATTTTTTATAGTAGTAATGATTCGGAAGATGAAGTATCATTACTTGATAATAGCGATGTTCTTGATCTGACTAATGGCGGGAACATGCCTAAAACTAATAGAAATAATACAGGGGGAACAAAGCCTGCAATCAACTGGAAGAAAACTAATTTACTTCTAAATGATGATCAAATTTTATTCCGAGGTGACGAGAATCTCTTCTGAAATTATGAATTTAAACACACGTCTAAATTTTTTTAGTTATCTTTTTACAGAAGATTTGATTGAGCATATTGTTCAAGAAACAAATTTATTCAGTGTGCAAAAAAACCCAGAAAAGTGTGTCAATGTAGCGAATTTAGAAATTAGACAATACATTGGTATTTGTATAATGATGTCTATTGTACATGTACCAAACACTAGGGCATATTGGTCACCTGCCATAGGCAATGATGTAATAAAAGAATGTATGTCATTAAAACGCTTTGAAAAGATAAGAGATTTTCTACATTTTAATGACAACAGTAAACAACCACCACATGATGACCCTTAGCATGATCGTTTATATAAACTTCGACCAGTTGTAAATGCTTCACTTGAAAGATTTTATACCGTCCTTATGGAATCGCGTCTTTCTGTTTAAGCTTATTTTTTGTTTATTATTGTTTTTATTTACGCGGGAATTATATTGTGTCATTAATTTATTTTTGTTGGTGATTAAATAATAAAATTAATCCGATTAAAATGTATGCTAGGTAACATCTAAATCAAAATAATTAATTTATATATTATAATTTTTAATTTTAATAAAATATATATAGAGAGAGAGTTGGTTGATTGATTGAATAAATGAGGGCTACGCTTTATGGCGTGACAAAAATACACTAATATAATCAATAGAAATCTACTTATTAAATCACGTTTAGAGTTGAAAAAAGAACTTAGGGAACTTCGTTCCTGACGGGGATCCCCCGACCGCACAATTTTTTTAAGTCGATTTATTTATGTAAAATGGTGTCTTATGGTTATATATGGTATATTATACATTAATATTATATAACAATTCTACATTAATGTGTTATTATTGTATTAATAAATAATTAATATGTTATAATCTTTGATAACACAGCCTTTGCAGAATGTAATATGACTCCATCAAAGCTTGACTTGGAAAGCGTTTATGTCCATACAATATCATATTTTTATTTATCTATCTCATTAGGTCTACGTTGGTTGGTTAAATGGGTTTAATGGCGCAAGATCCAGAATGGACAAGCTGCACCATCTCATTAGGTCTAAAACTCTCAGTTTGCTTACCCGTAATTCAGAGGCAATTCTTTAACACAAACACAAATAAGTAAGGAAACGACTCTCTGACAAGTAAATACAAGCAGAATGAATCCCATATCGCTAACATGTTGTGTTTGTTGTCTGCCAGTGCGGGGTACTTGTCAAGACATTCGCAATTAATCCACGATTATCGCTGATTGCTTTCTGTGGGGCCACCGTGTCAACGCCAACCCCTGGTGCTAACATAATTTTGACTCGGTAACCTCAGGGGTGATTTCTAAGGGGATCGTACCTTTTCCCATACTCTCTGACCTCCTAGAAGGACTTTCCGGTATACAGGTTAAACATGTCCATATCCAACCTAGACAATTAATAAGATAATTAGGGAGTATAGAATTAGTGAAGTGTATATGCAGAGTAAGTGACAAGCTAGTTTCTAGAGTAGAGAAGGGTATTAGTGACAAGCTACTTTCTATTTAGTGAGTATAAATAAATTCTCCACTCACTAATTAGTTCTAATTAGTGGGTATAGAATTTATTTATACTCACTAATTAGAAGTAGCTTCTCTGAGCTCATCAGACGTATTTCATGGCGATCGTTGGTATTCGAACCCAGCACCCCCAGTCCCCAGTACCAACGCGCTACCTCTAGTCTACCTCGGGTCCTAAGAGTTTCGCCCAACATGAGGCTTGAAAACACGTCCCCAAGAATATATACGTATCTTTAAAATCAGGCTCATTGGTTGTAGAGTTACAGTATCTTCTTTTTAAATGTATTTAACTGTTTATTCATCATGAAGTTAAAACCGCCTTGACTAAAGATAAATTCAATTGCCAAAAGTCGGTAGTATGTATTACTTGACACGGATCCTAATTTCTAAATTACTAGAGTGATCAGGCAGACCCCCCGGCTGCGTATTAAGGGTTATTGCGTAGCGACTGGCCTGCAGGTTATAACACGTTACATACCATAGAGGTCAAGTCGGTTTATATATAGTGAATTACTTCAGTATTTATTAAAGTTAAAATTAAATATAAGAATGATTATTTTTTGCTGATAATTAATCGATAAAATTCAGAGCCATTTAATTTAGTACATCTTTCTTCAAATAATTAATACAACGACTGGTTTTATTTCCTTAATTACATCTTACCTTATTTATTTCATTACTTAATTGCCTTACTTTACTTTATTCTCTTAATTACATCTTTCAGTTGCCTTAGTTGGAATTATCTCTATATAAAACTTTATTTCAGTGTTGGATTACAATTAATTTTAATTCTTCACATAACCTTTAAATAAATTCTATACGATGAGAGTTTGGAGATATAATATCTTCCAAAATTATTTTTAATGTCTTATAAAGTTATATAATAGGAGGTTGTTGATCACATAACTATATAATTATTATTTTACTTAACAATTTAATGTAAAAATATGTAAAAGAAAAATGGTGGCTGCTTTATTTTAAGTTTTCATGTGAAACACGAGGAATTTCTAATACGAAAATCTTTATATATTCTTGATCAAAATGTCTTTATATCGACTTCGTTATTTTAAAATCATTTAAATGAATTATAAAATTAACACATACTTATATTAGTAACACATATATAAATTTTAAATATAAAGGATAATCAATAATTCTGTTTCCACATTAGTTTTCACTGGGGGAAAATTTTACATTGCGTGTTTCTATTAAGCATCAGGAATGTTAAGCTCAAATCTTTTAATTAATGTTGTCGGTAAATCATATCCAGCGAATGTGTCTGCATCCATACTCTCTTATTTATTATTTTGTCAAGTAATATCAAGTTTAATCGTTAAGTGACAATACAGTAAAGTATTAACATTTATGAAGTATGTTTAATTGTTCAAATTGAAACAGCTAAGTGAAGTATTTCCCTTAATTATTGCTTTTAATTATCTGAGGGAAATTCTATTATTTAAAGAGAAATTTGGTATAATTGTTGAAGCTTAAAACTTGAAATATCGGAGGATTAATTGTGAAAATATAGGATTATTTTTTTAGGTAAAATCCGTAGAAAATAAAATTAAATATTTTATTTTATTTATTTTTGTGAGCAAAACGGGAAATGTTGAGTCACAACTATTCAGATATGACGAACGTCTCCATATACCTATATTGAAATGAAATAAAGGATTGTTTTGAGAAGATTTATTTAAAGATTTCAATTTGTTCAAATACTGATTAGTTAAAAATTAGAATTTATTTATACTTACTAATTTTGAAGTAGCTTGTCTGAGTTCATGAGTCTGTTTTTCATATTTCTGGATGATCTGCTACACGGTCTTTCCAGAAACCAATGAAACTGAATTTTTTTCGCCAAGCAGAAGGCCAAAGGGGTAGAGTTTGAGGGCGATACGGGTGGTGGGGGCTGTCAGCTATAGAGTCAGACAGAGGTCAGTTGGCCTTGAGCTTTTGCAGCGCACTGATCGCTCGTGAAGCAGACATGTGTTTGAAAGTGGCGTTAGGTTTTCAGAATGCAGCGGAGTGTCGAGTAGCAATACGCCATAACGTTTTCTGTAAAACTAAACAAATCGGCTACTGAGACGCTTTCCATGTTACAAGAAGCTTACGGGAAGAATTCTTTGTCCAAGGGTCAAGTGTTTAAGTGGCAAAAAGCCTTCAAAGACGGAAGTGACGACGTCGATGACGAACAACGCGCTGGGCGTTTATCAAGTTCTCGAACTTCAGATAATGTGGCTAAATTTAAAGCACTTTTGGACTCTGATCGTTGGATGAGAGTCTAAATGATTGCAGTGGCGTTGGGACTTACAAAAGGTTGTGGTATCGAACCGCGTGCATACGCCCGGGGCTCACAAACAATTGGATTCTGCACCACGATAATGCACCGGTCCACACATCTTTCAAAGTGACTCAGTTCCTGGCAAAACACAACGTCGCAACGCTTTTCCAACCACCGTACAGCCCCGATCTGTCACCGCCGGACTTTTTCTGTTCCCTCGGTTAAAGGCCATAGTTTTGACAATCTGGAGAACTTGCAGAAAAACGTAACGTGCGTTCTGAACAGCATTCCAGTTGAAGACTACCAGGCAGGCATCAATGGGTGGCATAGTCATTGGCACAGGTGTATTAACGCAGGAGGATACTATTTTGAAGAATATTAAGTGTCTGTAAAATTATATATATATATGTGTGTAACATACCGACCCAGTCCCATGTTAATGGAAACCGGAGTCGGCATGTCACACCTCAAAAACTTGTAGTCGTAACCAGAAAGACGATTCGATTCATTTTACACATACGTTTATTTATATATTTATTGACATCGATGACGGCGGTTTACTAGGCAACAGTGCCACGCCAAAATCTGCTCTCCGAGTTATACTGGAACTTATATAAACTTTTTGAGCGTCTTGCCATGTGATCACAAGTCTGTAGCCATTGGCTGAAACTATGACTCTGATGTCAGAGGTGACGTATTATTGTTACGTAAAGATGCGCTAGAAATTATATTTTTGAGGGGACGCTGCCCATGCTTTGTTCTTGGAATCAGAAGCGAAAATAGCTCAATCGCGACAACGCCCAAGGCAATTTAGAATTTGAATTGAATATAGGGGTTTTTATATTATAGAATATCCCCCCCGTCCGAGAAGAGGCTGACGAACAATGCCTGCATTGGAGGACAGACTCACCCGGCCATGTGAGGAAAATGGGCGTCGACCACAAATTTGGAAAAGTTTTAAAAGGAACTTATGTTTTAAGTTAATTTAGTATGATGATCACATGACAAGACATTGCACATTTCAATATTGAATACACAAAAATACACTAATGATTTACTAATTTATGAACACAACAAAACCAAAAAAAAGTATAGTAATTCATGATCAACTATAGAAAATTGAAAATTATGTAAATTTCTTCTTATATTGTTGCTTTGAAAAAAAATTAAATTTAAAAATGTATTTATCATCAACTGAAAATAATGCTCAACAGGGCGGCGCCTCCCCACACAACAAAATCTCAGCAGAAAATCAATTAAATCTACTTTAAAAAATTTTTAAAGTACTAAAAAAAATTACTTGAAAAATATATTGTAAATACACATTGTAAAAATACACTTTAAAATATAGTAGTGATCTACCAGGGCAATTGACAAAACAAAAAAAATATCCCAATCTAAATGTAAATACAAAACACACAAAATATATCTCCTATTCCTCTAGAATAACAACATAATGATACAAATGTAATTACGAGATCCCCCCCCCAAAAAAAACACAGAAAGGTAGCAAAAAAAAATGAAAATGGATCTCGGATTTCCTTAATCAATAGAATCAAAAATACGCAACATATGAAATTATTAAACACACAATAATAAAATACTCCTAATACCAATGATAATAATAATAATAATACCCTAATATTCTCTATCAATTGCCATAATTTAATGTTAATGTTCAAATTTCAAACTATTATTCTATCAATTGACACAAATAATTAAAATTACATTACCAATACCCATCTCAGTTTTATTAAGTTAATCATGAAATCGATAGGCCAAAAACAATTTTTCTTTTCTTATATCACATTTTGGTATGAATCCTCGCCGTAAAGTTCCTAAATATTCATCATTTGTATTTAATATCTCAAAAAATATCTCTCATTATAATATTCTCTTTTCTATTTATTTATTATCTTTCATTATTTCTATTTCGAGAATTTTCTGGGGCGGATGAACCAAATATAACATACAATGGTTTTTTCAATTCTCCAATTGTGGTTTTTTGGCACCCTAAGTCATGTTATAAAGACGTTCCGTTTATATGAAAACCGTAAAACGCCTTCTAACTGTCGACTAAAACCTCCGGAAATCTCCTTTACTTAAATTCGTAGAACAATTTACGAGGTTTCAACATCAAATGTAATATGTCAAAGTACTTAAATTATAAAATTTTCTTGATGTCTGAAAATTACTATGTTATCCCTGCAGATATTTTCCAAAATCAAAACCACAAGCATCTGATGTTTAGATTTAGAAAAGCTCAATTTGAAAACCGCAAAATTTATAGGTTAAATGAATCAAAACAAGTTTGGCTCTTTTCGTGATCGTGTTTACAAAACTAATGCTGAGCATTCAAATTTATTGCGGAGGCGACCTTCGAAATGTAATACAAGCGGCGCTCGAAAACGGAAATGATTTACGTTATTCTATTTATTTATTTTTTTCTTTTTCTCCGCGACGATTCAGAACTGCGTGCAAAATTAGATACTCATAACATTACTTTACTCATTTAATATTTCAATTTAACGTAACCAAGGATCATTAATTATCTTAAAACACTAAAATATTCATTATCAGAAAAAGAATATGGAAATATTATAAAATTGCACTAAAAACACACACTTATAATAAATTTATCAAATATGTTTCAAAATTTTCTTTAGTGAAATCCAAAATAAAAACAAAACATTCATATTACTGAATTCAGTTCAATAGTCAAATGAATCTACTGAGAACATGAATTAGTTAATTTCTCTGTTCACAAGCTAAAATGAAAATGTGTCAGTTTAGATTTATTCATTATTTCAAATTTTAATATTTCCAAAACAAATCTTCTATTTCATTAAATCTGACACGTCCATGTAGGGTATAACCACCCCTAAGCATTACCTTTCCATTAAATACTTTCAAGAAATCACGTAAGACTTTATTTTTATACTATGAACAATATACACTTAAAATTCTATCGAAATGTAAATCAAACTTAAACACTTTATCTACTCAAAATATAAACACAAAAATCAAATAAGAGAAACAAAAAAGGTCATCAGTTCTGAAGATCGAAATTTGTAGTAAATTATTCAAAAATTTTCTCAATCTCTAATTATTAATTACATAATTTATAAAACGTGCTTACCTGTTGAAGTGGTATTCACAAAAATTCTGTTATTAATATAACTAGTATTATTTAATTATTTTCAAATTACTTCTATGTATTTTTTTTTCATTAATTTGACCCATTTAATTTCCCCGACACATACAAATTATCTTTTCTTCTTAAAATTTCTTTATCGCTGTGTGCTCCTCTGCCGAAAGTCTTGTACGGTGAACAATGTCCTTTCCGAAGTAAAGTCCCTGTAACATTTGCAGGAAAGTTTTAGTTTTTCTTAGGCAAAGTTTTTTCAATTCGAAAATACAGTTGAGTTATAACTAAGAAAGTTTCTGTCAAATTAACGATCGTAGCATCAATGTTTTCAGAAGCATTGTTATCCACGCTGGTTGTATCGAGTGACTCGAAAAATGTCCGTCTACCAGTTCGCAGGGTCATCTCCCTCTCGTCGCATGTTACTCGGATAACGCACACTGTTGTCAGACACAATATTTTTTTCTTCGGACGGTACTCGCAGTTTGGGAACCACTGATCAGCAGAGTTCATTTCTCCTCCCATCGCAATAGCTGTTTTATCCAAAAATAAATGTTGAAGAGATGATATGGGACTGAAATTGTTCGTAATAAACATCACCGTAGGAGCTGAAATATTCCACTCGTAAAATAGAAATTCGTTTAGATCGGAGCTCCCACAAGTCTGGACTAGGGACGCCGCAGACTGACATTGTACCCACAATCGTGGGAATCCGTTGGCATCATCTCGCTGTCGTCGAAGGGAAGAAACACTAAACTAAACTTTTTTCATTTGACATCCCGCGCAAAACAAAGCTTCTTATCCCGCGCGACTCTTTGTAACATACCGACCCACTCCCATGTTAAAGGAAACCGGAGTCGGCATGTCACACCTCAAAAACTTGTAGTCGTAACCAGAAAGACGATTCGATTCATTTAACACGTACATTTATTTATATATTTATTGACATCGATGACGGCGGTTTACTAGGCAACAGTGCCACGCCAAAATCTGCTCTCCGAGTTATACTGGAACTTATATAAACTTTTTGAGCGTCTTGCCATGTGATCACAAGTCTGTAGCCATTGGCTGAAACTATGACTCTGATGTCAGAGGTGACGTATTATTGTTACGTAAAGATGCGCTAGAAATTATATTTTTGAGGGGACGCTGCCCATGCTTTGTTCCTGGAATCAGAAGCGAAAATAGCTCAATCGCGACAACGCCCAAGGCAATTTAGAATTTGAATTGAATATAGGGGTTTTTATGTTATATATATATATATATATATATATATATATATATATATATATATATATATATATATATATATATATGAGTGTGTGTGTGTGTGTTTGTTTACGTGTACGTGTACGTACCGTTGTTAACATATACTTAACACCATAGATACACAGTCATGCTGTTTCATCATTGTTCAGTATTTGTTGACAATACCTTTTGTTTGATATTGTGACAATGGTAACAATGATAAGCCTTGCCTTTCATAGTTAACGTTCATCATTTTTTTAAACCAGTTATGTATATTTATACAGTTATTTGAAAATACTGACTGACGTTTTAACCATTACTACTGCTTTCCTCGAAGAAGTTCATACTTCTCATACATAGATAAGGAAGGCTTCTTCATCTTTCAAATAGCAGATGATAATACTCCTACCTCCTTCCTACAATCCTTCCATTTCCTTAGAAAAGGCATGATCCTCTATCTCAACTATTCCACTACACGTCAAAATTTATCTCCTCAGATAGCGAATCAAATTATGTATCAATCGTTACACAGCATACGCCCAGTCCTATAGTTTGCAGCCAGACTCAGACAAGTCCAAGAAGAAAAAAAACACTGCGCCGATCTTGTCAGCAAATGTGGAAAGTTTATTATTGAAGTTGAATTTCCTTGACTCAAAAATATTTGATTATTCTACTTTTTATAGTTTTGAATATATTTATAACTGTAAAAGTATGACTGTAAAAGTAACAATAATGAACATTTAGCTATATTGTAATTTCTTGTTTCTTGCTTAACATATTATTTAATTTTTTTCAATAGGCTTTTCTTATTATGTTAACAATCAGAAATTCGGTATAAGTAAAATTTTTAAATATATCAGATATTCTTATACTGAATACAAACGCTTGATAATAAGGCTCAAATAGCTTATCACCTAAATTTATCAATCGGCACGCACAGGTCAGACTAGTATAATTAAATGCCGCATGGATGACATTCTACTAAGTAAAGAAAGTTCACTAAGATAGCTGGGGGTAAAAAGTGGAATAAAACACGTATTGTGTAAAAAAAAACCACATTTTGCGAAAATAAATATCCTATGTATGTTGTTTTTGTTTCTAATGGTCCCTCACCGGACGTATTCCAGACCAGGTCCACGTAGGCTAGCTGACTGAAGGCTGCGGCCCATGTCTCTAATAGCACCAGGCTGAGGGCTTCGGTTTTCTATTGCATTACATGGCACCATATATACACACACACACACACACATATATATATATATATATATATATATATATATATATGTGTGTGTGTGTGTGTGTGTGTGTGTGTATATATGCATTTATATATATATGGTATATATATATATATATATATGACAGGCGTGTGGTTTGCATTAGCAGTCATCATGTTAATACTGGTGGCGAGTGGTAAGTAGTCTAAATCCAATCAATAAACATAGTTCAAGCTTTTCCAATTTATTTCATTTTCCAGCAACCACTGATCCAAGTAACGCATATTTGAGCTCTCGCCATTCTCAAATTAGGGACCCAGCTGACACGCGTCCACTAGCAATGAATTAAATCCCGCCGTCTGATTACACGCTATTGTTTTTCTCCATCCAAAGCCACCGCGCATGCCTACATGGTCTGTGACGCATACACCGGAGTTGGACCATAGGCGTGGCCACAGATGTCAATCAATCCAAAGGGAAATTCCCCGATATTCCCCGATATCTCTCGATGTATTTCGAACCAAGATATGAGAATAGTGGCGAATTACGCCACGACAATAAATTAATTACTAAGCCCCCTTTAAATTTAGAATAATTATTTCGTTCCCGCTTAAGTCCGACAACTTTCCCCCCTCCCCTTGAAGGCGTGCACACAAGGAGTAGCTAATTCCCTGTGGCAACAACCCCTACGATAAAAAAAACATTACATCAGTAGACTGGAAAATGACTTTAAAGTGGAAAAGTCACTTTTAAAGTCACATATTTGTACTTGTCACGACCCTATCGCCGTGCACCCATCTAAATACACTAATTACTCCAATTGCAGTCATCAAACAGTAGGCCGGTGGAAGAACTAATACTTAATTAACTTTTAAACACCTCTTTATTAACTAACATTAATAAAATACCCAATTAATCCAGCTAAATCGCCATTTTTAATCATCTCACAGAGCTCCTGACAGACGCACGTCTTGATTCTATCAACGATTTCCCCGAACTGCGTTATTTCTTTCTCTTCGTTATATAAGCCACATAGGCATAGGGTCCTCTTCTAGAGCCCCGCGAACATCCGATGGTTATGTAAGATACGCGCGTGTGAGCGAATGACCCTGAACTCTTTCACTGCGAAATACAGTCTACTTCCTGAATTTGAAAACACACTAGGACTTAATAGAATTTTACTGTTTAACGCTCATTAATATAATTAACTACAGCTTATTCTTTAATCATCACAATTTCCCCCCTCTTCCCCCTGAAGGCGCGCACACAAAGAGTAGCTAATTCCAGTAGCACGTCCTCAGTAGAGAAAAACAAATCAGCCAACTGGAAAACATGCTGAGTAGGGACGTCTCCCCACACAACAACCCAGAGAAACCCAACAACATTATTCCTAAATTTTTTCTAGCCAAAAATTTTAACCCTAACCTAAAATTAATTCCTACATGCGATTAGCTGGACCAAAATGAGGTGTGGTTACAGGTTACATAAGTCTCCATTTGAGACAGAACTTCACATAAAAGAACACCAAACATTACTTTTTATCTGTGCACAAAACCAAAAAGAAGTACTAAATCACCAGAATATAACAGTTCTGAATATCACAATAACACTAAAAGCTAAAAATGAAAATGTTAAACTCACTCAATAGAATTAAGAATACACAATTAATAAGATTATTAAAATATCAGAAAAACAGTAAGTTGTATCTTAAAAAGTATGGAATCAAAATTAATCCTTCAAATTTCTTTACAATCTTCCAAACAACTTCCTTTCTTTCTCTTTATTATTCATATACTTTTCATAATCAATCAATAATCAACTAAAAACTCTAACCAATATGTGAATTGAGGGAAACATGTAAAATTGCTCATGCTTGTTCAAAACTTAAATCCTTCACCTAAATCGTAAAATATGTTATAGACTCACATTTTAAACGATATTGCTTATACAATCTTACTATTACAAAATTAAAACATATCAAAATCCCTCACTCTATATCTATAAAAACAATACTACTATGATTTCCATACCTTATTTTTAAAAAATCACATTTATCAATATAAATTTTATCACTACATAAAAACACTCAAAATATTTTTTATTAAAACGTAAATCAATGTAAAACACTTCAAAAATCACATAATAAAAAAAACCAGAATGGACCATCACCAGCTCTGAAGAATATGCAGAATTTTCTTTTCTTTTACAAATGCTCAAAATCTGATAGTCTACTTTGTTTCCCCCCCCCTCCCCCCCCCCCAAAATTGTGGATGAAACAACATTATTGTAATTTAAACTCACTATATGGATGAAAATGCCTTAATCTAGTTGAGTGCACAATTTCACTCTTTTTTCCAGTGTATTGGTTTGGTTTATCAATTTCGAAATTAACATTAGAAATCTGGCTTAAATTTTATAAGGGCCTGAATAGGGTGGATCTAATTTTCTTGAATTTGGGTATTTGAATTCTTCGTACATCACTAAGTCACCAATTTTGAAGTTAGACTGTATAAAATTTCTATCATATCTTTGTTTATTAATTTTATGGTGCTGAATTGTTCTTTGCACTGCAGTCTTTCTTGCTTCTTCAACTGGCGGATAATGTAATGAAGTTATTTTAGGTAATGGTGAGTTATATGGCAAATTTCCAAATAGGAGGTAATTCGGGGAAAATCCAGTTACTCTATGGGGTTGATTATTATATTCGGAAGTCACTTGTTCTAAAATTTTTGTCCATGGAATTTTTTTCGAAGAAGTATTAACTTTACACCTTAATTTGGATACAATCGTTTGATTACATCTCTCATTTTTGCCATTACACTGGGGTCTGTGGGCTGAAGTAAGTAGTTGTCTCGTATTGTGATGTTTTAGGAATTTCTTAAACCTTGAGGAAGTAAATGCAGCATTTCTGTCACTTAATATTTGTTTCGGAACTTTAATTTTGAAAATTTGTTTTAAACAGTTTGTGTATGTCTCACTTGTCACACTTTTTGAAGGAAAAGTCCAAATATATCTTGTTGCATGATCAATCACCAGATGAAGATATTTTTTTGTCGAATTATAATAGTTAAAACCTCCAACTGTATCAACTGAGATTAGGTCAAATGGTTCATAAGCAATTGGCACTTGTTCCATCAGTCCATACTTTCTCTGAGTCGATTTCTTGTTTTTCTGACATGTTTCACAACAACGAACAAAATTTGAAATGTCTAATATTATGTCTTGCCAATAGTAAATAGGGGAAATTAATTGTAACATCTTTCTCACACCTGGGTGGCCAAATTTTTCATGTGCAGCGGTTATTAATTTTAGTCTTAATGATGGCGGGACTACAATTTTGATTAGATTTTTCTTTTTTACTGTTAGAACTCCACTATATTTTTTGTACTTTACATTATTAACATTATCGTTTAATTGTGCCTGAATAATTTCATCTGTGGTTAGAAAATAAGAATATTGTGATACAAAGTGGCTTATTGGGTTCCTTGATAGCATATCAGCTTCATAATTATATTTACCTTTAATGTGCACTATTTCATAATCATACATGGAAAGTTTTAAAGACCATCTAAACAGTCGTCCAGTTAAATGTTTAATATTTTTGAGCCATTGTAAGGCTGAATGATCCGAATGTATTGTGAATTTTTTCCCATGTAAGTAACAATGGAAACGGTCAATAGAATCAACAATCGCCAAGCATTCAAGCTCAGTGACAGCATAGTTTCTTTCGTGTTTTTTCAGTTGTCTTGAGTGAAAAGCTATTGGGTGTAGTTGGCCATTAGGGTGCTTTTGCTTTAGGACAGCAGCAACTGCTTCTTGACTTGCGTCGACAAAAAGGTGGCATGGGTAATTTGGGTTAAAAAGGGTTAAAATCGGTTTTGATATGAGTTCATCTTTTAGTCTTTGGTAGGAATTTTGACATTCTTGGGACCAATCCCATTTTACATCCTTTCTAAGTAATTTGTTTAATGGAAGTCTCAATTTTGCATAGTCTTGTATAAACTTCTGATAGACATTTATGGATCCCAAAAATCTCTGCAATTCTTTAACATTTTTGGGTGGTAGTAATTTTTTTATTGTTTCAATGTTTACATTATGAGGTGAATATTGTCCTTTAGAAATCTCATATCCTAAAAATTTTATTTCTTTCTTAGCAAATTGGCATTTTGATTGGTTTAATTTGATATTTTCCTTTTCACAAATTTTAAAAATTTCTTCTAAATGTTTCATATGTTCATTAAAGGTTTGTGAAAATATTATTATATCATCAAAATAGTTCAAAGCATAATTGATTTGGTATTTATTTAGAATTTGCCTAATTGCTCTCTGGAAGACACTTGGTGCATTTTTCCAACCAAACGGTAGTCTTGTCCATTCATAAAGTCCAAAGTTTGTTGTGAATGCCAATTTTTCAGTGTCACGGTCATGTATTTCTATGTGCCAATACCCTGAAGTTAGATCTAATGTTGAAAAAAATTTGGCATGGGCTAGTTGATCTAATAAGTCATCAATTCGTGGAATAGGTTCAGAATCAGTTTTAGTAATTACATTTAATTTTCTGTAGTCTATGCATAGCCTAGTTTTTCCTTGGCCTTTTTTCATTGCTAATGTTACTGGGGCGCTAAATGGAGAATGTGAGGGCTTTATAAAACCTGCTTTTAACAATTCGTCTATTTGTTTTTTTATTTCAGCATTTTCAGTTTGAGATGTGCGATATGGTCGTTGTGCAATTGGGAGCTCTGAGGTTAAGTGTATTTTTTGGGGTTCTAATTTTATTTTTCCAACGTCATATTTATTTTTTGAAAAGATATGGTCGAAAGTTTCTAGAATGTTTTCTAAATGGGGCCAGTCCTCGGGTATTTGCTCTGGTGTTTGGAAGTCCAAGGCATCACCGGGCTCTTTAAATAGAGTTTTCAGTGTATCATCGGGGATACCTGATATCTCCTTTAAATTTTGAACATTATAATTAGTATTTGCTATTTTGTTTGAACTCTCATAATTTATAACTGGATTTCTCATTCTTTGGTTATTATCAACATTTAGGGTTTCAATGTCATTGGAAGAAACATTATACACATTATCTTTCACAGCATTATTGTAAACAGTCCTTTCATAGTACTCAGGGGAGTGATCACATCTTAAATAGTTTCTTTTTACAATATTTCTACCTTTATGATACCTTCTGTTATTATTTTCAGCCCGATAGTTAAAAAATTTTCTACCTTCATATACACTTTTGTTTACATTTCTAAAGTTACACATATTTTTGTTTTCATAATACCTTTTACCATTATACATGTTTTCACAATAATTTTTACAATTTTCTCTTTGAACATTCAATGCATATGGATTAACAAAATTATTATTATTATTACATAGTATTATCTCTTTATTACATTGGAACACCTTTAATTTTCTTAAATTTATTTCGAGACGAAAAAGTCTCATATGTTCTAAACTTAGTAATACATAAGGTAGGTCACTCTCAATGACCCACATTTCAATTTCTCTAGTTAATTTGCCAATTGTTACATTTGTTTTAATTATTTTTGTTACAGGTACTTGACCATCAGTTTGATTTATTACCATATTTTTCAAATTTAATGTTTTAAAACATTTTACCTCATTAAGTAATGATTGTGAAATTATTGAAATTGTACTACCGGTGTCTAATAAGAATTGAAATGTTTGTTCACTCACCCGAGCTTGGATCGTAAGTCATCTGTTATTTGCATAGTATCCTCTATGGTTATGTTGGTGTCTTCTGTTATCTTCTGCACTTTGATAGTGTCTCTGTTCATCATATCTTGACGTATTGCTGTATTCATTTTGTCTTCTGGGTTGATCATAATTAATCCACCTTCTTCTGTAGTGTGGCTCCGAATTTCTGCGCTCTGTCTCACTGTCACCGAAGTTTCGACGATCGCCGGCGATGAAATCTGTTCTTCTTTCCGGAGCGATACGCGGTGCGGACCGAGGTACCGGCAAATGTAATTTTTTCGCTTTTTCCAGCCATTCGAAAGGGGTTCGTATCTCTTGCAACGAGAGCAAAGTTCGTATGTTTCTTGGAGCGTCTAATGACAGTGTTTCTATGATTTCACTGTCTGTTTTATGAAGTTCTTTTCCCAGTTCTAGTTTTTC
This sequence comes from Dolomedes plantarius, assembly GCA_907164885.2. Taxonomy (NCBI): domain Eukaryota; kingdom Metazoa; phylum Arthropoda; class Arachnida; order Araneae; family Dolomedidae; genus Dolomedes; species Dolomedes plantarius. Next base: position 109,479,036 of record OU015490.1, on the reverse strand, counting down.
CTTGAAATACTGAAAAAGGTCATCATTGTCATTTAATTTTAGTGTCCTAAACCTTGTTATGATTTCTTCTCTGCTCTTTGAAAAAATGGACAGCAGTTGTTTTTTAATATTAATGTAATCTTCTTTATATAGTTCCGTGGATATTATTACTTCTTGAATATCTTGACTTACGTAGCGCATTAAATTTTCTTTTTTCCATTTCTCATTTAATTCAAACGTGCTGCAACTCTCTTCAAACAACTGGAACCATTGAAAAATATTTTTGATACTTCTGTTATCGAATTGTGGTATTGGTAATTTAATTTCAGGCATGCATTTTCTTTCAAACGGTTTTTCTTTCAATATTGCTTCTTGAATTTTTTCTGTGCAGCCTGGTATGTTTTTTAAGATAGGTTTCTTGTCATCATTCGCTTGATCGACATTTTCATTTCCGGTGTTCATTTGTTCTTGAATCCAATTGTCATCGAGTATGATTTCGTGGAATTCTGTTTTCACTTCAGTCTTCGATGCCATGGTGTATTATTATTATTATTATTATTATTTTTAATTTATCGTCGTTTCATAAATTTTCGCACTGTCGTGCTAATCCAAAAGTGAGGCGGGTTTTTTTTTTTCTGCGTAGTTCTTTTTAATCCTGCGCGGCTCTTGACAGGCGTGTGGTTTGCATTAGCAGTCATCATGTTAATACTGGTGGCGAGTGGTAAGTAGTCTAAATCCAATCAATAAACATAGTTCAAGCTTTTCCAATTTATTTCATTTTCCAGCAACCACTGATCCAAGTAACGCATATTTGAGCTCTCGCCATTCTCAAATTAGGGACCCAGCTGACACGCGTCCACTAGCAATGAATTAAATCCCGCCGTCTGATTACACGCTATTGTTTTTCTCCATCCAAAGCCACCGCGCATGCCTACATGGTCTGTGACGCATACACCGGAGTTGGACCATAGGCGTGGCCACAGATGTCAATCAATCCAAAGGGAAATTCCCCGATATTCCCCGATATCTCTCGATGTATTTCGAACCAAGATATGAGAATAGTGGCGAATTACGCCACGACAATAAATTAATTACTAAGCCCCCTTTAAATTTAGAATAATTATTTCGTTCCCGCTTAAGTCCGACATATATATATATATATGTGTGTGTGTAATAATAACACCCCACTAATATTAATTGTCCTATATCTAACGCGTATCCTAATTTTTCCTCAAAAAAGCCCAGCTCTATTTCAAAAACGAAATCGGAAATGGAAATAACCTAATATTCTCTTTAACGCATGCGTGGGAAAGTTATTTTTAGACTTCCGTGATCTCGATTCCCCATTCGAAGAAATACCACATGATTCGGGATTAACCAATTAAAAGAATTCTAAGCCTAGCGGCAAAATCAGATGTTACTCAGTATAAAAGGTCAGTATAATTTTCGCGCTCTCTACTTCCTTGGCGCTGATTAATTACTTCTTTTGCGCTGCTGTTCGCTTACTGCTCCAAAATATATTAGGATGTAACCGTATTCGATACTCAAGCCTGGGCAGCTCCGGGCTGTCCGTTGACGTTATTGTCAAACATCATGTCGTCAGCTTGTGCCAATTCGTTCAAGTATGTATAGCTCTGTAACTTCGCTGATGTCTTGAAGTTTGGTTCCATGGAATAAAATATTTCAAGTGTTCATCGTGTTCCTGTTCTTTCCTCAAGTGTATATGTGTGATTCCATCTCCTGTACCGGTCTACTAGAAGTATTACCACTCTGGCTACGTCAATACTGTCGTGTCGCATCTCCTCTGCAAAGTTGAAGTTATTCGTGAGGGAAAATGCCCGTCTTTCGTTACATATATATATATATATATATATATATATATATATATATATATATATATATATATATATATATATATATATATATATATATATATATATGTCAAGAAGCGCGAGTATTCAGGTAGTTCACTTATAAATACGAAAAACCAATATTAAAAGATCGATTCTATTGAATCGTTCTTTTTAGGTTGTGTCTTCTATTCACGTTCACTGAAATAATTTATGAACTTTCAAAAAATGTATGAATTAAATAAGATTCGTAAAAACTGGCGAAGTGTTTCCTAATCTTCGTTAAAGCATAATTTTGTGCCTCAACTCGGGTTAGTTGAGTGAAAAAAATACTTATCCTTGTAGCCAAAAAAAGTTCGTTGACTAATCTTATCTTTCCTCGTAAAGAAATGGATTTTATGGGATTCGAACACGCTTTTAGCGTTCATTATTATCTCCTTCCGCTATGGCGTTTCGTAACGTATTGCCTGTAATCCAATAAATTAGGAATTCCCTCTAAAAGTTCTTTATACGAGGACATTTTGTAAGAGTATTTTCTTCAGGATAATGTAATATTTTTGGAAAAATATTTACGCATAAGATTTAAATATGATTAACTGTATTTTATGTAGCTATTTTCAGCCATCAAATTGCGCAAATATTTATAGAGAAATAGTCGTTTAACATTTGTATCATGTTTCATATGAGGATTGAAATTTAAAGCTAAATTTGCGCGTAAGGTATGTAATTACGTACGCAAAATTATGTATACACACACTTACATGTCTCCCTGTACAATTTTTAAATACTATCACCATAGTAATATAAAAGATTTTATTTTAGCTAATTACGAGGCATTCGCATGGAACCGCAGAAATTTTTTATTACATTTAATCTGGGAGTAATCACAGTCCTTGTCAAGGAAGGTCAGATAAAATGAGCTCCTGATGTACAAATATTTCTAATAGGCTCTCTCGGTAAATGGTTACACTTTTACGGCAGCGGTTTATATATATATATATATATATATATATATATATATATATATATATATATATATATATATATATATATATATATATATATATATATATATATATATATATATAACAGTTCCGTAACTGACTGACTCACTGACATACAACGCACAGGCAGACATTTTGCATGGCTATTCTTCTTATAGTCTAGGGGTGCACTAAGAAACATTTTTGAAAAATTCTTCCAAGATTTTTTTAAATTAAATTTTTAATCTGTTTTTGTAACTTTTTTTAAGTTTGCATTTTAAATAATAATTTGAAGGTTATGAAATTTATATCACGAGAAAGATCATAAAAATTCCTTTAAAATGAAATCTTTTTCGAATCTTTACCTCCATTTTCTGATTTTTTGGGAATTTTTAAAGATTAAATTTTAGAATTTAATTTATTAAATGCTGATCACGTCATTTCTTTTTCTGGTACTTTAAATAAATTTATCGTCGCGTCCATAACAATGAAATAGACAAAAAAAATATTTTTCCCTTGCTAATGCGGCAGACGATTGGACATTATACAAAAAAACTATTAAAATACAGTAAAAGATATGTTCCTCAAACTGTACTATATTAACTGTACTGTATTCTTTAGTATGTCCTATTAGATTTGATTTGAATATTTTCTTCTACATTCTTTAGTCTATAAAAATATTTCTTACGATTTTTTTTATAAATATATTTTTTTGTTTTTTTACATCAATTGTATACATTGATCGTCGTATTTATGATACATTATATATATATATATATATATATATATATATATATATATACATACAGTGGTACCTCGACTTACGAGTTTTTCGAGATACGAGCATTCTCTCGGTAGATTTTTTGCTTCGAGTTGTGAGCTAAAATTCGGGTTACGAGCAATCTTCAGATATCCCACCGCTAGTTTGAGCAGCGAATGCCAAGTTACGTGCTCATCAAATGAGAACACAAGAATCATATAATATTTACAATCCTGTGTACAATTATTATACAATTGTATACATATTATTCTGAGACTACTATCCAGTCATAAACAGAGAGATTAACACTGAAAAATTCCCACCCGGGGCAGCTTGCTCTGTCCAAACTTGAGTTGCCCTCTGAAACCGAACAGCGCCCAACCTCTCTCGCATAGAGATAGCTTCAATTCCCTCCCCCACACTGAAACTCCCCATGAGGGTCTAAGGGATGGGATGACCTTGGTCCTAGGATCGCAAGCTCTCACCCTTCTTCAGAAAAATAAATCTGGACATTACAGTCACAGTGAACGATGCAACAATCGCCCAGATTCCGTGTCTCACTCGTTCACTTTAAGAGAGTAGCTGGAAGTAAAAGCGATAGTGAGGAAAGCGGGGCGAAAAGGTCAAAAATCAACGAATAAGATTTAATTTTTCTATTCAGCCTTTCTCCTCCTCTTCCATCAGCATCTTCAAGTCTGATCTCCAAGGAAAATGTTGTACATTGCACTTAATAAAACAAATTTATTTCAGTACATTTTATTGTATTGCATTTTTATATGTCGTTTATAAGCACATTTTTCTTATTTAAAAACATGTAATAAAAAATTACGGTGTTTTGGGGGAGCCCAGAACGAATTAATGGCATTTCCATTCATTTTAATGGGGAAAATTGATTCGAGATACGAGTATTTCGAGTTACGAGCTCCATCATGGAACGAATTAAACTCGTAAGTCGAGGTACCACTGTATATATATATATATATATATATATATATATATATATATATATATATATATATATATATATATATATATATATATATATATATATATATATATATATATAGAAAGAGAGAGAGAGAATGAATTAATTTATTCTGGGCTGAGTAAGTGTTGCTAACTTGGTGCCACATAAATTTTGAACAAACACAAGCAGGTGCGACATCTGCAGGGCTCGCAACTTCCTCAACCTGTGACATAATGGACTTTCCAATCTACGTATTGAACGTGCCCATATCCGGCCAAGACACGGACTTAGTATATTAATAGGGATTCGAACTCAGAACCCCCAGCCCGGAGCCCAATGTGCAAACACTTAGCCACCTCGGGTCCATGAAACTAAAGCAACTTCCCACGTAACACAAGTCATTTGGGAAATGGTTGGTCAACTGTTTTTAGCGTAGTTGGCCGTTGGGGTTATGTTGATACAACGGTTGGCATTGCAGCTCACCCAACAGTTGGCTATTAGTTGGACCATCTGTTTGCAGAGCAGTTCTCATTTAGCATTTCGGATAACGATATTTTTAACTCTTGCCCTAACAGTACTTATTTGTGGTTGGAACAACATTATTTTATAATTGTTGGGCCCAGTATAAACATTTTGCAGCTAGCCCAGTTCTGGCAACAATTCCCCAACGATGCAACGAAAATTTGTTTTGGGACCAGTGATGTGTGTTACTTTGATAATAGTAACACACATAGTATTAATACCATGTTTTTATTAACTTGCTTTCTTGTTTGTGTGTTTGTCCCTTACAAATCTTGCAATCGATTTTTAACTAACTTCCCGACTAGCTAGACATTTGAAACTTTTAGAATAGCTCAGAACACGATGACAATGCATTTTTTAAATACGCTTAGCCATCTTTAAGCAGAATTAAATTAATTTTCAGTTATTTTCAGTTAATTTTGTTTTGTAGACTGGTGCAGCCATCTGTCGGCCGGAACGGGAATGAAAAGTTAAATGCAAGTTAACTTCGAATTAACTTCATTTTCTTTCAAGTTGATGGGATAATTCATCAAAAAAATTGTTAAAAAGTATTTTTTAATACATAGAATTGTCAAGTTTATATGATTCAATACAAAATTTAAAAACATGGTATATAAAAAGTTCTTTTAATCTTGTAATTATTTCAGTTACTACGAAAGTATTTTAAAAAGGGGAAGCAAAATTTTTAAATTAAAGAAAATGAGACTGTTAAAGACTCTGAAAAAGTTAATTTCAGACAATTACTTATCTGTGATAACTGCCAAATACTTATCTGTGATAACCCACTGTTGTGTACTGCTGTATAACTGTGTGTATTACAACTGTGATAACCCACCGTTATTCCCAAATGATTCCCAAAAATTGTGTATAATTTTTCAGAAAAACAACTGGTAAGGTATACAAAAGCTGAGATGGAGCCATAATGAAGCTAGACCCATCCACTAGTGGCCACGCGACTTCATTAACTAGCAGCGACAAAAGAGGGTCTGCAAGTTGTTAGAAAAACAGACATTAACTGGGAAGGCGTACAAATGTTGAATGTAAGTCACAACTCATCAAATCGAGGTCCCTAATTACCTAACGGCTAGAATAGCAAAAATTGTAAAAAATAAGACAAATAATTGAGAAGACGTACAAATGCTGATTTTAAGTCATAATGTAGCAATGCTCGTCAATTTACGGTCACACACTTTTATTACCAAATGACCCCAAAATGTGGTATGCAGTACAACCTCGTAAAATGCGGTCCGCGGGTTTCCTAACAATGGGGTAGACGTATAACGTTATTGCTCTGTTTAACAACTAAATAAGCTTAAGCAGTCTCTCTACATCAGGAAATTTTCTATTACATTTTTAATGTTGCAATTAATGGAGTATTCCCCTTTTTTATTCATGCACGTATACATCAGAGAAACCTCCTGTAAATGGAGAAATATGCAGAACTGCTCGGTTTCTGGGGTAGCTCGACAATGCTCAAGTGACTTTCTTTATCCAACAGCGCCTCTGTGGCTGCCACTGCCTGTCAATCTCCTCCAAGGCTGCTGTGTACTAACCCTAATGGATTCGTTCACCTCAATGTTAACCTATGGAGAAAATGTGATCCAGGATTTCCCACTTGAACTGAAAGATTTTTTTAAGAATTGTAACTCCGTAATAGAGAAAGAAATTGTACATCTTGGGGCATTTTCTGTTTTTTTAAAATTCAAATAATATTTTAAAATTTAAATTATTCGTGGAAAAATCTAGTATAATGTTTTTTAAACGCTCCTAAATTCCTTTGGTGGACGAAATTTATCAAATGTGTTCTGTTGCAAGAATGCAGTAATGTTCAGGCTATCTGAAAATACCATTTTTATTGGATTATCGGCATTTATGTTGCTGTAAATAATAGACACATTTTCTCCATAGGTAAACATTGAGTTGGGCGAATCCAATTGGATTAGTACACAGCAGCCTTAAGCGTAAAACTGTAGACGATTTATTTTATATGGCCTCAGAATTGTTAAGGATATTGTATACGAATTTTACGAGTCTATGGGTTTTTCACCAAATATGAGTTATCGCCAAATTGGCGATGAATTTGGTGACTTATTATGGTCGCTAAATGGTCGTCAACCTTCTAGACCTTTCTGGAATCTTCCAGTGATATCTAGCTGGTTGATTGATAGAGGGCACTTTGGAAGTCTATAAATATACCTGACATTGGCACTGGAACTCAGTTTAATTTCTACTAAGAACTGAATGTGTTGGAACTGTGTTAGGCGTGTATTGTATTGAAGACTGTTACCTTGACTTCCATTTTTAGAGTTTTCTGCTGTATAGAAGACAGTTGTTACGTGTTTTCTGTTTGAATTTGTGTATGAGCCTGAATAATTTTGCAGAATAATAAATTTTATTTTGTGTGAACTTTCTGAAGAGATTTTACTCAATCATATCAAATACAGAAAAATGGAACAATATTGTTTATTGAAGTACTTTTTGCTCACATAATCTATGTTATCGTAATTGGAAAACATTACATAATACTTTGCGCTGTGTTCTTTATTTGATGTTATACATGGTAAGTGAACTCAATACAGCGGGGTACGAATTTATCATGTTACAGGAGGTTTGACTGTGCATCATAAAAATACTTCTAATGTAATTAAAAACAAAAACAAAATATGTATATAATCTTCCCTCAAGAGAAATTATTTACATTTAAAAGACAGTAAATTCTATTTTTCCCTGGATATTTTCGATTTAAAAAAAATCATGTCTACTTCAAAAGAAGAAAATTTTGCATAAGCAATGAATTTCTTTCTCTATAACACGTTACACAATTAGAGGAAAACTTTTCTCCAAAGGTTAATGTCGAGTTGCCTGTCTTAAAATTATTTATTTCTTTGGGCGAGATTCGTATATTATTTGGGTTAGTACAAATTATTTATAATTTATAGGTATTTGGGTGCGTTGTGTTTTTTTATTTATTTTCTTGAATACAACCCAAAAGGCTCTAGACAGGTTTGCAACCGAACAGGCCAAATAAACTTTGCTTCTAAAACCTTCCTTTAGGTCAACTACACAAAACAAAGATGACGGACTCCAATGTAACAAAATAAAATTGATTTATTTACAACCTTATCTATTTACAATTTAACTCAAAATAACCGAATCACCAAATCTTCGTACACAGTTTACACATTTTACTAATCTTTTAGCCTTTTCTCCTCGATTCATATCAAACGACAATGTATCTAATTAAATCTACACCTTTTGGATTCAGGGAGCATATAATTATTAAACTAACTCATAGCCAAGAACTCTATTCATCAAAATTATCTTTACAAAAAACACTGTTCCCGCACTAATCTTTCATTTAGCTCGGTGGGGTCTGAACAAAACAAAATGATTTTCACTCACTCAGTTTGATGATGCAGCACTGGGACTCTGGCGTCGAAGCTCTGCTTATGCTTGGGGTATCGCTCCTTCCTTCTAGGTAGTGGGTGCGCTGCGTCTCTAGGCTGTCGTGGGTATTCTTCTACTCTTTTCAAAATGATGGGGCACTCATCAGGAAAATGATGACACCGACTTCTCTTGATCCAAAGTCACGCTCAATTCCGGGAAGACTCGACCAGATCTCCAACATTAAGGCGCATCCTCTCTATAACCCCGTTTCTATTCTCTTGCTCAAAATCACTCTCAGCTCCGGGAAGACTCGTCCGGATCTCCAATATTACATCGCATCCTCTTTGTCACCTCGTCTGTATTCTCTTGATCAAAAATAACTCTTAGTTCCGAGAAAACTCGACCGGATCTCCAATATTTAAAACTGCCAATCTTTTCATCACTTTCGATGCTAAGGCACTAGGAAAGATCAACCGGTCTCCGGAAAACGAAACCTCTTTCTCGTACTGTCGGACAACTCCCGGGAATGCTCAACCGGTCTCCGACGTTTTGAAATTCCAATCTCTTCATCCCTCTGCAATGCTAAAGCACCGGGAAAAGTCAACCGGGCCCGCACGCAGAAGAGAATCGTCGAAAAAAACTCTAAGTCTTCTATTTATTTATTTTTTTTATAACAAAGTCCACGCCTTCTCGTGACTCCTAAACCATTCAGGAAAGCTTTCAAAAATCCACCACTTAGCCTCCATTTTCATTTCTCGGATTGGATAATCCCATAACCCATGCACGTCTTAATTACGTCATACAGAGACCACCCAAAGTCCAGTCCACGTGTTTTGCGGTCTACAGGCCCAATAAATCCTTTACAATAGGGTATTTTACTTTAATGTCAAACCCTGGTGCCATCTCCTTATCTGCGTCTGGAATCACCTACCCCCTATCGCGCACCGCCGCTTTTAAATTGGCTAAGCGTACAGACTACTGTTCCGTCCTCTAATCAAAGGCGGCTTCCTAGCATTCTAACCGAAATGTGATGAAAACAGCCTTCGATCACTTTATCTCTCTAAAAATTTTAATTTTTCTTTCAAATCGAAAGCGCTTCATCACATACGCTCCCTCCTCCGAAAAAAAAACTAACCAAACACCAAACACGTAAAAATATGCTCCCTTCCTCGAAAAGTTTACAAAATTCTCATGTACTACTTATATAATTCATGACACTCAATAAAACATAATCACATCAATTACAAAACTTCTTACCATCCATGTCTGAAAAAAAAACTTGTTCACATCATAAGTCCTCATACACTATTTAGAAGCACTAAAACAAAACATCAAAACACTTACTCCTGACTCCATTGACCTTCTTTGATCATGTGATCTATACCTTTAATTTAGGTAAGAGAAGACCACCAACCTATGCACTTATTAGAGTTCTGAATTCAAAAGTTCATTCTTTTAATCAAATGTTCTGAGTGAAAACATCGAAGATCTATATGAACCATGTCGACATAACTAATCACCATACAAAATCATGATTTGCAGAGTTCAGACCCAAAACACTATCACAAAGCATAAATTCTTCATCTCTCTATATATCATTTTGCACGCAATTAAACTCTATTCTAACACTATTCCTCATTATTCACAAAATTTACTTATAAACAAAAATAATTAACACATTAAAATATATCTCACAGTATATTTGCCACATTCACAACAAAATACCAAGCATATAAAAATTTGTTACATTTTCAACACACTTCTCACAATATTTTTGTACTTTTCCAAAACAAATTCATTAACTTAAATTCATATGTATGTATAAATTGAGTCTTCACAAATGACCTTCCTATCACAGTTATATTTTCTAAAAATCATAATCCAAACCCATTTTCCCCATTATTGTAAAAGAAACGAAAAAAAAAAAAAAAAAAAAGAACGCGCAAAAGAAAAAAACACCTTCAAACCACTTGCTTCCCTCAACTGCGAAAACAAAACTAAACATTGCTCTCTCCCCTTTTTCAAAAACACGCGAACCCTCGAAGTCACTCAATTCCCAAAATCCTACCGCATGCTAGATTCGCGAACCACACAAAATTATTTTCTTTCGCATTTTCCCTCGTTACCCTAGCAACACCTGACACATCGGAAGGACACCCCCTCTCGTACAAGAAACCTGTTCTCAGACCAGAAATTCGTTCAACTCAGTCTGGTTTTGACCCCGGGGACCCGAATTTTCGATACTCTCTGCCCCTTAAAGTAATTTGCGACAAAAAAAACTTTCCTCCGTTTGCACAATAGAGCCCATAAATCTCAACCAAAAAAAACACCTGATAACAGTAAACCCCAAAACTATTCTCATTTTCCAACCATCTACAACTTTCTAACCACCACGACTTATATTTATTTTTATTTTCACTTGTGCGGCTATTTAATTATTTCTTTATTTCATTTCAAAAAGTCACTAGCTTAGTCCATGCACTTCAGCATTTTAGATAAATAAATGTAAATTTTGGCCAGAAATTGCCATTTATTCTCTAATGAGCTGTTTAAACAATTTGCTAAATTTTAAACTCACACAAACTTACTAAAGTGATATTCCTCACGCCTACCGTATCGCACTTAACTCCTCAACACTTATATTTCGTCAAACATTACTTTCTCAAACCCCTGTTCCTGAAGTCATTCTAGGTCTGCAGCCCTAAATCACTTCCAGGATTTTCTAAATTAAAAACACAAGTTTTCACTTTCCAAAATCTTCCATAAACGCAAAATTTCCTCATTATTCACATAAAAAGCCTTCATACAAACTAGTTTCTTTATCGTGCGTTCTCCTTCCTTAGGGGGGGGGGGGGGGAAGAAGGGCAAACGAACCCCTCTCTTTTCTTAGAAAACCTTTTCCCCACTTCCTGTTTTAGTAAACAAAAACTGACCCCGCACTTCCTATCACTCCTCACACAAAGCACTATACTACGACAACCTTTTATTTTGCGTAATTCTTAAAAACAACCGCCATCTTTCTAATACCACATATCTCTACTAATTCTACGCACATGCTTCACTAAATTCATATCTAAAACTTCACTACACTGACTTATTATTCAACCCAGGGTAAACAATCGTAAATTTTTTTTTTCATAGCACCTAACAACTAATGCAATCCATCCATCAAAAAGTTTAGTTTTTTATACTGTGGCAATTCTGAACATTTATGCCTATAACTAACCCTCTTTTCGTTATAAAGACCTCTACTCCAACAATGTATCGAAAACTCTTATTTTACATTCTTAACTCAGCACTCCTTCAGCTATAACCTTTTTGGCAGATTAAATGCAATATAATCCACCTCACATTATTTATCGTTTATAGACTGAAACAAATCTGACTATGATTTGCGCTTTTGCTTACCGTTAACCATCTTTCATTCAAAATCACCTCTACTCTTAACTTTTTATCTAAACTTCCTATTTCAATTTTACCCAACTGACGATGGCTTCGCAACACATTCGCGATACAACCTTCTTGATCTAACTCAAATAACTCCAATTTTTAAATTTTACACCTCACATTACCGATCATTCGTTTACCTATCATTACTCAATATGCAAGAATTCTCTCATTATAATATTACTTCTCCTAACATTATGCATTCAAATTCTTTATACGTAATTAAACTATGACTCACAATCCCAAACTTAAAAAAACGCTAATTTCCCCCAAAATACACATATATGCACAAAATCAAAACAAAACACAATTCTATTCTCAATGTAATTGCAAAAATATTATCTGACAAATTCTATACTTAAATTGACACACTTGTCTTTTCAAAGAATTCATATCTATACCAAGTACCACTAATTACTATCGATCAACACACTTGTACTCAATTCAATAATTTCTCAACTGTTACTCAAATCTTAACTATCTATTGATTTTCTCATTTCAATAGAATTTTCAAAATCACACTTAAATATTATCTATCAACTGATATCAAACATATTTTCTGTCATCAACTACTCTTAACTTATTCAAAATATTTTTCAAAAATACACCTCAATTCAATCTACCATCTCTACAATATCTACAATATACATAAATTTTAAACACTTCATATAAATCATAACACAAGTATTTCTTATCTATCTTTAACCAACTCAACAAACTCTTTCTAAAAACACTCTTTAATTCACTTAGTTAAAACTAAAATATTTGCATTCATATATTCACACTTCAAACGATCTTAACATAAAATCAATATTGTCACATTCTTCAAAACAAAATTACACTCAATAATAATAATTGTGGCAAATATACGAACATATTTTCAAAACACTCCTGCTCTAAAAATTCTTACGCGCTGCTCCCTTCTCCACAAAATTTGTAAAGAACAAAAAAATTTCTTAAAGACAAAAAAAAACTGTAACTGTTTTTTTGTAACGCAAAAAAAATTTTCACGATTCTAGCCTAACACAAATTATTTTTATTATCCTGGTCGGGACCATTTACCGAACAAAAAATTTATTGTGATTTCATACACTTATTCATATACCTTCAAAATTAAATATGGCAAATACACATTTAAATTTCAAACATCGCGCGCTTTCAAAATAATTTTAATACGCGGCTCCCTTCACTTTGAAAAACAAAAAATTTTTTTATCTCTAAAGTCCCTAACACACCATGAGACTGAGTCACGGTCACCATTTGTCGTGTTGCCTGTCTTAAAATTATTTATTTCTTTGGGCGAGATTCGTATATTATTTGGGTTAGTACAAATTATTTATAATTTATAGGTATTTGGGTGCGTTGTGTTTTTTTTATTTATTTTCTTGAATACAACCCAAAAGGCTCTAGACAGGTTTGCAACCGAACAGGCCAAATAAACTTTGCTTCTAAAACCTTCCTTTAGGTCAACTACACAAAACAAAGATGACGGACTCCAATGTAACAAAATAAAATTGATTTATTTACAACCTTATCTATTTACAATTTAACTCAAAATAACCGAATCACCAAATCTTCGTACACAGTTTACACATTTTACTAATCTTTTAGCCTTTTCTCCTCGATTCATATCAAACGACAATGTATCTAATTAAATCTACACCTTTTGGATTCAGGGAGCATATAATTATTAAACTAACTCATAGCCAAGAACTCTATTCATCAAAATTATCTTTACAAAAAACACTGTTCCCGCACTAATCTTTCATTTAGCTCGGTGGGGTCTGAACAAAACAAAATGATTTTCACTCACTCAGTTTGATGATGCAGCACTGGGACTCTGGCGTCGAAGCTCTGCTTATGCTTGGGGTATCGCTCCTTCCTTCTAGGTAGTGGGTGCGCTGCGTCTCTAGGCTGTCGTGGGTATTCTTCTACTCTTTTCAAAATGATGGGGCACTCATCAGGAAAATGATGACACCGACTTCTCTTGATCCAAAGTCACGCTCAATTCCGGGAAGACTCGACCAGATCTCCAACATTAAGGCGCATCCTCTCTATAACCCCGTTTCTATTCTCTTGCTCAAAATCACTCTCAGCTCCGGGAAGACTCGTCCGGATCTCCAATATTACATCGCATCCTCTTTGTCACCTCGTCTGTATTCTCTTGATCAAAAATAACTCTTAGTTCCGAGAAAACTCGACCGGATCTCCAATATTTAAAACTGCCAATCTTTTCATCACTTTCGATGCTAAGGCACTAGGAAAGATCAACCGGTCTCCGGAAAACGAAACCTCTTTCTCGTACTGTCGGACAACTCCCGGGAATGCTCAACCGGTCTCCGACGTTTTGAAATTCCAATCTCTTCATCCCTCTGCAATGCTAAAGCACCGGGAAAAGTCAACCGGGCCCGCACGCAGAAGAGAATCGTCGAAAAAAACTCTAAGTCTTCTATTTATTTATTTTTTTTATAACAAAGTCCACGCCTTCTCGTGACTCCTAAACCATTCAGGAAAGCTTTCAAAAATCCACCACTTAGCCTCCATTTTCATTTCTCGGATTGGATAATCCCATAACCCATGCACGTCTTAATTACGTCATACAGAGACCACCCAAAGTCCAGTCCACGTGTTTTGCGGTCTACAGGCCCAATAAATCCTTTACAATAGGGTATTTTACTTTAATGTCAAACCCTGGTGCCATCTCCTTATCTGCGTCTGGAATCACCTACCCCCTATCGCGCACCGCCGCTTTTAAATTGGCTAAGCGTACAGACTACTGTTCCGTCCTCTAATCAAAGGCGGCTTCCTAGCATTCTAACCGAAATGTGATGAAAACAGCCTTCGATCACTTTATCTCTCTAAAAATTTTAATTTTTCTTTCAAATCGAAAGCGCTTCATCACAGTTAACGTTGAGTATAGCGAATAAAGTGTGGCGGTTACCCTACACACTTTAATTTAAGTAATTAGTTGACACGGATCGAAGCGAATTCTACCGTTAAATCCGCGTTCAATCTTTAAATTCTCTCGTTTGAATTATTCAAACAACCAAATGGCGTTGTTTTGTCAAACGAATGCAGTATTTTTCGGATTCTTAAACTAACCCTGTTACATTTCTTTAAGGAAGATTAATGAACATGTAAACAAGCTGTTTACTTTTTTAACGTAAGGGATATAGCTCAATAAACATTTTCATTCCTCTTTTCCCTTCCTTTTCTAGGATATATATATATATATATATATATATATGTATATATATATATATATATATATATATATATATATATATATATATATATATATATATATATATATGTATATATATATATATATATATATATATATATATATATATATATATATATATATGTATATATATATATATATATATATATATATATATATATATATATATGTATATATATATATATATATATATATATATATATGTATATATATATATATATATATATATATATATATGTATATATATATATATATATATATGTATATATATATATATATATATATATATATATATATATATATATATATATATATATATATATATATGTATAAATATATATATATGTATAAATATATGTATATATGTATAAATATATGTATATATGTATGTATATATATGTATGTATATATGTATATATATATATGTATGTATATATATATATATATATATATATATATATATATATATATATATGTATATATATATATATATATATATATATATATATATATATATATATATATATATATATATACCAGGTGGCCATAATTAAACTGACAGTGCTCGCAGTGTTCTGTAGCGCGATCTATTTGCGAGAATGACGCCACATTTTGTAGGAAGATTAAACAAGACGGGGGACGAAGGATTCCGCGAAAAAATAAAGCACTGTCAGTTTAATTATGGCCACCCGGTATATATATATATATATATATATATATATATATATATATATATATATATATATATATATAGCCAAATGATTAAATTGAGATTAAAATTTAGTGAAAGAATGAAAGCGAGATTCATAAAAGTAAAATGTTGCGATGGTTTACTGTGATCGCCAGAGGGCTCTCTTTTACGAGATCTTGTTGTCCTTGTTACGTGTATTATGAGTTAATTTGAAAATATCTGTAAATAAATGTGGTCGTATATTATGAACAGAGATCTCGTAACTTCTTTTCTGTAGAGTTTTAATTCGAGTAATTTAAGTGCTGTGATGGTAAACGGTGTTGTTACTTATGGCAATTTTCGGAACTTAATCCATTACATTTGCAGCCGACACTGCTGGCAATTCATGTAAGGGGGCACAGTATAGGTGGCTAGCATTACATTCTACAATCCGGTCCCGTAATTTAGAACCCAGTAAAGTGACGATATATATATATATATATATATGTGTGTGTGTGTGTGTGTGTGTGTGTGTGTGTGTGTGTGCGAGTGCGTGTGCGTATGCGTGCGCGCGCGCGTGTGTGTGTGTGTGTGGGTAAGTAATATTAGCGCTACGGCGGGGCGAAAATCATCAGGCATTAAAACCATAGCCTGTTGGATCTTTAATGTGTAGTCGAAGTGGCTGGAGGTGACTCGGATGAGGCAGAACTAATTTTAATCCATACCAGAATGAAGAGGCAGCTAGTTCATAACATAGTCTTTATTTCCGAAGCCGTTTAAGAAGATGGCTGTACAATTACTTCATACTTTCACATTCGGACGTACATCGCGGGTAGCGGAGAATTGGGTCCCACCAGCGCAAAGCTGCGGCAATCGGACAGCTAAGAATTACATCTTGATGACCTTGAGCGAAGACACAAGTGCTCACAAGAGACGCTCGGATCTCGAAAGGTAGAGGCGAGCAAAACTTTTAACTGGCTGAAAGGTGACAGCTGACCCCAATCACGCCATATCAGATGATGATCGCGTCAGACGTCGAATGTCGTGGAATATTCTTCGTTATATAACCTGTAGCCGCGTGGCTTGCTGAAGGGGAAACTAATAGATTACTTTGGTTCTGCATAGATCAAATTCAGAAATGAGGGGCGGTGTTCTGTTGCGGTAAAATAAAGTTAATGAAAGGAAACGTTATTGTTTCATTCATATATATATGTATATATATATATATATATATATATATATATATATATATATATATACACTCAAGAGCCAAAACATTATGACCACCCTTACATTTTGCAACGAATTCGCCTGGATGACGTGGAAGGCACGTGATCAGGTGGAAGTGGTATTTAACTGCTGCTGGAGAGTCTGAAGAATCATTCTTTCACTTACTTCTGTGTGTGATGGGAAAGGCTGCGGATCTAAGCGACTTTGATAGAGGGCAGATTGTAATGGCTCGAAGGCTCGGAACAAGTATTTCCGAAACTGCATGACTCGTGGGTTGTTCGCAACCTACAGTTGTTAGTACTTATGCAAAGTGGATGAATGACGGTCAAACCAGCAGTAGACGACATGGTGTTGGACGTCCACACGCTATCAAAGAAAAAGGTCGTCGGAGACTGTGTCGCATGGTGAAGCAAAACCGGAGCCAGACAGTGGCTCAGCTGATAGCGCAATACAATGCAGGGTGAAGTATAATAGTATCGCAGCACACTGTTCAGCGGACACTGTTGGATATGGGGCTACGCAGCAAACGTCCCACTCGTGTGCCTTTGTTGACCAAGCGTCATCGCCAACTCCGCCTGCGCTGGTCCCGGGAACATCGCGACTGGTCCATGAATCAGTGGGAGAGAGTTGCCTGGTCAGATGAATCAGGGTTTGCCATTCATCGCGCCGATGGCCGTGTCAGGATACGCCGTCTTCCAGGCGAACTGTTGCTCCTTCAATGTACAGTAGGTCATACACAGGCCGGTGGTGGCGGTATTATGCTTTGGGGGACGTTCTCTTGGGCGTCTCTGGGACCCGTGGTTGTTGTAGAGCAGATCATGAATGCTACAGGGTATCTGAACATCATTGCGGACCAGTTGCACCCTTACATGGCCTCTGTTTTTCCAGCTGGAAATGGAATGTTCCAACAGGACAACGCCCCGTGTCACAAGGCTAAAATTGTGTTGGAGTGGTTCCAGGAACATGATGCTGAATTCCAGTTAATGTCCAAGCCGCCTAACTCACCGGATCTCAATCCGATAGAACACATTTGGGATGTCATGGGACGGCAGCTCAGAGTTCAAAAACCACTAATTCGCAATATCTCGGATTTGCGTGACCGTTGCTTATACATCTAGTACAATCTGTCTCCGGCCATCTACCAAGGACTTGTGGCATCCATGCCAAGACGGGTTGAAGCTGTGTTGCGCGCCAAATGTGGGCCAACTCGTTATTGACAGGTGGTCATAATGTTTTGGCTCTTGAGTGTATATATATATATATATATATATATATATATATATATATATATATATATATATATATATATATAATATATATTTAAAAAGGTCATCTCGAAAGCTTTTTTTTTAGTTAAAAAGCAGTCACCAAGATTATCACGTTTAAAATGTACGTATCTGTTAAGATTAGAAATATTAAACTGCAAAAAAATATAAAAAAACTTAATTACATAAGAATATATTTTTCTGATATCATGAACTTAATTCGTAATCCGCTTAGAAACGCGCCAGTATAAGTTGCGATGCACAGTGATTATTAGAATGAGTCTTTTAACGCTCGAGTTCACAGCATTCAATTATCTAACGTCACAGATAATGAAGGCGGAAACGGTAATTAAAATTTCATTGATGCTAATCTCGTAACAGACGAAACAAATTGTACGGGTCTAGATAGATAATTTTTAGGACCGCTTCCAATTACAGCATGGAGATAATAGAAGAAGTACGTGAAAGGAACTTCAAATGTATCCTCAAGAGTAAAAACTTGTGCGCTGGCTTAATCTGATTGCTTCTAAGCAATATTAAAAATCGAACATATATTTTTAAAAAATTTATTGTTGGGATTGTCAAATGTAAGAATTCATTATATATTCCGTTGTTATGGTTCAGTTAATATGCAATTTATCTTTGGAATCCTCATTCGAGTAATCGTACCGTAATTGAAATATTGAATCTTTCACATCAAGCATATCATAGAAATGATGAAAGACAAACATTTCTTTGAAGTTTAAGGCAACAGAAAAATAATTTTTATTTGGCACTTAATCTGATTGCTTCTAAGCAACATTAAAAGTTTAAACTTTTTTTTTGTAATTGGATTGTTTGGATTATGTAAGATGTAAGAATTCATTATATATTCCGATGTTATTCGTCAGTTTATATGCAATTTCTTTTTGGAATCCATATTTGTGTCACTGTACTGTAATTATAATAATGCAATTTTTACATCTTGCACAATATATAGAAAAGATGTAAGGACTAACATTTCATTAAATCATATAATTCCAAAGATATAATTTTTAATCGGTGTTTTATCTAGTTGCTTCCAAGCAATACTGAAAAATCGAAAACAACATTTAATAGTTTGAATTTTAGGATTATGTAAAATGTAAGAATTCATGAAAATTCCACTGTTATTCTTCAATTAATTTGCAATTTCAATTTGAATCCGTATTTGAGTCGCAGTACTGTAATTATAATTATGAAATTTTTACATCTTTACTTTTTTACATCCCATCCTACAGAAAATATGTAATGACTAATATTTGATTAAAGCTTACGGTATCGGAAATAATTTTTTATTGGAGCTTAATCTGATTTCTTCTACGCAATATTAAAAAATCGAAAACTACTTTTAGAAGTTTAATTGTTTGGATTATGTAAGATGTAAGAATTCATGATATATTCCGCTTTTATTCTTCAGTTTAAGTACAATTTATTTTTGAAATTCGCATTTGTTTCAGCGTACTGTAATTATAATTATGATTTTTTATATCTTGCACGTCATAGAGAAAAGATGTAATGATTAACATTTCATTAAAGCCTACGGCACAGAAAGATAATTTTTAATTGGCGCTTAATATGATTCCTTCTAAGCAGTATATAAAATCGAAAAACATTTTTGAAAATTTTATTGTTGTGATTATGTAAGATGTAAGAATTCATGATATATTCCGCTGCTATTCTTCAGTTAATATGCAATTTCCTTTTGAAATCCGCATTTGATTCAACGTACTAGAATTGTAATAATGGATCTTTCACATCTTGCACATCATGGAAAAATGATGTAATGATTAACATTTCATTAAAACCTACGGCACAGAAGTATAATTTTTTATTGGCGCTTAATCTGATTGCTTCTAAGCAAGATTAAAAATCGAAAACATTTTTTTAAAATTTGATTGTTGTGATTATGTAAGATGTAAGAATTCATGATATATTCCGCTTTTATTCTTCAGTTGAAGTACAATTTATTTTTGAAATCCGCATTTGTTTCAGCGTACTGTAATTATAATTATGATTTTTTTTACATCTTGCACGTCATAGAGAAAAGATGTAATAATTAACATTTCATTAAAGCCTACGGCACAGAAAGATAATTTTTAATTGGCGCTTAATATGATTCCTTCTAAGCAGTATTAAAATCGAAAAACATTTTTGAATATTTGATTGTTGTGATTATGTAAGATGTAAGAATTCATGATATATTCCGCTGCTATTCTTCAGTTAATATGCCATTTCTTTTTGAAATCCGCATGTAATTCAACGTACTATAATTGTAATAATGGATATTTCACATCTTGCACATCATGGAAAATTGATGTAATGACTAACATTTCATTAAAGTCTACGGCACAGAAGTATAATTTTTTATTGGCGCTTAATCTGATTGCTTCTAAACAAGATTAAAAATCAAAAACATTTTTTAAAAATTTGATTGTTGTGAGTATGTAAGATGTAAGAATTCATGATATATTCCGCTGTTAATCTCCAGTTAATATGGAATTTCTCTTTGGAATCCACATTTGATTCAGCGTACTGTAATTGTAATGAATCTTTCATATCTTGTACATAATGGAAAAATGATGTAATGACTAACATTTCATTAAAGTTTACTGCATCAGAATTAATGATATTTAAACCAATTTTTTCAACGTGTAGATAACACAAGCACAGAAAAATAATTTTGGAATATACATTCATAAAACAATTTCAGTGACTGCTAAATCTGTTAGTCCCAAATCAAAATAGACACAAAAATCGTAAAAAAAAAATTATTTCTTTGGATTATATAACGCAGAAAAAATTCGATATATCCCACATCTATTATTGAGTTAATAAAAAATTTGATTTTGTAATTTCTTTTTTTATTCCATAATTTTTATAAAATACGTAACAATAACAAAGGAATATTCCTCATTTGTGAATAAAGCACATTATACGGTATTCGTCTTTGTAATCTGTAGTTACATTTAACTTTACAGTAATCGAATAATGAAATGTTATTAATTATCGAATTCTTCACTTGCAAATTAAGAAAGTTTTGTGTTATTCATTTTTTAATACTTAGTAGTATGTACTGTAATAATCACGATAATAAATTGTATCTAACTCCAAAATTCAGAACATTTTATCGCATTCGTTTTTTATAATCCGTAGTTCTATGTTGTAATAATAACAATAATAAACTGTTCTTTACTCCGATATTATGAAAATTTTATCACATTCGTTTTCGTAATCCGTAATTGTACATTACTGTATTAATCACAATAAAAAACTGTTCCTAACTTGAAAATTAAGAACATTTTATCGCATTCGTTTTTGTAATCCGCAGTTGTACGTATATTACGATAATAATCACAATAATAAACTGTTCCTAATTCGAAAATTAAGAACATTTTATCGCATTCATTTTTGAAATCCGTAGTTGTATATTACTGTAATAATCTCAATAATAAACTGATCCTAACTCAAAAATTAAAAACATTTTATCGCATTCGTTTTTGCAATCCGTAGCTTTATATTACTGTAATAATCACAATAATAAACTGTTCCTAACTCGAAAATTAAGAACATTTTATCGTAATCATTTTTGTAATTCGTAGTTGTATATTACTGCAATAATCTCAATAATATAAACAGTTCCTAGCTCGAAAATTAAAGACATTTTATCGTATTCGTTTTTGTAATCAGTAGTTGTATGTTATTGTAATAATCCCAAAAATAAACTGTTCTTATCTCGAAAATTAAGAACATTTTATCTCATTCGTTTTTGTAATCCGTAGTTGTATATTATTGCAAAATAAGCAAAATAATGAAAAGCTCTTGATTCGCAGGTTCTTAACTCACGAATTAAGAACGGTTTTGTAATAATGTAAATTATGTTGTAGTTGTTGTGTTTTTTTATAACGCTCCCTTGCCGAAAGTGTACCCCATCAGGTCCATATCGGCTTTGCTGGGTGTGGACTGCGGATCCGAATTTTAATAGCACCACAAGGGTCGGAGGCCGACTAGGCTAAGTGCCACCGCAATTTTGACCGAGCACCACCAGGGCCGAAATCTCATGAAATCGTACATTACCCCACCTACTGACCTCATAGAAGGACTTTCTGGTCTACGGTTATAACGTGCTCATATTTTGCCTTTAGACGGAGGTGCTTAATGGCGTTTGTCGGGATTCGAAACAAGCACCCTCGGCGCAGGAAAGTGGACGCGATATCATTAGGCTACCTCGGGACCAACCCGTAATTATGTTTAACAGTGCAATAATCCAAATATTAAAATGTTCTCAGCTTGCAAATTAAGAACATTTTTGAAGAGTCATAAACATGAAATGCTCTTAATTACCATGTTATTAACATGCGAATGAAGAACATTTTAAGTTATTCGCATTTGTAATCCACAGTTATATTTTACTGCCCGATAATCATAATGATGAAATATTCTTAATTTACAAATCACGAAATCGCTAACTAAGTATATTTTATGATATTCATTTTTACAATCCGCAGTTATATTTCAGTCTACAATAACCCTCGTAATGAACTGATCTAAATTCTAGAGCTAAGAAGTCACGAACTTTTGTGGCTTGAACATTTTATTACGTGAGAGATCACGGATAAAGGGATCATAATTTCGTTGATGATAACCACGTAAATTATGAAACAATTTATATGGATGCAGGCAGACGATCACAAAGACCACTACCAATGGCAATTTCAGGTTAGCAGAGGCACGTAAAAGGAATTTTTGAAGATATCAACTCTCATAAGACCGTTCGCGATTGTTTAATATAATTGGTAATCCAGACAAGTATAATTTCATTTATGTTCCCACATTTTACTATATAATACTTTGTGTTCTTAAAAATTATCCTTTACTAAACTATACAATATAATTTTTGGTATTTATAATACATAAAGCATTGAGTAATTTATTTATGCTAAAGAGCATAGCAAAATCAGATTCTTTAATTTGTGTACATATATATATATATACTAGAAGGTAACCCGTCATTTTGACGTCATAATACTCATAATGACGTCATAATGGAAACAGTATATGAAAGTTAAAAAAATATCCCGAATTATCTAAGAGTATTGCATTCCACACCTTGTAAAAGCAAACCCTTTCATTATTTTTTATTTATTTAGCTTTTCCTGCGATTGGAGTAGTAGACTGCCATCCAACCCGTCATTTTGACGTCATGATAATATCAATGACGTCATAATGGAAAAAGTATATGAAAGTTAAAAAATATCCCAAATTATCTAACAATATTGAATTTAATCCACACCTTGTAAAATCAAACCCTTTCATTATTTTTTATTTATTTAGTTTTTCATGCGATTGGAGTAGTAGACTGCAATCAGTTTTTTACAGCTCACTACGCGATATGACTACTTGAGCTACTTGATTCATTCACATTCAAATTTGTTTACTTTCAGAATTCATCTCAAAAGTAAACAGATTTTTAAAAACTGTTAAATATACAGCTAAAAGCATCCAATTTTTTTTAGTTCTGAATATTTTATAGAAAAATAGGCTGAACAAACGTGATTTGATGGAGAAGATATTAGTTTTAAGGTAAGAAAAAATTCTAATCCACATCTGAAATTGAAATTAAGCCTAACCGGCTGTTTGTTTACTGAGGGCTTCAATTGAAAGATGAGTACAGCCCGGAAGTGTTATACAGAGACAACGGCTATTATATATATAATATATATATATATATATATATATATATATATATATATATATATATATACACAGAGGCTGTTCACAAATTTTTTAGACGATGTATATTGTATTCACAAAACTAAATTACATAAAATTCTTGTGTTTTAAATGTTCTATTTGACATTCCTTATTCTGAACTACCTTTCGACACCGCAATTTCCAGGATAATAATGCCTTTTGAAGTGTCAGAAGTGGTATTCTATCACATTCCTCCTGAACAGCTTTCCAGAGTCCTGTAAGGGTTTTGGGACGACGTTTGGATAATGCAGATTTTAGATCGATAATAGTCGAAGCGATAATAGGCAGCTCGCGATAACAGACGAATTTTCAAGCTTGCAACGAAACAGAACTTGTCTACTCGTAAAATAACACAGCAGACAAGGAAAACTATTTCACATATGACAATCTGGTACACTTTAAGATCAAATTCAAATGTTGCTCTTCGGAAATTAAAAAGAAAACCAAGACTGTTAAAGCATCTTAAAGAAGGAAAGCTGAAGTGGGCAAAGGAAGTCATGATCTGGGATGCTGCTTGGAAAAATATTATTTTTTCCGATGAAAATTTTTTTTAATTTGGATGTCCCGGACGGTAATATTTCCCACTGGCATGATTTACGAACGGAACATCCGGTTTTCTTCAGTAGACAGATGGGTGGTGGCTCTGTGATGGTGTGGGGAGCTTTTGCATATGATGGGAAATGTGATCTGCAGCGAGTTCTTGGATAAATGGACTCCATATGTTATCAACAACTGCTTTACCAACACTTTATACCTTTTGGCCCAATTTTAGAAGGATCAAACTGGAAATTTCAGCAAGACAATGAGCCATGCCATGTGTCTAAATCAACTAAACACTGGTTTCAAAAAGAAAAAATCGAGGTCTTAAACTGGCCAAGCTTTAGTCCAGACTTGAATCCCACTGAAACCTTGTGGGGCAATTTGGATCCTCAAGTGTATGCAAATAACCAACAGTATGATTCTGTGTATGAATTGGAACTAGCTATCATGGATGAATGGGACAACATTCTCACATATTTGCTCGAAAACCTAATTAATTCAATGAAAAATCGAGTATTTGAAGTTATTCAGGAAAATGGTGGATCAACATCATATTATTTTTATTAAAAAATTTTATTTTAACTAGTGGTCTTATAATTTTGTTACAGATATTTGATTGGAAAAATTTGAAATTGTTGATAAAATAATTAGTAAATTTAAATATCTCTTAAAAATAATATACATATATATATTTTATATTTCATTTATTAACATCAACAAATTTAATTTAAAAAAATTTGCTATTTATAGTAAAAATCACAAAATCCACAGTGGTCTTATAGTTTTGTTACACACTGTATATATATATATATATATATATATATATATATATATATATATATATATATATATATATATATATATATACAGAGGCTGTTCACGCATTTTTTAGACGATGTATATTGTATTCACAAAACTAAATTACATAAAATTCTTGTGTTTTAAATATTCTATTTGACATCCCTTCTTCTGAACTATCTTTCGACAGCACAATTTCCAGGATAATAATGCCTTTTGAAGTGTCAGAAGAGGTATTCTATCCCATTCCCTCCTGAACACCTTTCCAGAGTCCTGTAAGGGTTTTGGGACGACGTTTGGATAATGCAGATTTTAAAAGTCCGAAAGCACAAAAATCCATATGTGATACATCGGGAGATTTAGTACAGATATCAGTGTGAAGGGTATGGCCTTGATACCATTTTTTGTTCCATTTCTTTTAGGAAATTTACAGTGGATTTTGATGTGTGACTGCTAGCTTTGTCCTGATGGAGTCTCACAGATTGATGGCACTGTGGGTAAAGCGATGGTATTTCATTCAGAAAAATTGGCGATAAAATATGTTCCTGATAGTATTTGGAGTTAATCTTGACATTTTTTCCACTCTCTTTATTTTTAACTTGCCATTATAAGAAAAACCAGCAACAATCATGAATCCCTTAGAAAAACTTTCTTTCGATTCTTTGAACCATGTACTTAGATTTTTTCTCCCCTTTTATGATAATAAATGCTCTTTTTTTGTTGCAATCATTTAAATACACCCATGATTCATCTATTGTGACAATTGTTTTCCATTTTTCTTTGGATAAGTGTTTCTCATATAGAATTCTGCAGCGTGTCCTGCAATTCAACGATATGATTTGGAAGAAGACGATGCACATTGCGTTTTTTCGCTTTCTTAAGATTTAAATCAACGTTTACCATTTTGTTTACTGTGGACACCGAGCATTTTAATGATTTTGCAACTGTCCTTTGACTAGGGGGATTTTCATTTAACATTAAACAACGTACCTTTGCAATCGTCGAAGATGTCCTTTTTTTCCTTGAATACTTGTTTGGAATTTTTGTCCCACTTGATGCTCCATTTTGACGTTTTTTTCCTTTCTTGTTGACGATATTACCTATCGGCGCTTTAGATATCACAAAACCATGACTGTCACATCATTTTTGGATAACGGAGTATGCATATTTCTCTTCGGAAAGAGCATAAATGTAGCCTTCGAACCACTGCTTTGTTAAAAACGCCATGTTGGATAAAAACAAAACTTTCAAACCGCAGACGATAATTTTGACTTTTAAAAACATAGTACAATTGCAATTATTTCTTTTGCAGCAAACTTTTTTTGTAACCGCTTACCAAAATCGTCTAAAAAATGTGCGAACAGCCTCTGTATATATACACACAGTGGAATCTCGATCTATCGTTTATCGAGGGACCGACTGAACTAAGCGATAAATGCGGGAAAAGGATAGATGCCGAAACATAACAAATCAATATGATCGTCGGGACTGGGTGAAATAAACGACACATACGGAAAAACGATCATTCGGAGAACGATCGAAAGAGATTTCACTGTATATATACAGGTGGTTATCAAAATAATGGAAACATTTAGGAATAACATGAAATTATGGCATTTAATACCACCTGAATTCACTAAGGAATTGATTTGTGCAAGTCATGGATAGTGGTTAAGGGAATATTATACAATTCTTTATAGATAAATCCTCATTGTTCCTGTACAGATGCCGGTGGTGGATATCCATTCCTTATTCTATTCTCTAAAACGAACCAGAGCAGTTCGATGATAATGAGGTTTATGGACTGTGCGGGCCAGATAACATGTTTGACTTAGTCTTTATGTTCCTCAAACCACGACCTGATACATTTAGCTGTATGGATAGGAGCATTATCATCATGGAGAACGCCATCTCCTACAGGAAACAATTTTGCACAATAGGATACATCCGGTCGGCTAAAAGTTCGACATGGTCCTTCCCAGTCATTTTCCCTTTCAGCGTTACGATAAATCACTTTTGAAAACCATGAGATGGCCGCCGAAACTCTGAGAAATTTCCCTCCATGTTTCACAGCTGGCATGAGACAAGCATGATCATACGCTTGTGTAGGTGTTCTTCAGATATACGTACGTCCTTTTGCGGGGAACAAAGTGAACAACGATTAATCTAACCAAATGTCATACTTCACCATATCACTTGACCAGGATATGTACTCGTGGCACAACTATAGAGAAAGTTTTGCTTTCACAAACGTTAGAAGTGGCTTGGGAATTAGTACGTAAATGATTTGTTTATGAAGTTTTCTCTTACCTGTAATGACAGATACTGGAGCATGCACATTCATATGGAGATCTGCGGTCACTTTCTCTGAAGTTGTCTTCTTTTTTAATGTCACAATCCGCTTCAACACCCTTCAGTCTCTTTAACTTAGCTTTTCCTTTCGTACACTATTCTGTTTCACAGAGGATGTCTTTCCATGCACTCTGTATGCCGTCATGACTTTCGATATCATAGCTCGGTAAACACCCAAAACCATTAGGGATGTTGTAACAGATACTCCAATTAGACGCGCTTCAACAATTTGCCCTCTCTACATGGTGTACAAGGTTTGACATCTGACGCTATCCCTCAAAGAGCCTGATGTCCAGAGTTTCATTACTGCTACCTTACAGTAGAATAATGTATGCACTATATTGTGTAAAAAAATACTGATATATATATATATGTATATATATATATATATATATATATATATATATATATATATATATACACTCATGGACAAAAAAATTAGCGCACCAAGAAATAATTGCGAGATCGTAACGAAACTTGCAATGAAGGTACATGTCGGGGAGATATGCAAATGATTAGAAATGCAGCGTGATTGCGCATTACGTATAGCCGGTAGAGGGCGTTAAACATCGTACTCTGTGGAGTATAAAACAGGTAACCAAAGCTTGTTTGAGTGTGCTGAATCATTTACAAAGGAAGAGCTGAGATAAACATGCCATTACGCCGTGTTAGAAGACAATATAAGCAGTTGTCGCAGTTTGAGAGGGGGAGAATCGTCGGGATGATGGAAGCAGGGTGGTCAGCTAGGCGAGTAGCTCGTCAATTAGGTCGCTCTGATTGTTTTGTGAGGAGGTGTTGGGACCAGTGGACCCGAGAGATGTCATGTACACGAAGACCAGGCTCAGGACGCCCTCGACAGATCAGTCGTCGAGAAGACCACCACATCGTAAGAAATGCACGCGTACAGCCAACTGCGTCATCGGCCGCCATCCAGATACAGGTAGCACCTTCACTAGGGGCCTCTGTGTCTTCTCGAACCATACGCAGGCGCCTGGCTGATGGACAGTTGGTATCGCGGCGCCCATTACGTGTGCTGCTCTTGACGCCCACCCATCGACACCTCCGTTTGAGTTTTGCCGCGCACGAGGAAACTGGACTGCAGCGGAATGGAACCAGGTCGTGTTTAGCGACGAATCCAGATTCAATCTCGGCAGTGATGACAATCGTGTTCGTGTGTGGAGAGCCCGTGGTGAACGCTTCAATCCTGCCTTTGCTGTACAACTACACATCGCTCCGACAGCTGGTGTGATGGTATGGGGTGCCATTGCCTACAATACACGGTCACCCCTAGTATTGTTCCGTGGCACCATGACAGCCCAGCGGTATGTTCATGAAATCCTACAACCACATGTGTTGCCACTCATGCAACGGCTCCCAGGAGCCATTATTCAGCAAGACAATGCTCGGCCTCATACGGCAAGGGTGTCACAAGACTGTCTCCGCACTGTTACTACCCTTCCTTGGCCTGCCCGATCCCCAGATTTGTCTCCAATCGAGCATATCTGGGATCATTTGGGACGACGATTGGGCATCCCACGAGTTTGAACGAACTAGAGGTAAGGTTACAGCAAATATGGAACGAAATGTCTCAAGACATCATACAGAACTTGTATGACTCAATGCCCGATCGTATCGCATCGTGCATTCGCGCTAGAGGGGGTCCAATGGAGTATTAACTCCTCCGTTCTTTTGCCTTTTTCTCTGAAATAAATTATCCTTTTTCTTTGATTTTTTTATCATTTACTTATATCAAAGTAGTCATTACGTATGTAAAATTTCTTTTCTTTTTGACGACTCATTCTTGGTGAGCTAATTTTTTTGTCCATGAGTATATATATATATATATATATATATATATATATATATATATATATATATATATATATACACTCTGTCACAAAAAAATATATGCACCCATAAGGAAACGAACTGCTATACCGAAACTTTACATGTATGTAGTGTAAGAGGAAATAAACAAATGATTACAAATTAAGAAGAACAGACCGTTTTATTAAGAAGATATGGCGTGAAAAACTTTACAAATCAGTAAGTAGTAAATCCACCTCTGACAGCTATACAAGCCAAAACACGGCGTGGCATCAAATCAATGAGGTCACCTATGACCTGCTGCGGAAGATCATGCCATAATCTTTGCAAATGGGCAGTTAATTCACCAGTATTCCGGGACGGCTGCAGTTGCCTCCCAAGTACGTCCCAGACGTGCTCTATTGCAGAGAGGTCTGGTGACCTGGCAGGCCATGGGAGTACATCATATCCTTGAAGACATTGGTAGGCAGAGACGCGCAGTATGTGGACGAGAGTTGTCTTGCTGATGAATGGCACCTGGGTGACTTGATAGCATAGGCAGTACAACTGGCGTTCAAATCTCGCCTTCGTAACTACGTGCCGTCAAAGTGCGTTGAAGGACGACTAGAGTTGATCGTTTGTCCCAACAAATCGCTTCCCACACTGTCACACCTTGTGTAATCGTCGTATGCCTCTCGACGACAAATGCCGGATCGGACCGGTGGACTGGTCGCCTCCACACGCGTATGCGCTGGTCATCAGCAGTGAGTCTGAATCGGGATTCATCGCTGAAGATCACACGTCTCCAGTCGGTCACACTCCAGCTTGCCCGAGGGCGGCAAAAATCCAATCGACACTGTCTGTGATGTGAGGTCAGTGGTAGGTCTTAATGGACATCGGCGCCTTATACATGCATCGGCCAGTCGACTCCGAATGGTTTCCCTTGATACTATCGGATGTGTAGAAGGTGGTAAATGACGTCGAACTGATTCTAGCGACGTTGCTGGTGCGGACGTGGCGGCTGATTACGCGATCCTCTCTCGCATTTGTGTTCCTGGGACGCCCTGACCCTCCGCGACGGTAGACTATCCCTTCCGTGATCCCTTGTTGACAACACCGAGCAACTACCATTTCGCTCCGACCGAGGTGGCGGCCGATACGCCTGTTCGACCAACCTGCTTCTCTGAGGCCTACTATGCGCCCCCTCTGAAAGTCCGATAATTGTTCGTACTGTCGCCGGTTACGTCTCAGAGGCATCTCTAGTCACAATACCGTCCATCCAAACCGACAGATTTGTTTGAATATATCTACGGCACGAGCAATCATGCTTTTAAACTCTCCTAGCTGCGCATCTCAAATGCGCATAGCGCGCTTACCCTTGTCTCATTGGCGTCGAAATTTTAATCATCTGCATATCTCTTACCAGAATACATTCCTGCCAAGTATCGTGATAGTAGCTCGATTTCTTCTGGGTGCATATATTTTTTTGTGACAGTGTATATATATATATATATATATATATATATATATATATATATATATTATCTTATTTCAAATGCTCTACTCATAAATTCTCGTATGTAGAATTGTAAACACTGTATTAAACCTTGAAATTTACACAGGGTCAGCATTAAACACTGATATTAAAATTCATTTGCTTAATTTTCATATATTAAAATTCTCTCAATTAATAATGCTATTCTCATTCACTATTGTACAAATTTTACTAAAAATACATTACCTATACATATAAACACCTGATATTAATGAATAAACTTCCCTTCAGGCCTTCTATACCGAAATCATACTCTAAAATATAATTTATTTTAATCTCATTAGGAAATTTTGGGCGAGGATTATATTTGCACTTCTAACTTATAAGTAGGTGTTATTAATGAAATTAAATTAAAGCTTCCTATTTTAAACTCTAAATAGTGTCTGATAAATTACCCCGTATGGGAAATTTATATTAATACTAAATCTTCAAAATGTGTCATTTTCACAGAATTATGAGGTTACATTTGGATAGCAATATAGTGTTGCAGATATTTACATTTATTATATTAATTTTTAAAAACTCATTAGTGAAAATTAAATGCTTATAGTTTACACATATATTACTTGTAGTTCAATATAGTCGTGTATGATTTAATGCACCAATCTCCAACAAGGGATGTAACGCCTATATTAAATTTTCAACTCAAATATTTCATTTTAATATGGGTGATATGAAAACCGAAAAGTTGTATTTACAATAGAAAATGTGATAGAAAACCTTCCATGGAAAGAAATTCTCCATGATATATATATATATATATATATATATATATGTATATATATATATATATATATATATATATATATATATATATATATATATATATATATATATATATATATATATATATATATATATAAAACAGTTCCGTAACTGACTCATTCATTCACTGACTGACTGACTGACATACAACGCACAGACCAAACCGCTGGACCTAAAGTGCTGACATTTTGCATGGCGATTCTTCTTATTGTGTAGGGATGCACTAAGAAACATTTTTGAAAAATTCTTCTTAGATTTTTTTAAATTAAATTTTTAAACTGATTTTGTAACTTTTTTTAAGTTTGCATTTAAAATAATAATTTGAGGGCTATAAAATTTATATCACGAGAAAGATCATAAACATTCCTTTAAAATGTTTTTTCGAATCTTTACCTCGATTTTATGATTTTTGATGAATTTTTAAAGATTAATTTTCAGAATTTAATTTATTAAATGCTGATCATGTGATTTCTTTTTCTCGCACTTTAGATAAATTTATCGTCACGTGCGTAACAACTAAATAGATATAAAAAATAGTTTCTTTCTAATGCAGCAGACGATTGGATATTATCAAAAAAAAATATCCCTTACGATTTATATATATATATATATATATATATATATATATATATATTGCGTCAATTGTATACACTGATCGTCGCATTTATTATAAATATATATATTTATTTTTTGTTTGGTATTAATTGCATACATTGACAGTTGTATTTAATTTGAATGTACTCCGTAGCGAAGCGCGGGATTTCAGCTAGTATATATATATATATATATATATATATATATATAATATAGTGAAATCTCGAACTATCACATTTCAAGGGACCAACTGAACTGATCGATAAATGCAGCAAAACGCCGGAAAATACACTGGTGTAAGAAATTAAGAGAATTTGCAGAGTTGGTCGATTATCTCTAGAACTACTGTACCTATTTTAATGAAATTTGATATGTACATACATTGATACATTACAAAACAAATAACCATTCAATAATTGTAATACACACGCACGATCGTGCGTAACACTCGTTGGAGTCGGAAGGTATAAAACAGTGGTTGTAGAATAAACAAAAAATGGGTTAATAGATGGGTTAATAGGGGGTATGGTCCCCTCTTACAGATATACAGGTCTCGCAGTGTGATTCCATACTTGAAATAAGGCAGTTTATCATTTCCTGTGTCAATTGGTCCCACTCGTTCAGCAACGCTGTTTTAATTCCATGGATGGTTCTCGGAGGGGGGTTGCGAGTTGTAATTGTCCTCCCCAGAACGTCACAGACCTGCTCTATAGGGTTAAGGTCTGGAGATCTGGCTGGCCAATCCATCCATCGAATATCCTCACTCTCTAGAAATTCGTCGACCAGAAGAGCTCTATGTGGCCTCGCGTAATCGTTCACTAAAATGAACTCAGGGCCAACTGCACCCCTGAAAATGCGAACATAGGGCTCCAAGACCTCATCCCTATACCTCACACCAGTCACAGTGCCTCTTTCAAAGACATGGAGGGTGTGCGACCATCCAACATGATGCCTGCCCAGACCATTAAACTACCTCCGCCATAATGTCCGATTTTGCGAACATTGGAGGGTGGGTAGTGAGTCTCTGGTTCTCTCCATATGAACGTACGGCGAGAATCGGTGTTTAGTCTGAACCGGGACTCATCTGTAAAGAGAACGGTCGCCCATTGATCCATACTCCAATCTCTATGCTCTCTGCACCATGATAAACGGATTCTTCTGTTCGTAAAAGTGAACGGGACACAAAAAGCAGGTCTTCTTGCAAACAACCCTCTCTCATGAAGTCTTTTGGAAACAGTCACCCTTGATACACAGGTTCCTGTGGCTGCATACAAGTCACGGGATACCTGAGAAGTTGTAGCACTCCTGTTACGCCTTACTATAATCGACAAATGACGATCTACTCTGGCCGTCGTGGCTCTTGGACGACCTTGCCCAGGCTTTCTCTCGATTGATTCGGTATTCTGGAACTGTTTCCATAAGTTACACACGACGCTGGGCGTTAAATTAAACTCTCTACAAATTTTCACTTGAGATTGGCCTGCTTCTATCCTCCCCTCAATTCGCCACCTCATTGCATCAACTAAACGTTGGTGGTTACTCATTTTTACTGTTACAATTTGAAATTAACCGATTGCTGCAAAATAACACCAAGAATTAACCCATTTTTTTTGTTTATTCTGCAACCGCCGTTTCATACCTTCCGACTCCAACGAGTGTTACGCATGATCATGCTTGTGTATTACAATTATTCAATGGTTATTTGTTTTGTATTGTATCAATGTATGTACATATCAAATTTCATTAAAATGGGTACAGTAGTTCTAGAGATTATCGACCAAGTCTGCAAATTCTCTTAATTTCTTACACCAGTGTATAAAAGCTATATGATCTTCGGGACTGGGTGAAATAAACGACACGTACGGGAAAACGAGGGTTCGGGGAACGATCGATGGAGATTCCATTTTATATATATATATATATATATATATATATATATATATATATATATACACACTGCTGGCCACCCAAATTGCAACACCAAGAAAGACAAGAGATATCACAACAAAATTTATTTTGTAGATAACATGTTGACCAAGTATCAAATGATTAAATTTATAGACTTCTGTGAAGTGTGGTTCCTGCCAAAATCAGTAGCCAGAGTAGCCGCCATTGTTGGAGATCAAAACTGTCACTGCCTCGGCATTGATTCAAAGATACTTTGGATGTGTTCTTGGGGTACAGCAGACCAAGCAGCTTCCACACGTTGCCAAAGTTGATCTGCTGTGGCAGCTGGGGATGGAATCTGGGTCAATCGTAGAGCAACCATGGACCACATGTTTTCTATCGGCGAAAGATCCGGAGAGCGAGGCGGCCATGGAAGCAATTCAATCTGGCGATTGACGAAGAACCGTTGGACAATGCGTGCCACGTGTGGTCGCGCATTATCCTGTTGATATATGGCTGTGGGCAAGCCCTGAAGGTAAGGAAGGACAACTCGCTCTAACACCTCGGAGATGTAGCGTAGACTGTTTAAAGTACCGGCAATGCGTACTAGAGGTGTGCGAGAGTGATATCCCACACCGCCCCATACCATAATACCCGGTGCAGGACCAGTGTGGCGGTGCATAACGCAGCTGTTCAGCATCCTCTCTTCACGGTGTCTAAAGACTCGAATGCGACCATCGTGGTGTTGCAGACAGAAGCGTGACTCGTCAGTAAAGACCATTTCATTCCATTCTGCCGTCCACATCCTTCTGTCATCGCACCATTGGCGGCGGAGACGTCTGTGGTTCTGCGTCAAGGGTAGACAAAGCAATGGACGCCTTGTGGACAGACCACTCTGCTGTAAACGACGTCGAATGGTACGCGCAGAAACTGAAAGATGCGTTACAGACTGCATATGCTGTGCTATGGTTCGTGATGTGACTGAGCGATCCGTCACTGCCTTGCGCACAATTTGCCTGTCATCACGTGAAGTGGTGCGCTGAGGTGGATGCGATCGAACACGCCGGTCCGTCGTACCCTCCTGCATCCAACGATCACATATCCGCATTACAGTTGTTTGGTTTCATCCAACACGACTACCGATTTCCCTGAAAGATAATCCACAATCTCGGTAGGCCACTATCCTTCCTCTTTCTAACTCGGATACTTGATCAAAAGATGATCGCTGTTTTCGACGAAGCATAATTGATCGTTTTTTAAAAAAACCACAAGAAAAACACAATTGCCGAACTTGAAATCGTCGAAATCTCCAAGCCTTAAA
This sequence comes from Dolomedes plantarius, assembly GCA_907164885.2. Classification (NCBI taxonomy): domain Eukaryota; kingdom Metazoa; phylum Arthropoda; class Arachnida; order Araneae; family Dolomedidae; genus Dolomedes; species Dolomedes plantarius. The sequence continues at coordinate 109,443,342 of OU015490.1, read as the reverse complement.
TAGCGCTTTGAAGTGGCGCCACAGGCGCGCGTGATGTGCGTCTGCGCTGAAATTCTAATCATTTGCATATCTCACCTCCGCTAATGCATGTTGTAAATTACATGTTATTTGCATGTTTCCTTCAGGGTGTTGCGTTTACAGTGGCCAGCAGTGTATATATATATATATATATATATATATATATATATATATATATATATATATGTGTATATAAATATATATATGCACTGAAGAGCCAGAAAATCTGGTACTCCTGCATAATATCGTGTAGGGCCTAAAAGAGCACGAAGACGTGCCGAAACACAACGTGGCATTGACTCGGGTAATGTCTGAAGGTATCATGGAGGCAAATCACACCATTAACCCTGCAGGGCAGTCCACAATTATATAGCGTGGGAGGGGGTTGAGATCTATTTTGAATAGCACGCTGCAAGGCACCCCATATATGATTAATAATGTTCATGTCTGAGAATTAAGGTGGCCAACGGATGTGTCTAAAATCAGCAGAATTATCCTGGAGCCACTCGGTAGCAACTCTCCACCGGAGGGGGTGGGTTTATTGTCCTGCTGGAATTGTCCGAGTTCGTCGAAATACACAATGGATCTGAATAAGTGTTGATGATCGGACAGGATGCTTATGTACCCTTCACCTGTCAGAGTCGTCTCTAGATGTATCAGGAGTCCCATATCACGCAAACCCACACACCCCATATCATCACAGAGGTCCTCCAGCTTGAACAGTCCCCTGTTGAACTACGGTTTATGGATTCACGAGGTTGCCTTCATACCCGTTCACGTCCATCCACCCGATAAATTGAAAACGAGACTTGTCAGACCAGGCAACGTGTTTCCAGTTTTCAACAGTCCAATGGAGGTGTTGGCAGGCCCAGCGAGGCATACATCTTCGTGCCAGAGTCAACAACGGTACACGAGTGGGCCTGCGGCTCCAAAAGCCGATATCATTGACGGTCCGTTGAACAGTTCGCACGCTGTCACTTCTTGACGCCCCAGCATTAAAACCGCAGCAATTTGAGGAAGTGTTGCAAGTCTACCTCGTTTCAGGATTCTCGTCAGTCGTCGACGGTCCCGTTCTTTCCAGGTCTTTTTCCGGCCGAACCGCTGTCGGAGATTGGATGTCTCACCGGATACCTGATATTCACGGTTGTTGTTGTTGTTTCCAATCCCTTTGGTGTAGGAAAGCCTACATCAAGTCCAAAGGACCTAGGTCCTCAAATCCTAGGTCCTTGGAGAAGGGTAATAAGCAGCTTCACTTTAAGGCGAGGTTCCACTAGGGCTGAAGTCTGACTTGACCTCGAAGAACATCGGTCCCGTAATTTTGAACCGAGTCAAGTGACGAGACCGGAATACCTGACCCCGCACCTCCAGAGGTAAATTTGAGAACTTGGAGGACATTGTAGTCACGCCATATTTTACGTGCTCCGGCCACCATTTGTGAAAACGGCTATGGATTTGCAGCGACGAGCATCGAACCAGGGACGTTCAGATCACTGGCCCGCTGCTCTGCCAACCGGGCCACCCCACCCTGATATACGGTACACACGTGATATTCATGGTACACTCGTGAAATGGTCGTGCGTGAAAATCCAAATTGCATCTCTTCGGAGATGCTCTGTCCCATCTCAAGTGCGCCGACAATAACGCCGCGTTCAAAGTCAGATACGTAAATCATGATAATATGCCACTGCAGGAACAGATCTAATAGTTCGTCAGATGTTGTCTTACATACCCAAACAATCTTTATTGTTTTAAAATCCTTCAGAATAAGGCTACGAGCCATACCTCTAAATCTACTGGTATACGTTTAGACAAAAATGAGAAATGAAACCGGAAATAAGGGTATTCCATTTAAATTCCTCCCACCGACGTTTCTACCATAGATTTCTGTGAATTTGGACTTGTAAAACAAGGTCTTTATAACCTGCATCCGAAAACAATGGATGGGCTCTGAAAGATTGTGTTAGAGGAGTGGAACAAAATCAACCTTGGTATTTTGAGAAAACCTCTTTTATCGTGGAAACCGAGATGTAATATGATAGGACAACAACAGGGCTATCAGATCGAACATATCAGAAAAATAAAATTCTCATTTTTGATTATACATTTCTTTTTCCAAAAATTTCTGAACACCTACTGTATATATGTATATATATATATATGAGATGTCCCGAATGGTCATCTCCTGAAAAATACTGCAATCGAGGCCGTAACAAAAAGATTCCAAATCATAACGAATAACTGAAGTTTATTCACGAAAAACAGAGAGGCATGTTATTCACTTCGGAGCCGTCTGAGTAGCGTGTGAATCTAGAATTAGGCCAAAGAGAGGCTGCCAGAAATGGGCGAAGAATGTTAGTATATGAAAACGTGAAGCATCTCGCCAAGGCGTCGAAAAGGTTACCAGATGAGAAAGAAAGTTTAGAAAGGTTGATTAAATGTTATTAAAAATATTATCACACACACACACACACACATATATATATATATATATATATATATATATATACAAAGAATGCATGCACCCAGAAGGAAACGAGCTACTATCACGAAACTTAACATGTATGTAGTGCATGATGAGATAGGCAAATGATTACAAATCCAGAAGAACAAACAGTTTTATTAAGAAAATATGGCATGAAAAAGGTTACAAATCAGTAAATAGTAAATCCACCTCTGGCAGCTATAGAAGCCGAAACACGGCGTTTCATCTAATCAATGAGATCACCTATGACCTCCTGAGGAACATCATGCCATAATCTTTGCAACTGGCAGTTAATTCACCAGTATTCCGTGACGGCTGCAGTTGCCTCCCAAGTACGTCTCAGACGTGCTCTATTGGCGAGAGGTCTGGTGACCTGGCAGGCCATGGGAGTACGTCATATTCTTGAAGAAATTGTTGGGAGAGTCGCGCAGTATGTGGACGAGCGTTGTCTTGCTGATAAATGGCACCTTGGTGACTTGATAGCTTAGACAGTACAACTGGCGTTAAAATCTCGTCTACCTAACTGCGTGCCGCCAATGTGCGTTGAAGGATGACTAGAGGTGATCGTGTGTCCCAACAAATCGCTCCCTACACTGTCACACCTTGTGTAATCGCCGTATGCCTCTCAACAACAAATTCCGGTTGGGACCGGTTGCCCCGTCGCCTCTCTACGCGCATGCGCTGGTCATCAACATTGAGACTGAATCGGGATTCATCGCTGAACATGACACGCCTCCAGTCTGTCGCACTCCAGCTTGCCAGAGGAAGACAAAAATCCAATCGACACTGCCTATGATGTGGGGTCAGTGGTAGGCGTCTTAATTGACGTCGGCTTCTTATACCTGCGTCAGCCAGTCGTCACCGAATGGTTTCCCTTGATACCACTCGATGTCTGAAAAGTTGTATGATTGCGCGATTTGTGTTCCTGGGAATCCCTGACCCTCCGCGTTGGTAGACTATCCCTTCCGTGATCCCTTGTTGACAACACCGAGCAACTACCATTTCGCTCCGACCGAGGTGGCGGCCGATATGCCTGTTCAACCAACCTGCTTCTCTGAGGCGTACTATACGTCCCCTCTCGAAGTCGAACAATTGTTCGTACTGTCGCCGGTTACGGCTCAGAGGCATCTCTAGTCACAATACCGTCCATCAAAGTCGACAGAATTGCTTGAATAACCCTATGGCACGAGCAATCATGCTTTTAAAGTATCCCATCTGCGCATAGCGCGCTTAAACCTGTCTCATTGGCGTCGAAATTTTAATCATTTGCATATCTTTTACCAGACTACATTCCTGCCAAGTTTCGTGATAGTAGATCGATTTCTTCTGGGTGCATATATTTTTTTGTGACAGTGTATATATATATATATAATATATATATATATATATATATATATATATATATATATATATATATATATATATATATATATATATATATATATATATATATATATACAGGGTTCCCACCTTTATCCGTTACATCCCTCTTAACTTGTAAAGGGGGACGGCTTAGGCCATAAAGTTGGTACATATGTATAGTAAAAAAGCTATGCGCTATCCGATGAGGGACAACTTACAACGCCATCTGTCAGCAAGTCTTGGAATTAGCATTTTTATCTCAAAAACAGTACAAAATACGAGAAAAAAGTCAATTGCAAAGTTGTTCAGCATCATCGATTTAGTAAGAAACGACACCTTCCGCACATTAATGCTCAAAACAGTGTAAAAAACGAATATTTGTTTGATGCTTTTTGAACATTACTGGTGCTTGTGCCTCCGTAACACCTGCCATGTTGCACAATGTGCAGTGAGAAATCCAGTCCAGAAGTGCAAATGTGTATAGTGCAGGGGTCGGCAACCTGCAGCTCGAGAGCCGCATGCGGTTCTTTTGATTTAAAGTTGCGGCTCTCCAATTCCATACGAAAAAATTAATAATTTAGTATCAAAACCCTTAAAAAATAAGGTAAATATATTTTTAAGTACCTAATTTCTCAATAGCTTCTATTTGCATAATCGTTAAATACAAATCGCTCAGCTTAACATGACCGTAATTTGATAAATTTGAACTATTGTTTTGTTCTTAAAGATGAGACTCTGTGACCATGTTTATCTTTCAGCCAATTGCATTCCATTTCCGTCTCACCCATACAGCCACCGTCTAGAGTCTAGACAATACGTCTAGACTCTAGACGTGTTGTCAGTCAGTCATCCTCGGATTGCTCGGTCGACGTTACGTTGCATTAATTTAATCGCTTGTTAATTTAATGTGTTAATTTAATCGCTGGAGGTTTTTGCGTGTCTATTCGCTTGTTGTTTCAAGAATAATACGATTTAGAAGTGAATTATCTTCTCAAAGGTATGTACGCGTATAAAATAATAAAATCAGTAACAGAATTGGATTACATATCTGAGGATCGTGTTAACGAAGTAATAATGGTAAATAAATTGTTTGTCGTTTTAGATAAATAAGTAAAATTTTAAAAAATCATTTTTTCAGCTCCGCCGGCAGCATGGCATCTGGTTAAAAAAAGAGAAGAACTGAAGAAGAAAACCGAGAATTCAATCAGGATTGGACGGAGTCGTTTGCATTCATATGCAACACAGATGGACTTCCGACTTGTCTCATTTGCCACGAAAAACTCGCACACAATAAGAAGTCAAATTTGGAAAGACACTTCACTGCAAAACGTACCCAGTTTGCTGGTAAATATCCAACCGGTGACGCACGAAAAAAAGCTGTTGAAGAGATCCAAAAAAACAAAAAACAGTCAATTTCCATGCTAAGTAAGTGGGCGCAATCTTCCAATAATGTAAATCTGGCAAGCTTTGCAGTATCATTAGAAATTGCAAAAAGAGGAAAACCATTCACAGATGGTGAGTACGTCAAAGATTGTTTTACACGTGCATCTGAAGAACTGTTTCGTGATTTCAAAAACAAAGCAGAAATCATGAAAAAATCAAAGATTTGCTATTATCTGCTAAAACAGTACAAGATAGAACTGCTAAAATGTCTTCAAATGTAACACATATGGAAGTGAAAGACATTCAACTCGCTTTTGTCTTATCACTTGCTATAGATGAGTCTTGCGACTTAAAAGACACGGCACAAGTTACCCTTTTCGTCAGGTATATGTCGTCCGTGGAGAAGATATAGCAAATGCTGTGCAAAAATGCCTGGAAGACAATGGAATCGATATAAATAAAATCGTTTCTATAGCAACTGATGGAGCCAGAAATATGACAGGAATACATAAAGGGGTAACATCAATTCTTCAGAAAAAATAAACAACGAAATTCTAACGTTTCACTGCATAATTCATCAAGAAGCGCTTTATGCCCAAACATTTCCGGCCGAAATAGTTGAGGTCATGAACTTGGTAATTAAGATTTTTAACGGCATCGTGGCAAAAGCACTTTACCATCGCCAGTTTAAAGATTTCCTTGAAGAAATAGATAGCCAGTTTTCTGACCTACTCCTGCACAATAAAGTGCGATGGCTTTCCAGAGGCCATTTTCCAGAGACGTTGTAATACTTTAACGTATTACAACGTTTTGCTTTGTGCTTGAGTGAAATGAAAACATTCCTCAATGAAAAAAGCATTGACCATCCCGAATTGGAAGAAGACAAATGGCTGCAAAAATTTATCTTCATGGTAGATACCACAATGAAACTAAATGAACTAAATCTAAAACTGCAAGGAAAGGGCAACCCAGCCTACGCCTTGCTTGAAGAAGTAGTTTGTTCCGAAAAAAAATTACTTCTTTTTGTTGAAAACATGGAGAGTGGTAAATTACTTCATTTTAAAAAATCTGAAACAATGTCGCGATGAGAACAATGCAAATATTGACATGAATTACTTCCGCATAGTTTTAGAAAACATGAAGGATGGATTCGCTAAGAGATTCGAGCAATTCAAAACAAACAAAAGTACTCTCGCGTTTATAGTAAATCCTCTCAACACAAATACAAATGACATCAACATTGAGCCATTTGGAATTGATGCTGGATCGTTTCAAATGCAATTGTTAGATTTGAAAACCAAAGACTTGTGGCGTGGAAAGTTGACAGAACTCAAGAGCAAGTCGGAAGCGTTGGAGGTCTAGAAATGCATGCACATCGCGCAGCACACGTGGACAGCTCTAAAAGAAAATCCGCGAGTTGAGGCCCTCATATTCGGCGCATGGAATAGTCTTCCAGAATGCTACAGTGAGGTGAAGAAGTTGGCATATGGAGTGCTGACGATCTTCGGGTCGACATATTCGTGCAAGCAAGCGTTCTCTTGCATGAATATAATAAAAAGTAAAGTTAGAAGTCAACTAACAAATAAAAATTCGTGTTTGAAACCTAAAACAACAAGTTATAAGCCAGACTTAATCAAACTTTCAAAAGGCATGCAAAGCCAATGCTCCCATTGATGTAACTATCTATATTTGTGTTTTTATATGAATAAATATTATTCCGTATTTAAAGACGTTCATTTTATATCAAAAATCAAATATATATAAGGAAATAGTATAATACTGAAACGAAAATTTTTAGTGGCTCTTTAAAAACTGGGAAATTTTGTAAATTGTAACGTTTGGCTCTTCCGTTTCAATAGGTTGCCGACCCCTGGTATAGTGGATAATGAGAGCATTTTCAGCAATATAAATAAATGATCCTGAAGATAAGGAAGTGTCTTAGTTCCGTTCTAAATATCCACTCTAAATATCACTAAAAATAAATATTCCAACAGAGTTAGATAATTATAGGAAGAATGTAGACAAAAAATAAACAGAAATCAATCATTCGGGGCTCTGTCGCACCTTAAGGAAAGATTCTGTAGTAGTGCAGGAACTAAACCAGAAATCGAGGTAACCGACTGGTCTCTTCATCAGGGAGCCAATTAACATGACAATTTTCGAAATCGTGATCAAACAAATTTACATTTTCTACATTTTGTTTTAAGTATTCATGTTTGCAAGGTGTGATTTCTTACTAAATCTATGATGCTGAACAACTTTGTATTTGACATTTTTCCCGTATCTCGTACCGTTTTTGAGATAAAAACACTACTTCCAAAATTGGCCGGAAGATGGAGATGTAAGTTGTCTTAACGAGTAGCGCTTATCCTTCTTACTATACCTAGACACCAACTTTATGGCCAAAGTTGTCACCCTTTAGATTTTAAGGGGGCTGTAACAGATATAGGGATATAGGTGGGAACCCTGTATATATATATATATATATATACATTCATATATACATATACATATATACACACATATATATATATACATATATACCTACATACATCCCCACTACATACATAGATACATATACAACATATATATATATATATATATATATATATATATATCCTTCTTATTATACCTAGACACCAACTTTATGCCCAAAGTTGTCACCCTTTAGATTTTAAGGGGGCTGTAACAGATATAGGGATATAGGTGGGAACCCTGTATATATATATATATCATTCATATATACATATACATATATACCTACATACAACCCCACTACATACATAGATACATATACAATATATATATATATATATATATATATATATATATATATATATATATATATATATATATATATATATATATATATATTTTATTTTGCAACTTATACAATTCGGATTTTGGTAGTGTCAAAGAAAATAGCCTATGGCGGAGACGTTTTAATTTGAAAATCTATACTTTTTTTAAAAGCCCTACATTATTAAAAGTTTTAAAATTAAAAGAATAAACTGGTACTCTCATATTGCTAGAATGGCTGAAAAATATTCAGTAAAGAAGATTTTTCTTGCAAGGTCCTTTACTAATGGGAAAAGAGGAAGGTCAAAACTAAGCTGGCTCAACTCTGTTCAATCAGATTTTAGAGGGTATGGAGTGAGGAACAGGTAGACCAGGTTTAGAAATAAGTTGTCCTGGAGGAATCTTCAACCGAAGGCCCTGGCCCATCCTGGGCTGTCGTGCCAAATATTACGATGATGATTCGTAGTAAAAAATTATGTAATATATATATATATATATATATATATATATATATATATATATATATATATATATATATATATATATATATATATTACATAATTTTTTTATATATAATATAATTCAGATTTTATTATTATATTTCAGATTTAATTATTATATTTTTTTTAGTTTTGCATTTCATTGCTGTTAAATGAGTTTTTTCGTGCTTTACAAAAAGAAAAAAAAAACAAATTTAACTGTTCCCTTACGGGGTGGGATAGCATGCATCCCATGAATAAGACCCCATGATTGTATATATATATATATATATATATATATATATATATATATATATATATATATATATATATAGAGAGAGAGAGAGAGAGAGAGAGAGAGAGAGGCTGTTCACACATTTTTTAGACGATGTATATTGTATTCACAAAACTAAATTACATAAAATTCTTGTGTTTTAATAAAATTCTTGTGTACTATTTTCGACACCGCAATTTCCAGGATAATAATGCCTTTTGAAGTGTCAGAAGAGGTATTCTATACCATTCCTCCTGAACAGCTTTCCAGAGTCCTGTAAGGGTTTTGGGGCGACGTTTGTATAATGCAGATTTTAAAAGTCCGAAAGCACAAAAATACATAGGTGAGATCCGTCGGGAGATTTAGTAGGGATATCAGTGAAGGGTATGTTCTTGATACCAGTTTTTTGTTCCATTTCTTTTAGGAAATTTACAGTGGATTTTGATGTGTGACTGCTAGCTTTGTCCTGATGGAGTCTCACAGATTGATGGCACTGTGGGTAAAGGGATGGTATTTCATTCAGAAAAATTGGCGATAAAATATGTTCCTGATAGTATTTGGAGTTAATCTTGACATTTTTTTCCACTCTCTTTATTTTTAACTTGCCATTATAAGAAAAACCAGCAACAATCATGAATCCCTTAGAAAAACTTTCTTTCGATTCTTTGAACCATGCACTTAATTTTTTTTCTCCCCTTTTATGATAATAAATGGCTCTTTTTTTGTTGCAATTATTTAAATACACCCATGATTCATCTAATGTGACAATTGTTTTCCATGTTTCTTTGGATAAGTGTTTCTCATATAGAATTCTGCAGCGTGTCCTGCGTTCAGCGATATAATTTGGTAGAAGACGATGCACATTGCGTTTTTTCGCTTTCTTAAGATTTAAATCAACGTTTATCATTTTGTTTACAGTGGACACCGAGGATTTTAATGATTTTGCAACTGTCCTTTGACTAGGGGGATTTTTCTTTTAACATTAAACAACGTACCTTTGCAATAGTCGAAGATGTCCGTTTTTTCCTTGGATACTTGTAGGAATTTTTGTCCCACTTGAGGCTCCAATTTGACGTTTATGCCTTTCTTGTTGACGATATTACCTATCGACGCTTTAGATATCACAAAACATGACTCTCACATCGTTTTTGGATAACGGAGTATGCATATTTCTCTTCGGAAAGAGCATAAATGTAGCCTTCGAACCACTGCTTTGTTAAAAACGCCATTTTGAATAAAAACAAAACTTTCAAGCCGCAGATGATAATTTTGACTTTTAAAAACATAGTACAATTGCAATTATTTCTTTTGCAGCAAACGTTTTTTTATTTCCGCTTACCAAAATCGTCTAAAAAATGTGCGAACAGCCTCTGTATATATATATATATATATATATATATATATATATATATATATATATATATATACATATATATATACACATATATATACACACACACATATATATATATTTATTTATTGATTTATTTATATACATATATTCATTGATGGGCCAGTATTCTTGGGATACATACTATCCCACCCTGTAAGGAAAAGGTTAATATGTGTTTCAATAAAAACAAAACAAATTTCTGCAAAATTTTATCAATGAATCATTTACTTGCATTTTAAGTTTCGAAAGTTATTTCTCATCAGAAAATCATGAATGGAATACCTTTAAAATACATTCCTAAATGTCACCGAAATACGGAAATAACGGCAGAATAAACAATGTACGTTTTTTTCCCCTTTCATATAAATGTTTCCATAGAACAGTAATCAGAATAGAAAATGAGTTTCCATACGTATTTGTAAAATAACGACAAAAATATAAATATAATTTTTTTATTCATAATGATGACCAAATATATATATATGTCTATATATATATATATATATCTGCGAATGTATATAGATAAATTTATTTCGTATACAGATATATTCAAAAGACGAAAATATGTTAATATGTGACTACATCACCATCGTATATGTTTTAACTACATTTACAAGAATACATTAAACTTTATTTTTATCAAATTTAAATATCCATATATAATAGGCAGAGATGAAAGTTTTAACAATTACAACAGTTCATGAGACAACATATAACACATAAATTATAACAAAACACTTATGAATATGATGATTAAGGTGATATTATTATCATAGTTAAGTAGTATAAAATAAATCAATATAAATCTGATTATGTATGTTAAAGAGTTGTTTGGAACATTAATGAGATTTGTAGAAGCGTATAGAAAACGTTAAATTTCGAAATTCTCGTGTGCACCAGGGAAAAGTTCTTTATACTGCTGTTTAGATATGATTTTATTGTCAATTTTAAAGGGATTTTTTCAGTTAACTTTAAAGGAAGAAACTGAATTACATTTGCCTCAACATGTTGTAGCTTATATATATATATATACAGTCGAAACTCCATATATCGAACTTCCCTATATCGAAATTTTCTATATATCGAACTCTTAGCAAATCTCCAAGTTCATTACATAGAAAAACTGTTTCTATATATCGAAAAACTCTCTATATATCGAAATTTTTTCAAGACATATTGGGAGATTTTATTTTACTTTAGACCGTTTACCTCACGAAAAATGAAGGTCAGGGGAAAAAGGAAATTCAGTGAAGGTTATTTCCGGAAAAAGTAGAAGTGTGTCTAAAGCAGTCTGTGATGACTGGAGAAGCAATGACTTGAAAAAATTCTAAAAGATTCTCAGCCCGATTATATTATTTTAATGCTGATGAAATGGGACTCTTTTATAAGTGTTTACCCAACAGAACTCTAACTTTGAAAGTTGACGATTGTCATGGAGGCAAGAACAGTAAGGATAGAATAACTCTAATGGTAGGCACTAACATGAGTGGCAAAGAAAATCTTCGATTATTGGTAGTAGGTAAAAGTAAGAACCCTAGAGTATTCAAAAATGTAACGTCTTTAGAGGTTGACTATTGTTCTAATAGAAAGCCATGGATGACAAGTGAAAGTTTTGAAGCGTGGATTTTGAAATTGGATAGAAAAATGAGTGATCAAAATAGAAAAATTGCTTTGCTTGTAGACAATTGCCCGACCCATCCTAATGCGTCTCCAAAATTATAAAATGTTAATTTGCTTTTTCTTCCCCCGAATACCAGTTCAATATTGCAACCAATGGACCAGGGTGTAATAAAAAACCTGAAACTTCATTACCGAAAACTCCGACGACTTATCTGGACATTTGTAAATGAAAAAACTTTACATAAGGTGATTGATATGAGGATATGTGGGGCAGAATTAGCCAAAGTGTGGGAAAATGGCATTTCTGAATCTACAATAAAAAAACTGTTTCGAAAAAGCTGGGTTCAGCAAGATACTCGTAGTTTATTTAAAAGAATGTAACTGTGATCATTGTAACCACTGTCTGGATTATCGTTTTTTTAAAAGGTATGTAGCACTCAAAAAATCTTTCATATTAATTCATTTTTTAATTCTTAACTTTCATTTATTGTGATTGGAGTTTCGTATACGAAAATTAGCTTTAATTTTAATGTTTTAGGAGAATTATGATAAAACTAAGATCAATTCTATATATCGAATTTTTTTCCGGCAATTTGCTACTTCGATATATGGAGGTTCGACTATATATATATATATATATATATATAACAGTTCCGTAACTGACGGACTGACCGTTTGACCTAAAGGGCTGATATTTTGCATGGCTATTCTTCTTATAGCGTCGGGGCGCACTAAGAAAGATTTTTGAAAAATTCTTCTTAGATTTTTTAAAATTAAATTTTTAAGCTGTTTTAGTAACTTCTTTTAAGTTTGCATTTAAAATAATAATCTGAGGGTTATAAAATTTATATCACGAGAAAGAACATAAAAATTCCTTTAAAATGATATATTTTTCGAATCTTTACTTTTACTTTCTCATTTTTGATGAATTTTTAAACATTAATTTTTAGAATTTAATTTATTAAATGCTGATCACGTGATTTCTTTTTCTGGTACTTTAAATAAATTTATCGTCACATGCATAACAACGCATTAGACAAAAAATATTTTTTTTCTTACTAATGCGGCAGACGATTGGACATTATCCAACAAATTTTAAAATACAGTAAAAGATATGTTCTTCGAACTGTACTATATTAACTGTACTATATTCTTTAGTACGTCCTATTAGATTTAATTTGAATATTTTCTTCTACATTATTTTGTCTATAAAAATATCCCTCACGGTTTTTTTTATAAATATATAATTTTTTTACATCAATTGTATACATTGATCATCGTATTTATTATATATATATATATATATGCTGTATATATATATATTTATATATATATATATATATATATATATATATATATATATATATATATATATATATATATATATATATATATATATATATATATATATATATATATATATATATATGCTGTATATATATATATATATATATATATATATATATATATATATATATATACAGCATTTTGATCCCCCTTCCAAGTGGACCCTGTACTGGTGCCCCTGTTGCACATATCTAGTTACGGCACCTGTTTAGTTACGGAAGTAAATTGATGCAGATGATTTCTCTCACGGGCTGCACAAAGAATCGGCTTAGCAACCTATATATATATATATATATATATATATATATATATATATATATATAGATTCTGAAATTATATATCTACGCCTTAATTTTTTAAAGATTCGACAAAAAAATATATACTACAATTTAAGTAACTACAAAAAAATTAAGAATTTTTTGTTCTGCCATTAGTAATCAGTATAATTAAATGCACAAATAAGTCTTTAAATTGATGTGGACATTTCTCTAACAAACGGCATGACCACTTCAAGCCAACATCAACATATTACAATTTCGAAAAAAAATCCTTAAAATAGAGTTAATTTTATGGAACTAATCTTAATTTTATTTTTATTTGGTGTATTGTCCTAAATACTGATAACTTTAGTTCTTTTTGATATACCCATCTACTGTATTTCAAAAATCCAAAATTTGTCTTTCAGCTTCGAGATTAGGTAACATTGAATTAATGTTCAACGAATATATTAATTCACGACCTCAGAGACGAAAAATTTTGGTTGAAAACTTGTGTTAATTAATAAGTAATTCTTAATTATATGTATCAATATATTATTCTGCAATATATATCTGTGTTTGCTGTGTAAAGGGTAAAATGGGCAAAAATGAGTTATCCAACCAGGCATGTTTGAAAAATCAAGGGCCACTGCAGGGTACAGAAAGCTATGTCCAATTCCATTCCTAAATTTTTTATTCATTAGTGAAAATTTAGGATGTTCAGTCCAAAATGGGCTAAAATCAGTTATCAAACAAGGGAAGTTTGAAAAACAAGGACTAGTGCAGGGTACAGAAAGTTATGTCCAATTCCAATCCTAATTTTTTTATTTATTAGTGAAAATTTGGGATGTTCAGTCCAAAATGGGCTAAAATCAGTTATCAAACCAGGCATGTTTGAAAAATCAAGGGCTACTGCAGGGTACAGAAAGCTATGCCCAATTCCAGTCCGAAATTTTTTATTCATTAGTTAAAATTTGGCATGTTCCGTCCAAAATGGGCTAAAATGAGTTATCAAACCAGGCATGTTTGAAAAATCAAGGGCTACTGCAGGGCACAGAAAGCTATGTCCAATTCCACACCTAAATATTTTTTTAATCAGTGAAAATTTAAGAAAATCAGTCCAAAATGGGCTAAAATAAGTTATCAAACTTGGTATTTTTGAAAAATAAGGGCTACTGCAGGGTACAGAAAGCTATGTCCAATTCCACACCAAAATATTTTTATTCATCAGTGAAAATTTGGGATGTTCAGTCCAAAATGGGCTAAATTGAGTTATCAAACCAGGCATGTTTCGAAAGTCAAAGGCTACTGCAGGGTACAGAAAGCTATGTACAATTCCTAAATATTTTTTTCATCAGTGAAAATTTGGGATGTTCAGACCAAAATGGGTTAAAATTACTTATCAAACCAGGTATGTTTGAAAAATCCAGGGATACTGCAGGGTACAGAAAGCTATGTCCAATTCCACTCCTAAATATTTTTATTCATTAGTGAAAATCTCCTAAATATTTTTATTCATCAGTGAAAATTTGCAATGTACAGTCCAAATTGGGCTAAAATGAGTTATCCAACAGGGCATGTTTGAAAAATCAAGGGCTACTGCAAGGTACAAAAAGCTAAGCCTAATTCCACGCCTAAATATTTTTATGCATCAGTGAAAATTTGGAATGTGTGAAAATAACACAAATATGCTAGTTTTCAATCCCGTTTCTCTCAAAACCACAATTTTGGTCTTGACACCCTTTACACAGCAAACACAGATATATATACGTCTCAATTGATTTTAGAAACTCGAAAAAGAATTATATTCTGCCATTTAAGTAATTATGCAACAATTCTTTTCTTTATTTTTGCTGACATAAATAAACTTAAATATAGAAATAGGTCTTCAAAATGATGTGGACATTTCTCTATCATATGGCACGTTCATTGCAAAATAACATCAACAGGTTATAATCAACATGATACAACTTATAAATAATCCTCAAAATAGACTTAATAATATGAAAAACACTAATTTTATTTTTACTCGATGTGCTCATACAAATAATTATAACTTTAGTTCTGTGTGATATAAAACCCCTTTACGGTATTTCAAAACTCCCAAATTTGTATTTCAGCTTCGAGATTAGGCAACATGGAATAAATGTTCTGCAAATATATTAACTCAAGACCTGAGAGGCAAAGAATTTTTGTTGCAACCTTGTGCTAATTAATAAGTAATTCGGAATTATATGAATTAATATACAATTTTTGAAATTATATATCTACATCTCCATTCATATTTATGGATGAATACCGTAACTACATAAAATAATTCAAATCTTGTTTAATTGGTACGCATTGTTATGACTGCACTTTCTGTATCATCAACTCTGACTTGTCAATTCGCATTGGTTTTTTTCCTAGTAAAACTTGTATACAGTCTGAGTAACTTATTTTTTACCGTATGACCAAAAAGGTTAGCTCCAAAATTACGAATTCCTTTATTATTTCTTGAAGAAAATGACATACTATATACTCTGAGTGACCAATTTATTATGACCACCCTACAATTTTATGCAAATCAGCTATGACGTCACGCTGTTGCTGCTAGAAGGTGAGGTTGACATAAAAATGGATATCTGGATAATTGTAAAGACAGCTGAAGTGTGTTGCTTGTAAAGGTATGGGTAGAAACATGATTTAACGGGGAATGATTGTGAGTGCCAGAAGCAGTGGAACGAGTATCACCGAAACTGCTTCGCTTGTGAACGGTTCGAAAGCAGCTGAAACATCTCATGGAATCCGTGCTAATACAGACCGTGCCACAGCAGTATTCAGAGCTGATGACGGTCCAACGATGTACTGTGTGGTCATAACTTATTGACTAATCAGCGTAATTCTAAGAAAATAAATCTTCTATACGAAATTTCTTTAGTAGGTTTTCTCGAGGGAGATTAAAATTAAGCTGAAAATTTACATCAGGAGCTAGCAAATTCTCCTTGAATTTATTACTTCTATTTTATAGCAATCAGTTTAATTTCTGGTTGTTTATTATCCTTCACTTTCCTTACAAATGATCGATGCTTAACTTTTCTAGCATTGTGCGCTTTTAATCTTTTGTCCCAACTATCGATTTATCAAGCAAATGTAACTCATATCACCAACATCCACTCAAGCATTACATCTTCGCTTTATCTAATAACGATGCTACCATCTTCTGGTGAGAAATGAAGAAAAACTCGTAATTAATTACTGTTAACTAACATGTAAGCAAGATCTATTATTTGAAGTCATTGTTCCAACATTTACCTAATATGTTAGTTTAATTAAGAACATAAATAATTCGTAAATTAATAGTAGTTCCACAAAGAGAAAAAATGGCATTAATGATGAAGAAAAAAAAGGTGTTTATTTTTGCAACAAACAGCTAAAATCTAGAATATGATCCGGTCTGCTATATAGGGCGTTAAATTTTGCCAAGTAATTGACAAGTTGAAAAGAATGACATTGTGTTCCAATGGTAATTGCCTCCGGAATATAGTAATTGAATATTGCTTAAATTTGAAAAACTGATACTATAAAGGCTACATGTTTTTTTACCATATATCAGCTTTAGCTTTGCGTTTTAAATACCTCTGAAAAGGTTATTTTATGTCTATTTAATTGAAGTTTAAAATGACATTACAAAGCACTTTCTTTAACTTTCTTTACCAAGTGACCAAACTTTAGAGAATTGCATCGCCATTTGGCGACGATTTGAGAGAAACTCTCTCCTGACTGGATCATAATCTAATGTTCTTAGTATAAAAGAATAGAGCTTATATTCAGCAATATTTTAAAAAACTTTCGTAATGTTTATGCTAACTTTTAAAATGAGATTTTTAATGCTAAACATTGCTAACTTCAGAAAACAGCTTATGCAGTCTGTATAATTATTCTACTATCAGATATGCATACAAAGATATATCAACTATTTTTATTAATGCACTTTCTGGTGCCGCATCGATAATCAAAAATAGGCCTTTTCCCAGGCAGATAAAATGCGAATCAGGAATATTTAAAATACAAATAATCTACACTCCCATTGAACAAATATGACACAAAAAAAGAGCAATCACGATAATTATAAAAGTCGATATTTTTCCTTTTGCGCTGGTCTTCACAGGACTTGTAAATTGTCGCAGGACTTGGATCGACCGCTTTTCCCTAATAGTCTGTTGATGAGGCCCTTTGTTTTCATGCTCGATCGCAGGGTTCCCTTCATACTTCCGCCATTTTTCCTTCTCGGGGACGAAAAGCCTCTCGATGGCGAGGCGCCATTTTTGTTCGGGCGTATCCCTTCCTCTTTCTGCTTGTTCTTCAGGCGTATTTGGCTGACGACGCCAACCAAGAGCTCGTCAACATTGTGGTTGATGGCGGCTGAAGTCTCGATGAATTTGCATTCGTAAGAGTATGCGATGGATTTACCCTCTGCGGGAGAATGCATTCGGTAAAGAGATAAGTGGATTATAGCTATAAAAATCACACTTAGACAAAACTTAGATTAGAAGTAGCATTAAAGAAAGGGAAAATATAGAATGCAAATCATAAAGTTGGGATAAATTACCAAGACGGAAACATAGGAGAAACTGCGTAGAAAATAAATAGGGTATAACTATTATTATATTGAAACTGAAGTACAAGCAGCATAAAATGAAGAGAAAACATAAAATGCAATTCATCAAGTTTTGTGAGACTGAGTTTTCAAAATTAGTAGGAGAAACTACTTAGAAAATGAATACAGTATAACTACTATTAGATTGAAATTGAAGTACAAGCAGCATAAAATGAAAGAGAAATATAAAATAAAAATCATCAAGTTTTGTGAGACTGGGGTTTCAAAATTAGTAGCTATAAATACCAAACAATGTTGATAAGAGAATAGCATTCTCAAATATTTCCCCAAATATTGAAGTAATATTATCCGAAGTTCAGGCTTAACCTTCCTTAATTTGTTTTCATATATTATTTAATTTTATAGAAAAAATTAACTTTATGATTTTAATTGTTTTCATAGGAAGCTTTTAATTTTAAAATCATGCTTTATTAATTATAATTTTTGTTAATTTTTACCCAAATGAAATAAAATATTTAATATTTAAATATGGAGTTTTAGTCACAAGAGGTTTGTCAAACAACAAGTGTAGATGGTAAGGAAGACATTTTCTTATTCTTATTATGCAAACAAAATCAATTCCCAAAATCTACAGTTCATTGATTTTACTTTACAGTTCATTGAAATATTTTCTCAAAATCTGATTATTTTGTTTTCATAATCTTTTCTTAAATATTCCTTATTTTCAAAAAAAAAAATATAACCAATAAATTGTCATTGGGTCGCATGATTTTTATAAAAAGAAAATGGGTCTAATGAGTGAAAAAAAATTGCGCATCACTGAATTAGAGTATAATGCAGAAACTACACCGCTCTGATGGCGCATTTTCTGGTTGAGGGCTTGACATAATTGCCTCGAGGACATAATTGCCTCGACTTGGACTGTGGAGTAGTCCCGTGTGCCTCCTCTGCAATAAAGGTGAATTGATGTATCCTGACCCACTACTCGTCTGTTCGGCTATGACTGAGAGAAATAGTCATTCTCGTTATTGGTAGACTAGAAACTCTTGGTGAATTTTTTAGTTTTAATTTTGTTTGTTTTGTAAAGTTCAATTTGGTTTGATTGCTTTCATCTGAATACTTTCACTATTGTCTTTCATGGTGCATTGTGACCTAGGATGTTTGTCCATGAATCCTGCTGTACTGGAAATTAAAAAAAAAACTTTTATAAAAGTTCTTATCGAAATTTTTGACTAAGAATAAAACTGCGGAGAACATTTAACCTGTAGCAAAAATTTCTCCAAAAACAATTTTCCTTTTAGAGGGGTTTTATTAAAATTTTATAAATAAAATAATAAATCTTTAAATGGAATATTTATTTATTTTAACGGCAAATTATTTTGAAAAATTCTTATGTACAAAAAGGAAGAAAAATTAAAGAGATAGACCAAAAACAAAATAAAACAAAAAGAAACGATAAAAAAATTAAAATTAAAATTAAACAGATATACATTTGCAGATAGACCACAGAGAAAATTTATACAAATAAAACACAAAAAAACACAGATTAAAAAAATATGAAAAATATATGTAAAATAACATATATATGAATAGAAAATTTTAAAAATATGTTAAAATATATTAATATATATATATATATATATATATATATATATATATATATATATATATTTAATACATTGAAAATATATTAAAAATATAAGGTTTTACAGATAGACCAAAGCTTTTAACAGATATTTCGAAAGCTAAACAGGTTTTCAATTTAGACTTTAAAATTTTTTAGGACAAATTTACACGTGTTCGATAAAACAATTTTATAACTATAGTAAATTATATATTAAGATACACATGAGGTAAAAAAATTACGAAATGTGGGGATTTAAAGAAAATAAAATATTTTGCACTGTACTCACTAAGTTTAAACAATTTTTCTGGGTAATTTGACACTGCATTCAGAGTAACAATTAGGGAGACATGAAAGTATAATTTTACTGAATATTAAAGACTCGGGAAGTAAAATTTGTAAATTTCCCCTGATTATAATTGTAAACAATGGATTGAATTTCTTAAAGTTCATGAATAATAGATTTCTTAGATATGCGTATATAATTATTTTCTAAAAAATTTGTATTCTGGAGGTATCTTACACCAGGTGTCTTTCAGAAATTTCAATTCTGAAAGACTCCTTAAGTAAATTCTTTTTTACCGTCTTGTAATTTTAAACAATGAATTCAAATTTTTAGAAAGTGCGAAAAGTCAATTTCTAAAATATGGGAATAGAGTTATCTTTTCAAAATTTTAGTTAGATAGTATCCTTACGTCAGGTGTCTCTTTTAAGTTATAATTGTTAAGGACGCCCTAAGTAAAATACATTATCTTCTTGTAATTATAGGCAATGAATTTAAATTCTTACAGTATGTGAATAGTCAATTTTGAAAATTTGGGAGTACAATTATTTTTTAAAAATTTTAATTCTATAGGCACTTTACATGAAGTGTCTTTGAAATTTTTATTCTTTAATACACCTTCAGTAAAATCTTATTTTTATAGTCTTGTAATTTTAAACAATGAATTTAAATTTTTGCAGTGTGTGAATAGCCAATTTCTGAAATGTGGGAATACAGTCATTTTTCTAAAATTTGAATTCTATAGGTAGTCAGAAACAGCCTATTGTACGTTAGGAGTCTCTGATTATAATACCTGAAGACACCTTAAGTAAAAACGATTCTTTTTAATTTTCTTGTAATTAAAAAAAATGAATTTAAATTCTTACACTGTGTGAATAGTTAATTTCTAAAATGTGGGAATACATTTATTTTTTCACAATTTGAATTATTTATTAACCTTATATCAAATGTCTTTGAAATTTTAATTTTAAGATTCCTCAAGAGATATCTACTTTTTTATCTTCTTGTAATAATCTTGTAACTATCTTCTTCAAACGCTGCAGTATAGCCTTACAGTGTGTGAACAATTATTTTTTTTTAAATACGGGTGTACAGTCATTTTTTTCAAAATTTATTTATTTTGAATATATATAAATTTCAAAATTTAATAAATTTCAAAATTTGTTTATTTCAAAAGTTTTTTTTTTCAAAATTTGAATTCTAAAAGCACCTTACATCAGGTGTCTTTAAAATTTTAATTCTTAAAGACACATGGAGTAAAATCCATTTTTTTAAAATTTTCGTGCGATATTTAGCAAATTATTTAAATTCTTAAGGGATCATAAGAATGCATAATTAATTTCTGAAATGTGTTAGTGTAGTTATTTTCTCAAAATTTGACGTGTCTTTAAAAATTTAATCTTCACGTGTCTTTAAAATTTAGTTCTTAAAGAGTTTTTTTTTCATCTTATATTTATAAACAATATATTATTTCTTACAGCATGTAAATAACTAATATTTAAAATGTGTGAATTCTTACCTTCTACAGCAACCTCCCGTGTTCTTGCTAAATCCGATTTGTTGCCAACAAGGATAACCGCTTTCGCATTTGTTGCACCTCTCTCCCTCAGGCTGAATAAAATGTCCACTGCTTTTTCGAAACTTGACCGGTCTGTTACAGCGTAGGTCACTATATATCCATCAGCAAAGTCATTGACTGCTTCTAATACCTTAAAAATGATAAGATAATATATCTTAGATGGAAAATTACTATTCGAAAAAACTGCTCTACAGTTTAGGTAGATAAAATTTTAATATTTTCGATTTCAAAACTAGCAAAAATTTTATAGAATTCATATATTTAAATACCTTTCTAATACCTTTGAAAATTATAAGATAATCATATCAGATGTAAAATTACTATTTGACAAAAAAATTTCAGAAGTTTTGAACTATTAAATTGTGAGATTTTTTATTTTAAAATTCGCGAAAATCGATAAAATTATACCTCTAAATACATTCTAATATCCTTAAAAATGATAAGATAATCTATCTCAGAAGGAAAATTACATTTTGAAAATCAATTTGTTCGACAATTTTTGATTAATTTAATTTTAAGATTTTCAATTTTTAAATTAGCAAAAATCGATAACATTTTTAAGTGTGATTTTTGAATAGTAGAACGTTGTAGTCTATATAGAATTAGAATGATGGACATGATAATATTACAACCTCTCAAGTGGGCCTATTTGGCAATGAGATGGCTGACATCCTAACAAAGGAATGTACCACAGAACGTTCACCAACTTCTTCGACTCTTATATGGGAATTTATTCCGCAAGAAATCTTTTATCCAGAATATATAGAGATCTCCCCCAGTAAATGACTGGTACTTTGGTGTCTACCCAGTTAGAGCTCTTACCTTCAAGGCAGACTGCAACCTCTAGACTTGTCAGTGGCCACTGGAGTGCCTAAAATTTGATCCGCAACATAAAACTTTTCCCACTTCTAAAAAGTGTAATAATGAGCAGGCCACTCCTGGATACATCTTAACTCACCAGGCCCCCGAAACCAAAATAGGAAAAAAGTAGCCATTCCTAGAAAGTGCATTGGCCTCTCTAGGCAAGCGAAAGATTCAAGTTACATATTAAAAATCAACCAATTCGTCCGCAGGCTCGTGTGCAATGTGGACTTAAAATTGTACGTGTCCGAGGAATCGGACAATGATGTTGTTTTTGAGGGTTCTTAACTCCTGTTTTCTTCACTTTTTGTTTGCCTTTTTTCAGCTTTACTCTATTTATCTCTTTTGTATATAATTGCTCTTACCATTTTTACTTTCTGTTATTTACATGTCTGTTATTTCATAATTTTATATGCCTCTTTATATTACCTGTATTATATGACTGCTCTTATTAACTGTTTTATATGACTGTTTTTGTATCACCAGCTATATATTTTGACTGATTTTATCACGTCTACATTTCACTGCTTTTAACTTCTATGTTCTTATCACCCCTTTTACCACACCTACTTGGTATATCTACAGGTACGTCTTATTTTCTGCATATTTAGCCTACTCTTGAGGAGTATTTGGTGAGCCTTGTCCTTTCCGGACTTTTCGCCATTAAAACCTAGCAAATCATATTTATACATCATCGTTTATACCCCTGAAACTTTTTGTCACTTTTTTAAACCATCTTCATAAATTTCTCTGAATATTTCATATTTTTATTGTTGCTATTTTTACCTCTGTTGCTCGTTATGTCTGCTTGTTATTTTATTCACTGTGTTTATCGCACGTTTCTCATTCATCTATCTTAATGGATTTTGGTTTTAAAATGCTGACTTACTTATATAATGTTTTTTTTTTCGGGTTTTACCATATCGCTCACTCCCTTCAACAACGTCATATCTCAAAAATTGGAGATTTTTAGTTATGCCTGTTTTCAGAATGCCTTGAAAGAGTAGTATATCCCTGCAAGGTCGTCATATCTCACCGCCCAATATATAGCCTCTAGAGAGCATGATTAAAATTTATTTTCAATACATTTCAATGCACTCTTAAACTTTCAAATCACGCTCCTGAAAAATCTCGTTTTTTGAGATATGATGTTGTTGAAAGGAGTGAGCTAATATGTTTGACGCAGCATGTCCTCTCTGGACCTTGAGCCATTACACCCCAACCAACTAACCAACCAACCAACCTGGTTACATCCTAACTTGCCTTAATCTATATAGGGAGGACTTTATTTCCGATCTTCGCCTATTAATAGACTTCCTGAGGATTTTTGGGCTCATAGATTTTGTTTATTTTCGCCTAATCCCTTCTGGTCTAGTACCGACAGACCAGAAATGATTAGAATTAACTGCTACTACAACATAATATTACAAGAGGGATATCACGAAAAATTTGTTCAGCTGAATGGCATGAACAGATTTTAACGTTTCCGTTTTAAGTTTGAAGGAAATCAGCAAAATCCATGAGTTTTAAATCAAATCATAGTATGATGCATTTTATTTATAGTAATGATATAAATACACGTAATAGTTATATAGACTTGTAGGTATACAGAATCGTTATACTATTTGGATCGAATAGCTTTTGATGTATCGGACTTGATAATCAACTAAAATCAAAATTTTTGTCGATCTAATTTTAGACTTAACTCGAAATAATCTATTCAATAAAAACATGATGATTTTTTAAAAATTACTTTTAAATACAAAAATGATTGTACTTTAGTAGTTTTTTTTAAAGTAATTGTTCGGTAGTTTCGTATGAATTAATTTTCAGGTTAATCGATTTTAAAATCGGCAAAATCCATGAGCTTGAATTCGAATGGTAGTATGAGGCAGTTTTTTTAGATTTATAATTATATCCGTAAATGATAGCACATATAAAATCATACACATTCACTAGCATTATTTTATCATGTTAGGAACTATTATCGCTAACGTCAATTAAATGATTATATAGCATTATTTTATCATGTTAGGGGCTATTATTGCTAACGTCTATTAAAGGATTATATACGTACGTTATATAATCATACGGCAGACATTGCTCGAAATTACGAGAGAATAGATTCTGAGATAAGGGATATTTAAAATTATTAAAATTTTTATTTTCTATATGCTTGAAAGTGAATGGTTGTATGATGCAGTTTATTGAAATTTATGTTTTCCGGATTTACCAGCGTATAGGACGCAGCTACGTATAAGACGGAATGCCCCTCCAAGGAAAAACATTTTCTACATTTTTTCATGAATTTCCATAATGATTTACTGTACGAATTTTATAGTCAGTTATAGTCCATAAAAAATTTAAATAATTTGTTTAACCAGGGGGGGGGGAAAGTAAATTGGGTGCACATTGGATGAATCGTATCCTTAGATGTCCGTGGATTTGACCGAGTACCCCCAGGGACAACATCTGGGGGATTGTACCATCCCCAACTACTGACCTCATAGAAGGACTTTCCGGTATACGGATTTAGCGTTCCCCTATCCGGCCTATACGATCCGAGCACCCTCAGTACCGAAAGCCGGCGTGCTACCGTTAGGCTACCTCGGACCCACGAAGATGTTATACCGCTTGTAAAACAATACTCAAGGAAATAGTTTTTTCTATCGATGGACTGCATAGGATGTCTTCTATTGCTTTCCATTGGATCACCTTCGCACGTAGGAATTTCTGATAATGAGGTCGCAGACTCATTAGCAAAGGCTGCAGCAATCCCAAATGATGCCTTTGATTTTGACAATTTCAAGTCAAAAAGCAATCCAGCGCAAAAATCTCAAAGATAAAAGAATGGCTTCTTTGTTTTACCATCTTTCGTATATACCTTATGACTACCTTATTCTCTTGGAGTGTAAGAGAATGCCTGGTAACTCCCGTTCTCCAAGTTCTCTCGTTGCGTTGCAAGTTCCATTTCCCATCTAAGGACTGTATATACAAGAGTTGTGATTTTTTAGTTGTCTCTTTGTGATCCACCTGTGCAAAGGGAGAGGCACTCCAGATTATCTCCTCGCCTGCATGAGAACATCTAAGACCGAACTTTTATCCCCAAGTCCACTTTCCATTGTAGACTTTGTGAATGTTTATGATCTTCATGTTTTTGTGTAGTTGTACTTTGGAATAATAATTTAAAAAACTGTATGATTACATACGTAAGTATATTATCATATTACAGACGTTTACGGAAACCATTGTACGAAAATAATTAACATATAGATTTGGATATATTCTATTTTAAATTTGTAGGAATCTGTAAGAGTCGCCAGTTTGTGGTCCTCATTGGCTAGCAGTGAATTCAAGGAGTATTTTTATATACCGCAAAACCATAGGCCATTATCACAATTTGAATATAAAAAATAAAATATTTATTACATAAATATAACCTTGTAAATGCGACTCGTACAAATTAAAGAATAACATGGATACCAAAAATTACGAAGCAGATAAACTTAACAACGAATACACAAGGATTATTTTTTTCTCCTACTCTCGTACCGGGTCATCGTAGTTGGCAGGCAACTTCTTCAAAACGTGTAATACAAATATTTTTAAATGTCTTCTGCAACGGGATTCGACTTCAGACTTGCGATTGTTAAAAGTCTAAAGATCCGTCTTTTTTATTTCGAATAGATAAATGAAGCTATGTAATATGTTTTATTATTACACTCCCCAATGATAGTATTGTATCTAAAATAATTATACGAAAAATTTTGACTAATAAATTTCAAGAAAATTGGTTTTTTTTAAATTGGCGGGAAAAATCTCTTTTTAAAGAATAAAACAAGAAAAACTGTTTTCTACATTAATGCTTCAAAATATACTATTTTCAACTGGAATAATTACAAATTATTGTTGCAGAGAATTCGACAATTCCGATATCGGTTTATCGTTGGTTTATATTTTTGTGGAAGAGTAAAATTTGTTCTTAAATGAAGTTAAGTTAAACTATGTAAGTTTTGAGAAATATGCGCTACATTTTAAACTTTTTGTTCTAAAGTATTTGGGTATTTCTTTTTACTACGGGAAAATCAAGCACATTTATTATGAAAAATATTCTTAACACAGAAATTTTCGCCTGTTTTTCTTTTAAAATCCACGTGGTTTAGAAGAAAAATACTGCCATCGAATATTATAAAGCTGATAATTACAACTTCGCATTTAGAAATTCGGTATTCTAAAATTTGAAATACGGCATGGATGGATAAAAAAACCATACCTGTTCATATGTGATAACCATACAAAAATGTATATCTTTTTCTCTTAAGTTAGAACCAAAAGATTTAGGTATGTAAAAAAATGTAAATTCACAAGCATTTTCTTTTTACGGTGGGGCATTTTTAAATTTATTGAACTAAAAATATTTTACGTCGTTGATTCATATTTTTAAAATAATATTTAAGTTATCCTAAACACGAGTGGTTGGCAAAGGATTTTTAAACTTTGCCTAACGTTTCATAGACTTTTTATGTAACGTTACACAAAACATGTAATGTTTGACAACAATATATTTGATAAAAGTTTTGAATAGATAAATTTTAAAGAATTTCATTAGGATCTCACAACTTTTAATCAGCAGAAATTTGGAATAATTCAAGAATTAATTTTGTTGTTGTTGTTGTTGTTTCTAATGCTCCTTGGCCGGAAGAAATTCCAGACCAGGTCCATATAGGCTAGTGGGCTGAGGGGTGCGTCTCCGGTTTATAAAGACACCACAAGGATCGGAGTCCCATTTAACCAGGCGCCACCTCCATATAGATCCAGCACCCCCAGGTATGACATCTGGGGGATCGTACCATCTCCCACCCTCTCTGATCTCATAGTGGGACTTTTTGGTCTACGGATGTAACGTGCCCATATCCGGCCTAGACACGGAGGTATTTAATTGCGCTTTCCGCGATTCGATCCGAGCACACTCAGCACCGACAGCCGACGCGCTTCCATTAAGCTACCTCAAGCCCTGGAATTATGTAGAGGAGTGATCTTTACTCTTTTTTCACGAAGAGGTTTGACTTTTCTAAGCTTTAGATATTCTTAACATTCTCTTGCCTGTAACAGATTAGGCGCACATGGTCATCTGCATAAAGATATAAAGGATTTGGTATAAGTCATCTTCATGCTACGTTCGTTTGGTAAGCAGAATTTTTTACGTAGTCAAGAGTAACGTTCACACATTCAGAGTAAATAATTAATCTAAAGTACATTAAAAAGAAAATAAAGCCTTTGTCAATAGAGATTCATTAACTATTTTCCGACATTTTCAGTTATGGGTTATTTAGTAACTGAACTATTCTAGGCAACGGAAGTTTATGTTTTCAAGACTATATAATTCAGATTTAAAGCATGCACCTGGTCATGTGTATTAGAATTTTATTGATTTGGTATACGGCATCCTCATACTAAAGTGCGCTTCAAAAGTAGAACTTTTTAAACGAGCAACGTTTGTTATTGTTTCCAATGCACCCTGGTCATAAGTTCCAGACAAGGTCCATATAGGCTTCAGACTGATGTTTGCGGCTCCGGTTTAAATAGCTCCACAAGTGTACGAGTCTGTCTTAGCTAGGTGCCACATAAAATTTTACCGATCATCACTAGGGGTCACATCTAGGGGGAACTAACTACTCCAACCCCCTTTGACCTCCTAGAGTGACCAGACTACGCATTTAACTTACCCATATCCGGAATAGACAGAATCCGGCTTAGAAGAAGCATACCTTAATCCTACCATTATGCCAATTTAGGTTCAATATCCACCCTGAATTATTCGGGATGAATAAATATTGGGAGAATTGAATCAATTATTTGAAGGTTTATACCAGTAATACAAGCTAATTTGTCTAGAATCTCCTACAAAGTAGGATTTCAGTCACTTTAATCCTGTGATATTTCTTCTTATCCTATATCCCCCAATTAGGCTGGATAAATAGGTATTAATAAAGTAATCACGAACGATGAGACAGAAAACCATGATTCTTAAAATCCACAATAAAATTACAGGAGGCCTTAATAACCTGAATCCTACCATTATGTCACTTTAGATTCAATATCAGCCCTCTATTATTCGGGATGAGTAAATATTGGGAGAATTGAATCAATTATTTTAAGGTTTATACCAGTAATACCATACAAGCTAATTTGCCTAGAAGGTCCTGCAAAGTAGGATTTCAGTCTCTTTAATCCTGTGATATTTTCTTATCCTCTATCCCCCAATTACGCTATATAAAGCAGTATTAATACAGTAATCACGAACGTGAGACAGAAAACCATAATTCTTAAAACCCACAATAAATGTACAGGTGGTCTTAACGACCTTACGATTATGTCACTTTAGATCCAATAACCTCCCTGTATTTTCCAAGATGAGCAAATATTGGGGGAATTGAACCAATTATTTCGAGGTTTATACCAGTAATACCTTACAAGCTAATTTGCCTAAAACGTCCTAGAAAATAAGGTTTCAGTCAGTTTAATCATGTGATATTGTTTTAATCCTATATCCCCCCAATTAGGTTGGATAAATCGGTATTATAAAAGTAATTATGAACGGCGAGACTGAAAACTATTGATTTTTAAATCCATAATAAAAATAAAAGTCGCCTTAACAACCTTAATCTTACCATCATGTCACTTTATGTCCAATAACCTCCCTGTATTTTCCAGGATGAGCAATTATTGGGGGAATTGAACCAATTATTTGGAGGTTTATACCAGTAATACCTTACAAGCTAATTTGCCTAGAACATCCTGGAAAATAATATTTCAGTCAGTTTAATCCTGTGATATTGTGTTAATCATATACCCCCCCAATTAGGTTGGATAAATCGGTATTAAAAAGTAATTACGAACGGCGAGACAGAAAACTAATGATTCTTAAAATCCATAACAAAAATAAAAGTGGCCTTAACAGCCTGAATCCTACTATTATGTCACTTTAGTTTCATCTACCTCACTGTATTTTTCGGGATGGGTAAATATTATGGGACTTGAACCAATCATTTGAAAGTTTATACCAGTAATACCTGACAAGAAAATTATGCCTAGAACGTCCTAGAAAATAGAACTTCAGTCCCTTTAATGATGGGATATTTATTTTTTTATCCTGTATCCCCCAAGTAGGCAGAATAAACCAGTATTTAATAAAGTAATCCCGAACAGTGAGACAGAAAACCACGATTCTTAAAATCAACAATAAAAATAAAACTAACAACTAGTTGCGAATAGCATTTGATAACTATTTACCGAAAACGAGTTTAAAGTTTGTTAGATTAAAGGAGGCAACAGCGTAAAGTAACAAGAACTCCATGTACCGGGAAATTAGACATTCATTAATAGTAGGTCTAACATATACAAGCTACAGCACAACTAGATACAGACTGAGTGAAAGAGAACATCATATCTATGTATATAAAACAGTTCTGTTACTGACTGACAACGCACAGACCAAACTGCTGGATCTAAAGGGCGGAAGTTTTGAATGGAGATTCTTTTTATAGTGTAGGTGTGCACTAAGAAAGATTTTTGATAAATTTTTCTGAGATTTTTTTCAAATTAAATTTTTAAGCTGTTTTAGTAACTTTTTTTTAAGTTTGCATTTAAAATAATAATTTGAGGGTTATAAAATTTATATCACGAGAAAGATCATAAAAATTCCTTTAAAATGAAATCTTTTTCGAATTTTTACCACCATTTTCGGATTTTTGGAGAATTTTTAAATATTAAATTTTAGAATTTAATTTATAAAATTCTGATCACGTGATTTATTTTTCTGGTACTTTAAATTAATTTATCGTCACGTGCATAACAACAAAATAGATAAAAAAAATATAGGTTTTCTTTCTTGCTAATGCTGCAGACGATTGGCCATTATTCAAAAAAATATTAAAATACAGTAAAAGATATGTTTCTCAAACTCTTCTGAATTAACTGGACTATATTCTTTAGTTTGTTCATTAGATTTAATTAGAATATTTTCTTCTACATTATTTTGTCTATAAAAATATCCCTTACGATGTTTTTATAAATATATTTTTTTATTTTTTTATTACATCAATTGCATACATTGATCGATGTATTTATTATAAATAAATAAATATATATATATATATTTATTTATTTATTTATTTTTGCCATTATTCACATACATTGGCCGTTGAATTTTATTGGAATGTACTCCGTAGCGAAATGCGGTTTTTCAGGTAGTGTATTTATAAACTTAAACAGGATTCAGAAAGAGCCAATAGTAACTTTTAATAGGACATCCA
Organism: Dolomedes plantarius; assembly: GCA_907164885.2. Taxonomy (NCBI): domain Eukaryota; kingdom Metazoa; phylum Arthropoda; class Arachnida; order Araneae; family Dolomedidae; genus Dolomedes; species Dolomedes plantarius. The sequence continues at coordinate 109,412,666 of OU015490.1, read as the reverse complement.
ATAGAATTCGTTGATACGAGAACATATCAGAGATAAGGGAAAGAACTGAGATCGTCTGCGATTACATTGCTAAGAACATTCCCAACTAATCGCAAAAGGCATGGAGAAGAACTACAGTTACTAGTGGAAAATTGATGCCAGTTTTATTTTTTTATTGTAAATTTTAAAACTTAACCCTGAAATTCAACAGCAAAGCTACTTAGACTCATATAATTACCTAAATTTTTAAAGTGTGTATGAAACACTCTTAATTTTACTTCTAACACTAGTTTTTTAATGCATATAGGCTTTTGCCACATTTATTTTGATTGTTTAAGCGAAAAATTATGTTTCTCTATCCTAAAGGAATTTTATTTCAAAATTACGTCTTAGCCCCTTGCAGTACTAAAATATTTGATATAACTTGAAAACATTAAAACCGATGACTTAAAATAAACTACGCTTTTTAAATTGTTTATGATATTTGGAGAGTATATAGATCTTATTTTAAGTCGTAAATAAAAGTGAATTTATGTACACGACACACAGAAAGAGAACGAGGCTAATATATTTTCCTTTTGATCTTTCTAAAAAGAGTTTCATGCATTCCAATCTGGGAGATATTTTATTCGACGTTTACAACAGAAAGAATTCCGAGGAAATATTGTATAAAAAGAGACACTTTTTCTAAAACTGTCAAACACATTGAAAGAACTTCTTTCCGATTGCAGAGGGATTGTTTAGAGTTGAGAAATTAAATTTGTAAATGAAAATATTTGATTCAAAGAAATTACCAAGCGTATTTATAGCAGTAATTAAGAAATGTTTTTTTTTAATATTCTCATCAGGAAATTAAATTTTCGTTCAGTTTGTTTTTGGTATTGAGAGGTAAATGAGTTTTTAAATCTATTTTTACTGGTCGTCTTAACATTTAATTTAAATATTTGGAGTTGGATAAAAATCATTTTCCATACTATAAAAAAATCCATTAAATGAACAGGAGATGGAAAATATGATCTATAAATAAATGCCATCCTATTTAATCTATATATAATTTAAATAACATAAAATATGAAAAAAAAAATTCTACCTACTTAAGTACATGAAAAAAGAAATTTGACAAAAAAGACGAAGACTCTAGTAACTTTAAATAGCAACTTTGAATAAATACAATTATTCTCTCGAAAGATATTATCTTTTATTTCATTAACTACCATTAATTAGTTTTACTGAAAATATTTTCCGAGTTTTTGAAAAGCATAATATATATATTTATATATATATATATATATATATATATATATATATATATATATATATATATATATATATATATATATATATATATATATATATATATATATATATATATATATATATATATATATATATATATATATATATATATATTATGAGAATCAGAAGTAATTTTTTCATATCCGAAACTGTTTTTTAAAAAAATTTTGAAAAAGTTTGGTTTTTCTCCTTACAGCATATGCATTTAAACGAGCATCAAAAGAATATGTACATATATATATATATATATATATATATATATTCTTTTGATGCTGGTTTAAGTGCATATGCTTTAAGGAGAAAAACCAAACTTTTTTCAAAATTTTTTTTATAAAAAGTTTTGGATATTTAAAAATTATTTCTGATTCTCGTACGATTTTATTACGGATAAAATAGACAGAATTAATAATTTTTTAGCTAAGATCAATTCCTGAAAACATACCATGTTGTCGATTGGCAGGGGATCATCCAGGAAAAACAGCTCATATTCTATTCCGTCGAGCAGAACCGAAACACACTTTTCGAGATCTTCATCTGGGAAAAATAATATACATTTTTTAATGTTTTCACTGCTAGTACAACGACGTATACAAAATATTTTCCCTTGTAAATTTGTTTTTCATTGATCTTGTTTTGTGCTCTTTTTTTTCTTTCGTCTTTTTACTACTATTTTCTATTTCAAAATAGTGATTAAAATTTAAAATACTAAACCAGATTTATTTGTTTATTTTACAGATATCCAGTTTATTAACTTTTTACACCTTTTATAGCAGATAAGGATTATATATATATATATATATATATGTGTGTGTGTGTGTGTGTGTGTGTGGCTTGATTCTAAAAGGATCAATGTTAATATTTTAAGATTTTGAGTTATTTTTACCAAAAGTTTCGATTTTAGTATATCTTTAATTCTAAAAAGGCTAAAGTCAAATAACAAACACAAAAAGATTATTCTTCCATTATAATATCAGCAAATATCATTTAAGATGCATTTATGTTTTATACAAAATAGTAACAGATGAAAATGTTTCATATGAAAAAAAATAAAGTTTTTTACACTATCAATGAACAAGTAAGAAATAATAATGTGACACGTAGTATAAGAAAGATATAACATTCAGCAAAATGTTCAATATTTTTTAATGCTCTTTTCTCGAAACTAACAATTTTGCTATTGGCCCTTTTAGAACGAAGCCACAGATCATATATATATATATATAAAATTCTGAATTAATACGGTAGGTGCATTAATTTTCTTGAGATTCTGTTCTTTCGTTTACACTCCTTTGACTAATAGTTAGGGTAGGTGTCTCAAATGTCTCCCCTGTGACTAATATCGCCTACTCGTGTTTCTAAAGTATCATGCGCACTATGTATGAGAAAATGCAGTAACTTCTTAGTTCTGGGTTTGTACTAACAACGACAATAGCGACAACGCTCTTATCACTGACAACAGAAAATATATGGCGTCTGAAGTTGTTTTGGCTGTTGTATTCGTAAACTTTGGCTCCAAAGAATCAGAATCCAGTGAATGACCAGGTAGGTACATCCAAATTCTAATTTTGCTTATACCATTTAATAGTGCATTAAACAGAGACTTTGCTAGCAACTCCTTTTAACAGGTGCTCCTAATTTCGCCTGGTATGTGGTAAGAGGAACAAAGGTAGGCGATATTAGGAACAGCTCTGGAGTTCACTGGAAATTTCAATTTTTACAATTTAGCTACATAACTTAAACTGGCACTGGTTTTGGAGCTGGTTGTTCTCAGGATACCGAAGGAAATGGTTGTTAGGGATGTTCTTTGAGTTTCCAGCCTAATCAGAAACCAAAAAGGGAATGCAATGTCGAAAAAAAGTTAGGGTAGGCGATATTTTGGAGGTAGGTTTTTTTAAATTTTTTCCATTTCTGATAAATTTTACATTTGTTAATTTAAATATTTAGTTGAAAGTAAACTGCGGAAAATGCATTTTAGTGTTTTCCCTTTATGTCTTAAAAGGAATATATGCAGCCTGGGAAGGCGTGGGGGGGGGGGGGGGGGGGGGGGCGCAGAATTCCCGACTCGAAAATGTCTAAGAGACACTATATTAAGGGAATTACTAAAAAAGGGAATATTTTCTGTTGCCTATTTCCTCTGAATAACAATGAAGCTGACAGCAAAAATATGTAATTAACAAAGTCAATATTTTAAAACTCTCATTCAGAGGCGAATACAGGAAAAAAAAGAAACGAAATTTTCGCAAGTTGACACGCATTTTATCCCGAAAGGAAATCTCGCCTAAAGTAATGTTTATACTTTTATTAGCACTGAATTGCTATTGTCATCTTTGTGAAAGACATGCGTTTCTTCCTTTTTTCGAATTCTCCAAAATTTCCGATAACGAGTAATATAGCAACACATTGTTGACGTTTAATAGAGAAAGATACAATAGGGAATTTTATAAATAGTACAATGTCGAGTACTCAAACTCACGGGCCGAGTTTTTAATTATTCTTTATTTGAATTATTAATATTTATGTTTTATGAAGAAAACATCAGCCATATCCCTCACATCTTTCTCCTCATAAACTAGAAATATTAACTGCTATAACTCGTCCTACATCTGAAAGCGTTATACTGAAATTATAAAAGAAAAATTATAAAAATAAATTCAGAATGTTGTCGCTATTACTTCTGCTCCATTAATTTGGGAACGACAGACTTTCGCAATATAGTCTGAATCATACAATAATCATTATCTGAAAAAGAAACCATTTCTTGTGAGTTTGTTATCAGTTGGTGGAGTGAACAGCATCATTACTACACTAATTACACCATAAACTACAATGATATAGCCTATAACCTACAACCTACATAATAAAATCCACTATCATCATAACCTACGTCGTATATCTGGAAGTATTATGCTGCAATTCTAGTAAAACATTTCGTTTAAAAGAAATTTAAAATGGTGTGCCTATTACTTGTTCTTCCCCTAATTTGGGGAATGACCGTCTTTCGCAACATAGTCTAAAGCAGACAATAATAATCTGAGAAAGAAACTATTTCTTATGAGAGTGATTATTGGTTAGTAGAGTCACCAACATCATTATTACATTAATTACAACAGAACCTACAATAATCATAACCTATAAACATATAACCTATAACCTACATCATAAACCCACAATTATCATAACCTACATCACATATCTGCAAGTGTTATGTTGTAATTCTAGAAAAACATTCCGGTCTAAAAGAAATTCAAAATGGTGTTCCTATTACTTGGTCCTCAACTAATTTTTGGAATGACCGCCTTTCGCAACAAAGTCTAAAGCAGACAATAATCATCTGAGCAAGAAACTATTTCTTATGAGAGCGGTTATTGGTTAGTAGAGTCAACAACATCCTGACTCTACTGATTACATCATAACCTACAATCATCGTAACTTACAAACATATAATCTATAACCTAAAATCCACATCATATCAGACGTGTAGGATCAAAACTAGCAATCTCAATTTTATTTAAACTGAATTAAGGATATTTTCTTATAGTATTTCAAAAAATAAAAAAACGAAAATTTTGGGAAAATAGACTACTAAAAAAATTAACATAAATTCACCATTTTTCTAAAGGAAATTTCAAATTTATATTTCCGAAAATGCATAATATCTATTTCATTGACCCTTACCAAATGGAAAAAAGTTTTATGGAGATAGCTAGTTTTGATCCTAAACCACTCATATAACCTATAACCTATAGCCTACACCCTAAAACCCACAGTCATCATAACCTGCGTCCTATATCTTGAAATGTTATGCTGGAATTCAAGAAAATAAATTGGGTTTAAAAAGTAATTCAGAATGTTGTTCCTATTACTTCTGCTTCCATTAATTTGGGGTACGACCGACTTTCGTAACATAGTCTTAAGAAGACAATAATCATTATTATGAGCGAGAAGCAATTTCTGGTGAGAGCGGTTATTGGTTGGTTCAGTCAACATCATTATTACACTAATTACAACATAACAAACAAAAATCATAACCTCTAAATGTATAACTTATAACCTACATCTTGCATCATATAATCACTATCATCATAACCTACGTCACATATCTGGAATTGTAATGCTGCAAGTTTAGAAAAAAATTGTGGTTAAAATAATTTCAGAATGTTGTTCCTATTACTTTTGCTTCCATTAATTTGGAGAACGACCGATATTCGCAATATATTCTAAAGCAGACAGTAATCATTACATGAGCTGAAAACCATTTCTGATGAGAGCATTTATGTGGTTGGCTGAGAGTGCTATGATAATTACCACACTATAGAGACCTAACAAGGATTGATAAAATCCCGACCTATAGTTTAAAGTGGATTCCAAACAGATACAACCATCCACGCCAACTTCGGAAAATGGTCATTACAGACTGGGTGAGATAGTACAGAAAAGTTTTATATAACTGAACAAATTTTACATACAGACTCAGTGTTTTGTGAGAAGTTACGGATATTTATTTCCTGTATGAAAGCAGAACATCAACCGAAACTTGATAAGAAGCATAGAAGCAGAACATATTTCAATAAGATCTTGCACTTGTGTTATGAAGGAACCATGTTTGTACCACTCAGTTAATGGCTAAAGAGTAAAGAACATTGAACCTTAAATGTTTGATACAGACACATATCAAAGTATTTATGTAAATGTATGCAAAATGCTAGATTTGCAATAATACTAGTTTGTTCCCCCATTTCAGTATATTAACCCCTGAAATCTTCTGGATAATTTTTAAGATCAATGGGGATTAAATTCGCTTCAAAATGCACCAGTACACTTGAAAACAAAATACATTAATTTCTAATGCACTAGAAGCAGTATTAATAAAAAAGAGAAAATTTATCTAAACTCATACTTGCTCGTCTGTCATGTATGTAGTAGATAGATGTACTTGTATTCAGCTATATTTATATTCTTGCCTTAAAGTAATATATATATATATATATATATATATATATATATATATATATATATAAGTGTCTAAAGCTAATAAGTTTTTCTAAAAAACAAGAACATCATTTAGAACCGTAAGCGTAATCTATAGCGCTAAGCTGCTAACAAATTAGTTACAAAATAATCAATGAAACTACTAAACCGATGAAGAAGAAAGAAGTGACCGTATCTACACGGATTTAAGAATAAGAGAAAGAAATTCACAACAGAAATGGATAGCAGACTTCCGAGAGTGTTGCCATGGTTTAAAACATTGTTTAATCGGAGTGGGGGGTCACAACTCCCCCCGGTCATTAACTACAAAACTTCCATTTCTGTTGTGAATTTCATTCTCTTATTCTTAAATCCGTGTAGATATGGTCACTTCTTTCTTCTTCATCGCTTTAGTATTTTCATTGATTATATATATATATATATATATATATATATATGTGTGTGTGTGTGTGTGTGTGTGTGTGTGTGTGTGTGTGTGTGTTTGTTTGTTTGTTTGTGTGTGTGTGTGTGCGTGTGCGTGTGTGTGTGTATCTATGTATGTATATATACATAGCGAGGCTAACTTTGGAGACATAATGTTAATATATAAAGTGTGCTATATGTATCAAGTCGTTATATGCATTTGTTATTGCGTTGAATTGCGTTTCGTTAACACTATATGTTTATTGAAAATCACATATAAAAGAATAATACACATATAAATTGAACATATATTTACAAAATTTCAACTGAAAATAATTTTACACTAATTTATTACATAGGAATTTATAAGCGTCTGTGATCTACGGTATATTGGATTGGTTTCCAAAATGTTGTAACAAATTCAATTTAAAAGTTTTCCAGTACATCTCGAGTGGCAGAAGAAACAAACATTTACCACCATAAACTCTAGGATATACGATCATTTGTATCGCACGATGCTCTCAAAACTTTTCTTGCAAGTGTTCTCAAAGAGAAACAGGAAACTGCCAGACATGATACGTAGAAAGAAATAAATACTGTTGTGCTCAACGATAATAAAAAATCAATCCGGTTTCCGCAATGCTTTTCGGACGAGAAATTGTTCAAAAAAGTATACTTATAAGATATTCGTACGCAGATAAATAACAGGGAAAAAAGGAAATTCGGAATTTTGAAATGTTTTTTGTGACATACTGTCAATTTCTCTTCCAAAGTTTAGTTCACGTAGAGAAAGTGGATTTAGTTTGAAATGTACTGAAAGAGATTTATGTTCAAACATTTATCGATAGCATAAAAAAAGTTCATGTTTTGTGATAATTGCAAATTTCGAGTGGCCTTTTTTTTATTTTCGTATTACGTAAGAATATTTTGACGTATTCTCATGTTCCTAGCTTGAAACTAAACAGTACATTTGAGATCCAGTACGACCAGCTTATTTAGGTCAAGGGTTGGATTTTTAAGCAGCAGTTTTTACTACAAAATACTCAAAACGTAAGTACCATTCGTCTCTCTTAAGAATTTCACCTCAGTCTAAATACTATCAATTTTTAATATAAATGTCAATAATTAATCTCATGTTCTCAGCTTGAGATTTAATTGTGCATTCGAGATCTAATATCAAGCGTTCATTGATGTCAAGGGCCAATTTTTTTGAGAACTTTATACTAGAAAATACTCAAAACGGAACTACCATTTGTATCTCCTGAGAATTTCACCTCAGTCTAAATACTATCAATTTTTAATATAAATGTCCATAATTAATCTCATGTTCTCAGCTTGAGATTTAATTGTGCATTCGAGATCTAATATCAAGCGTTCATTGATGACAAGGGCCAATTTTTTTGAGAACTTTATACTACAAAATACTCAAAACGAAACTACCATTTGTATCTCCTAAGACCTTCACCTCGGTATGATTACTATCAGTTTTTAATCTAAATGTCAATTACTAATCTGATGATCTCAGCTTGAGATTTGTGCATTTGAGATCCACTATCGTCAGTTCCTTAATGACAAGGGTTAGATTTTTAACTTACATTTTCCATTAAAATTTACTGAAAACGGATTTACTATTCGTCTCCCATAAGAAGAACTTCCCCGCAGTCTGAATACTATCAATTTTTAATCTAAATGTCAATAACTAATCTCATGGTCTCAGCTTCAGATCTAAATATGCAATAGAGATCTATTATCAACAGTTCAATGATGACAAGAGCCAATTTTTAAAGATGTTTATGCTACAAAATACACAAAACGAATGTACGATTCGACTCTCCTAAGACCTTCGCCTTGGTCTGATTACTATCAGTTTTTAATCTAAATGTCAATAACTAATCCCTTGATATCAGCTTGAGATTTAATTTTACATTCAAAATCCAATATCGCCAGTTCTTTAATGACAAGGTCCAGATATTTTAGTTCCATATTATACTACAATTTACTGAAAACAGATTTGCTATTCGTCTCTCTTATGAAGGACTTCACTACGTATAAATACTATAAATTTTTAATCAAAATGTAAATAACTAATCTCATGTTCTCAGTAAGAGATCTAAATATGCAATCGAGATCCAGTATCGCCAGTTCATTGATAAAAAGGGTCAGGATTTTAAGAATCAGTTTACACTACAAAATAGTGCAAATCGAAGAACCATTCGTCTCTCCTAAGAGGATCTTCCTCTGATTACTATCCTCTGAACAGTTCGAACGCTATTAATTTTTAAATCTTAGTTTCAATGAGTTAAATACGGCTTTCACTGTGTTGCGCAGATCATATAATTCTGTAACAAAGATCGTTTTCACATAAACTAGTAACTGCGTTCCATGTTGACTTCTAAAGAAAGGTCCTTCGAATCTTCTCGATATGTCCTTTCCTACGGTTTTAATGCAGAATTTACAGATTTTTTCTTAAATGTTCATATACACATTCACAATTATTTCTCCCTTAATGGAGGACAATAGTAATTATTTAAAAACTAGTTGCCGTTTCTATTTTCTATTGTAGATTTTAAGCGCCTGTCTGTTCCAGTTATTCGCTTTCTACAAGTATCATTACATAAATGCTAAAATTGGCCACTAGTTTAAAACAAATATATAAAATATGCATAGAGAACGTCCTCGTGGAAGGTGCCGCAGATGTAAATATGTACAACCTCAGTGTACTGAGCAGCCTTGGACCTTGGCTTCGCCCATGTTATGGGCTCGTCAACAAAGCATAGTTGATAAATACGATGGAGATGTCTATATTTGCAATTGTGATACCTCCAACGAAGGAGATTTCGATTCACTTTATGCATATGGGAATATGTGTCCAATATGTGCGTTAGATCGTCAAATTCCCGAGCTGATTAGAGGGCCCTACCAATAATGTAGGAACCACCAACTCTGTAGACCGACAGTGATTCGAAAATCTCAGACACTCTAGATTTTTATACCGCATTTCGCGAAAGACGATGGTTCATCCCGTTGTGAGCTGGATGGTTGCAATCCACAATTCTATTAACAGTTAATACCTTAAATTCAACGTAAAGGTCTGGAGATCCCGCTGACCCTACTAACAGGAAAAAGCCTAAAGTCATCAACCTTAAATTTATTAGTGTTGTCCTTACTCAACAAAAAACGAGAAATGGTACTTAGCTTGGCACTTTCTTTTACCAAGGCAAATAAAAATATGAAATAAAAAAATAGCATATAAAATTTTATGTGGTCCTATTCCTAAACTTTAATCTCTGAAATTGTTTATTCAACTATAGCCTATTCCTAATATCCATTTACATGCGGAGCCGATACTCTCGGGGACAAGCTCTCTGATTGTCCCCGAGCTTGGACTAATTGAATATAGTAATTGAACTCACGGATCCTGAGTCTTATTTCATTAGACTTTCTACTAACCAATCTAAATTCTCCTTTTCGACAATTGGTTACAGGCGTACAATGACTGCGAAAACTGCGTTAAAGGGCGTGGCCCAGGAAACGCAGTTAACCCTCCACTTCTGTTGGTCTGTTGGCATTATTATCGCCTGTGACTTCCTAGGAAGTCCGTGGAAAGACCAAATCGAGATCTAAGGCTTCTGGGTAGGTTAGCGTTGTACACATTTACAAGTTTCATATTTGTAACAGACGATTCGTTATAAGCTATTTATGAGGGAAGTTCCAAAATATTTTCTTTACACAACGTGCTCAATTCAGTGACATACCCGACATTGTCTTCGAATTGAGCCCGATGGCCAGCAAATACGTGTCTAGAGACGCCCCGGACAGCGGTGGGATACCAACATGACTGTCTTCTGCCATAGAGGCCGACAACCAGGAGTGATGGTCTAGGGGGCCATTTCATTACATAGCAGGACACCTTTGGTTGTCATCCGCGGCACCCTTACATCACAGCGGTTCGTCGGCAATATTCTACGTCCCGCTACGTTGCCCTTCATATCACGCCATCCTGGACTTATATTTCAGCAAGATAATGCCAGACCGCACATGGCGAGGGTTTCTACTGCTTGTCTTCGTGCTTGCCCAACACTACCTTGGCCAGAAAATCCGTCGGATATCTCCCCCATTGAGCACATTTGGAGCATTATTGGTAGGGCCCTCCAATCAGCTCGGGAATTTGACGATCTAACGCACATATTGGACATAATTCGGCACGATATCCAGCAGGAGGACATCTGCCACCTCTATCAATCAATGCCAAGTCGACTGCTTGCATAACAGCCAGAGGTGGAGCAACGCGTTGTTGACTTTTTCACTTTGTGAAGCTCTTTCTCTTGAATGATGTATCCAATTTTTCTCAAATTGTAATCATTTGTTTTTCTGTACATGTACATCATAGCTACCGAGTTTCGGTCCATTCGGATAACTCCTTCTTAGTGCGTCGTTTTTTTCTTGTCTAAGAGTGTAGTTCAATAACTATTTTTTGTTTATTATATTTGTGTTAATTAATCTTACATAATATTATGTGCATCAGTTTTTGTTATGTTTGCTTGCAGAGTGGCAACGTTATTTCAAAAGAGCTGATTGTTTTCCTGTGCTTTAAGAAGATGCTTGTTATAACAAGACCAGACATTGACGTAATTGTATTGAAACGTAGATATTTAAAGTGTGTTTTTTGAAAATTGAATAAAATATGGTAGAATAAGAATATTATTGTCGTCATTATTATCTGCATTTGTTATCAATTCAAAAAGACCAATAGAGGAGCTACACTTCTTCTGGCATAGCCCCATGAAGACCCGCGAAGTTTTGCTGGCTACTTTATTATTGAAGCCCCAAATGGGTGATCCAGCTTTGCTCCCTAAGAGGGGGATGACACGGAAGCGACTATATATATAGTAATTGTACCAGTCAGTGTGTTAGAGAAGTAAGTTTTGCGTCTTTCTTGACAAGTTGAATAAAATATCCCATTTTCCTGACGCTGCAGCTCGCTTGTTATTTGGTTTAGAAAAAAGATGTAAATGTAAGATTTGTTTAAAATGTTGCCCTCTTTAAGATTATAACTGTAATCTAATCTCTAGAACGAACCATTGCCAAGATATTTGAAAAAGGAAAAAAAATTCAATGTTTTTAGGCCACAGAAAATTGCGCCGAGGTCTTTCGAATTGGTAAACTCGGTTTTTCACTACTGGACAAAACATATACAAGTAGGAAAAAAATCTAATATCCGACATTTTGCGTGGTAAGATGTACATAGCTACTGGTCTATAAGCCTTATTCGGGACTTTAACAAGCCCGTTGTGAGAAAGCTCAGAACGCTAACCACTATACAATGTGGGCCCTGTGTAAGACCTTTAAATTATATATACTTGCGTCGCTTTAATTTGGAATCGTCATTCACAAATATCCACTAATGGAAAACGCAAAGGTATGTTTAAAATATGACTAGAATTAGTGATCAATATATATTGACAATAAACTGAAATTTGGTATAAGGCGCATTTTACTTTAATTACTGTTAAGACTAGGAAATAAAGAAATCGAATTGATAAAAGCGTCAAAACACTGGTGTAAAAAGTTCTTAAAGCCTAATATTTTATGGCTAGCATAAAATGTCCTCGATTAACATCAAATTCCTCTTTTCATCAATAAATTCCGTTGATCGTGTAATTGAGGCAAAGCATGCAGAACATCTTAAATCATTCGGATGCGGTCACAAATGCTGCGGAAGCTGTGGAGTAATGATGTGAAACAAAGTGGATCCCGTGTACTCCTACAGTTACGTGATACGAATTAATGGATAATTTATTTCACAAATGGCAGGTCCTTCCTTGAACCGGTACAGTTTCAAAAAATTAAAGACTTACGATCTATTTTAGTAAACAATTTTTTTTTAATATGATACTAAAATAAGTATTCAGATTTATTTATAAAATTTATTTGGCTTAATATGGTTAAAAAATTATCATTCGGGAAACACGTGTGCATAGCGGTGTACTGACCAATATTTCTTCCACTACGACTATATGTACTAATCAGTTTGTCACTTATTGAATAGCTTGAAAAAATTTTCAAGATAATTACAAAGTTGTATCAAAAATTTGTCTTGAGATAATTTAATTTAATAGGCAAATCTAATCGAGTTCATTCAAATTTTAGACTGGTCGTAGTTATATAATCCTGTAAATTCGTAGAAATATAGCTGAATTCTACAGATAAAGTTCTTCATAACTGTGTTCTCAGTTTATTTTCTATCCATTATAATTAACGGAAATTTTCCTTCTCCTGCTCACTTGTACTTAAAGCCATTCAATAACTAAGCCAATTTTCTCAGGAAGTGAATATTTTGCAACCAGAAATTGAACCAATCATTTCCAGGGGTGAAATATGGGGTGCTAGTACTTTCCTCCTAATTCTAACAAACCCTAAAAACGGACCTTCAGCCCTACAAATGTTAACGGGTCCATATCTGGTATTCTGCTAAACTTGTAAGAACACGATCCGAACTCCTATAGTACCGCAACCCATATATATATATATATATATATATATATGCACTCTTAGACAAAAAACGACGCACTAAGAAGGAATTATCCGAATGTGATGAAAATCGGTACCTGTGATGTAGATGTACAGAAAAGCAAATGATTACGATTTGAGAAAAATTGATGATTTATTCAAGAGAAAGAGCTTCACAAAGTGAAAAAGTCAATAACGCGTTGCTCCACCTCTGGCCCTTATGCAAACAGTTATTTGGATTGGCATTGATTCATAGAGGTGGCGGATGTCCTTCTGCGGGATATCATGCCAAATTCTGTCCAATCGGCGCGTTAGATCGTCAAAATCCCGAGCTGGTTGGAGGGCCCCTGCCCATAATGCTCCATACCTGCTCAATGAGGGAGAGAATCGGCGACCGTGCTGGCCAAGGTAGTGTTGGGCAAGCACGAAGGCAAGCAGTAGAAAATCTCTTCGTGTGCAGGCGGGAATTATCTGGCTGATATGTAATCCCAGGATGGCGTGATTTGAAGGGCAACACAACGGGGCGTAGAATATCGTCGACGTACCGCTATGCTGTAAGGGTGCCGCGGAGGACAACTAAAGGAGTCCTGTTTTTATATGAAATGGCACCCCAGACCATCACTTCTGGTTATCGGCCCATACGGCGGAAGACAGTTAAGTTGGTATACCACCACTGTCCGGGGCGTCTCCAGACACGTATTCGCTGGTCATCAGGGCTCAATTCGAAGCGGGACTCATCACTCAAGACAATTCTACTCCATCCAGTGACATTCCAGGTCGAATGTGCCCAACAGCACTGCACACGGGCTTGTCGGTGTACAGAGGTCAATGGTAGTCGGTGAAAGGGGTCCCGTGAGCTCAGTCCCCTTTCTTTGAGCTGCCTATTAATGGTCCTTGCAATCACTGAAACACCAGTCGCACGTAGGATCGACAATAAAGATGAATGTGGGGCTGTGAGTGCCGCTCTGAGGATTACTCGTTCGTCACGTTCTGCTGTTTCTCTAATCCGACCACTTTCTTCTTGACGCTGTGTTCGGCCATGGTTCACCCATTCCTGCCAACAATGTCTTATAGTGGCATCGCTCCTATCCAAATGTCGAGCGATTCGTCGATTACACCAACCGGCTCTTTTAAGCCCAACTACACGTCCTTTCTCAAATGCTGACATCTGTGCATATTGTTCGCGCACCTGTATGAGAGGTATATGTTGTGACTTTTACCGAAAAGTAACTTAACTATAGTTTTACCACAGTGCAGTATTGCACTCACGATATTGTTTTGATTTTGTCAGTTGCCAAATACGTTTTCTTAATATCCTAGTAATCGGGTAATCAACCGTGTTAACCTAGGATATTCATTTGTAGATGACGTCCTTACACCAGATTATGTTGTAAGACGTCATTTGCATTCATCGACTGTTAGTGGGGTTTTATTTGTTTTTCCCCATGATTTATTGATTACGAGTTGGGATCAACTCGCTATGTACTGTCTATAATTTACGCAAATATTCTGTGTATAATTATTGACTGTGTAGCGAGTTTTGTTGCCCTTTTGCTTTTGCTCTCACCTTCTGTTCTGTTTTGCCGGCTGAAGTAGATCCCGTTATAAGTGATGTGTCTCGTGGACTGCGTGCCTAAGACAGTTTTATTGGATTATGTTTAGATGTAAATTAATATTTCAGTTAATTTATAATTTCGAATAAAGAAGTTTTTATTTTATCTCTGTTTCTGTCGTTATATACTGCCAGCCACACTCTGCTTATTGTCCCTATGTCTGACAATAGTATAGTTACTGTCGCCCTGAGTACACGGAATGAAATTCGCAAAGAATTTATGATTTGCAATCAATATTTCTCCTGTTTAATATCATGCCAATTGCGCAGTTAAAATGCGTTGGAGTGTCACATGTTCATTAATTGGCCGCCAAACTTTAAAATTTTGCATTTTTCGTCGAAACTTGTATGCATATTAATTTGTGTCCAATTTGCATTACCCCATCTTCGTGCGTCGTTTTTTTTTTGTCTAAGAGTGTATATACACGTTCAGCGTATCCAGTAGCCTTGGAGCCATCATCTATCTTCTAGATTGTTCTAGAAATGGAAACTCCTAGAACTCGACAACCAATCCAACTGGGTGAAATATGATTGGGTCTTCGAATAGCCAAAATGTTGTCAAGTTCGTCGAAATACTCTAACATACAGCCAAAGAGTCACATATTGAAATATAATTCTCAAGGACAGTAAGTAAATGACATTTTACAGAAAATAAACATAAATTGAGGAGAAACGTAGAATACTTACAAATGTTTCCAAATATTTACGGCTATATTCAAACATTTCGTTGACTAAAGAAAACTCTTCTTGGTGCTTTTTTTTTGTCTAAGAGTATGTATATATATATAAATAAATAAATATATATATATATATATATCCTCCGGGACCAATTGCTCTATTATTTTAATATATGTAGGAGATGATACGTTTATAT
The DNA here is from genome assembly GCA_907164885.2 of Dolomedes plantarius. Classification (NCBI taxonomy): domain Eukaryota; kingdom Metazoa; phylum Arthropoda; class Arachnida; order Araneae; family Dolomedidae; genus Dolomedes; species Dolomedes plantarius. Next base: position 109,397,004 of record OU015490.1, on the reverse strand, counting down.
AGAGACAAAACTGATTAAAAGATAATTAAACAAGTGTGTGACTAAATAAAAAGCTCCTGAAAGCTTTGTTACCTTGAGTTTCGTACGAATTCATGTATTCAGACGTCATGAACTGGTCAACTAGGGTCGTCTTCCCGACGTCTGATGCTCCAAGTATCTGTACTTTCGACGTGGGTCCGCGGGACTGTCCTGAGGAATACGATGTCGCGCAAGATGTGTTGTTACCGCCCGTGTTCACGCTCGAGGCTGTGGATGCTACGCTGTTGTTGCTCCTGGACCTCTGCCGGAGGAAGTCCCCCTTGTTGACGATGGCCCCTTTCGAGTTGATGCTGAAGCTTCGTAGTAGGTAATACTCATCGTCCTCGTCGTCTCCTGGCTCGTGGATGGGTGGGCTTGGAGTCAGGTTGTTGGTGTCGTATCGATGTTTGGATCTGTGAAAGGAAAAAAAAAATCTCATTAATTTCTCAACATAGGTCAAACGGATTTAGCGAAATTTATGTTCAGTTATACGAAAACGTGCTTCTTTGTAGGTCATATTCCTTCTAAAATTCTGCGGATTTTGAAAAAGAGCATCAATGTTTTGACCTGTGACAGAAAATAAATCACAATGGTCTCTCAGCAAAGGTAAAAAGGGTTTAAGGAAATTGAATTTTCAAGCATACACAAACGCGATTCTTTGGAGGTCAGAATAGCTTTCCAAATTCGCTAAATAAGAAATAGAGCGGCGATGCTTAGATCTGAAAAAGAAAATGAATACCTTTTTTCACAACAAAGGCTAAAATAATTTAATGTAATCAATTATACACAAATGTTCTTTCTCAAAGTCCCGTTCTAAAATTTTGCTGAATTAAAAATAGACCACCTCTGTTTAGATATGTGAAAAAAATAAATCACATTGGCTTCTTTACAAAGGTCAAAAGGATTTATAGAAATTGATTCATTTCAGTTAAACACACATGAGCTGCCACGTAGATAAGTATCCTTCTAAAATTTATATAAATGAGAAACACAGCGTTGGTGTTTAGATGTGTGAAAGAAAATAAATAACATTGGTGTCTCAACAAAACTGAGAATGATTTAAAGAAATTTGATTTTTCAGCTGTACACGTACGTGATTCTTCGAAGTTAAGTATAGTTCTAAATTTTTGCTAAATAAAGAGTAGAATCTTATGTACAATCCGATGTACAGATCCGTGGAAGAAAATAAATCACATTTATTTCTTTAAAAAGGTCAAAATGATACCTAAATTAATTTTTTAATTACATGTAAACGTTCTTGTTCGAAGTCGAACTCATTCTGAAATTTTGTATCTTTCTAATTTTTGCTAAATTAGAAACAGAGCATCGATGTCAGGATTTGTGAAAGAAAATAAATTACATTGTTTTTCCTACAAAGGTCAAAAGGATTTAACGAAATTGATTTTTAATAATAAATAAATGCGATTCTTCGAAGATCAATATCGTCTTAAAATTTTGAGGAATAAGAAATACACAATCGATGTTTAGATATGTGAAAGTAAATAAATCGCATTGTTTTCCCCAACAAAGGTCAAAATGATTCAACAAACCGGATTTTTCAATTATGCGCGAATGTGCTTGTCTGGAGGTTAGTGTCTTTCTAAATATTTACTAAATTAGAAATAGAGCATCGATACTTATAACGGTAAAATTTTTTTTTCCAACAAACTCTTAAAGGATTAAAACTAAATTGATTATACACAAATGTACTTTTTCGAAGGTCTTCTCTTTTTTTAAAATTTAGCTAAATTAGAAACAAAGCATCGATGTTTATATCTGTGAGAGAAAATAAATCACACTGATTTCCCAACAAAGATCAAGGGAATTTAACGAAATTGATTTTATATACAATAATAAACAAATGTGATTCTTCGAAGATCAATATCATCTTAAAATTTTGATGAATAAGCAATACAGCACCCATGTTTAGATATGTGATAAAAAGTAAATCTCATTAGATTCCCCAACAAAGATCAAAATTATTCAATGAAAGGAATTTTTCAATAATAATCAAAATGACTTGTCCGGAGATTAGTCTCTCTCTAAACATTTACTAAATAAGAAATAGAGCATCAATGTTTATAAATATAAAAAATCATCTTTTTTTTTCAAAAAAATCTAAAGTGATTTAACGAAATTGATTATAAATAAATGTACTGTTTCGAAGGACAACATCTTTCAAAAAGTTTGCTAAATTAGAAACAGATCATCGATGTTTAGAAATCTGAAAGTAAATAAATCACACTAGTTTCCCAACAAAGATCAAAATAATTTTTAAAAATTAATTGTTCAATTATGCTCAAATGTACTGCCTTGAAGGTCAGTATTGTTCTAAAATTTTTAGGTTAAGAAGTACAACATTAATGTTTACATGTGTGAAAGAAAATAAATCACACTAATTCACCAACAAAGATCAAAACGGTCAAAGATGTGAACTGACTTTTCTTTTAGGAACATAAAATGGGAAATGACTGGAATAACTACTCGAGTTATGAACTGCAAATGCATTATTCTGATATTCTCACGAAGACAAACTCCATCAAATCATACTCGTATACATAAAGAATGGGGGATCCTGAGGTCAATTCTTATACCATTAGATTTAAAGAAAAATGCTGATTTAAAGAAATCATATTTAGTTTTAATTGTTTACCAGTGACTGATAATTCTCAGTTAATCAAGCCCGTATAATTTAGATCGCTGGAAGAGGAGAAAACTGCTTAAAAGGAAAGGACGTAGATAGAGAAACTTATGCTAAAATAGATATATCATATATATATATATATATATATATATATATATATATATATATATATATATATATATATATATATATATATATATATATATATGACTCTTAGACCTTTTCAGGTTTTTAAGCATAGCATGACAAAATAACATTTGAGAAAAATATGATTCCAATGTGCTTGGCGATTGTTCGGAGATATACGCCTATACACGCTGATTTCTTAGCTTCTTCATTATGGGAGCACCCTTTAAGTGAAACAACATTGCTCTCTATGAAGGTACAACCCCAATTTAGACCTCAAGGGCGACATCTGGAATGCTCGTACCATTTTCCCAAGCCTACAAATCTCTAGGAAGGGCCTTTCCAGCCATCAAATTAAGCATGCCTAAAATAAGAAAACTGCATGAAAATTATATTCATAGGAGGAGTAATAATTCGGAAAATAGACATTCCAGCGCCCTTTAACCTAGGTCTCACTCTCTTTTCTCATAGCCTATTTAGCACAATATAAAATTTTTGTATTTAATACTAGAGCAGTCCTGCCTCTGTTAAACATTAAACAATCCATTTACATGCGGTTTTGAATGTTTAAGAAAATATAATTTTTGCTTAAAAGCCATTATCCTGTTGCTGTTGCTAAATCCCCCTGGCCGAAAGTGGTGCAGACCAGGTCCATGTAGACTTTACGGGCTGAGGAGTGCGGTTACAGTTTACAATAGCACCACAAGGGTCGGATTTCATCTTCGCTAGACTTCAATAAGTTGGCACCTCAATTTTGACCAACCACCCCTTTGATGGCATCTGGGGGATCGTACCCTCTCCCCCCCTCTCTAACTTCATAGAGTGACTTTCCTGTCTAAGCCCATATCCGGGCTAAACACGAAGGTATTTAATGGTAGGTAAAGTTTTGTCGAGATTCGAACCGAGCAACCCTACTCCCAGTCCCAATGCACTATATTTAGGCCATCTCGGGCACTAAGAGTTTCGCCCAACATGGGGTTCGAACGACTACCCCGAGAAAATATTCATATCATTGAAATCACACCTATTGGTTGCTAAGTTGCATGCATCTTATCTTTAAATGTACTTAGCAGTTTATTCATCATAACGTTAAAATAGCCATGGCAAAAGAAATTTTCATTGAAAAATTCTTTACTGTTTGTAGCGTGGAATTTAACGCTACAGTTAATGTGTGCTAATTTTGCCCCAATTTAATCTAGAATTTATTTAATATCAGGAAATACTTTAATTCAGTCACTCTGTCAAGCAATATTTCAAGTTAACAGGTGTGTTTCTAAGCCCCAACTTGGAATTCAGGGTGGTCTCCCTTAACATCTTTGCTCATTCATGCACATCTGTGCGTAAATAGAATCAACTCGATTTTGTTGAAGAAATCTTTACGGTTTTATTATTCCCAAGTTATGGTTCTCTTGTTGCAAGAATTTATTTCAACTACGGTTTCCGATTTACGGGCTAACAAACAGCGTACCATCTATCAAAACCTCTTTCGAAAGCAGTTACTCATTTTCATGGCGCTCAAGGTGACGTTTCCATAATACACGCCATTTCTCTTGTTCCCAAAGGCAATACCGTCAATTGATTCTGTGCAGCTGTTGAGAAAACCGCTTTGGCGATAAATCGCCAAATTTTGGTGAATTTCAAAAGTCGCCAGGTCTCACCTGCTCAGCCAATCACCGCTTTTTAAACTTGCCGCGCCTTTACGTCATAAGCAGATGGTTGCAACTTTTCGCCCGTTATCGCCCTTTTAACTTAATGCGCGTTCTGCCTTCACACTACGTACGCTACGACGCTTGGCATCTTGGCACACAACTTTCGTGTAACCCTCGCTCCATATACTCTTGTCTGGGAAGAACTTGAATGCAGATACTTTGAGAGATCACGAGTTGTTTTTTTTTGCTGTGTATATAGGTCGTGCCTTTTCGAAGCCCCTCCAGAATGCGGCTCCTTCTTGCCTATTTCTGTTCCGAGGCTATACCAGTTTTGATGTATAAGTATTTTTTGAACCATCATGGTCGTTTTATGTATTTTGCTAATAACGATGAAAATTTCCGAAGTGATCCTGAATAAATATCTGTTCGACCTAATGATTGGCTCGATCTCTTATTCTTCTTCGTTCACACTTGGTTCCCGGATTGCAGAAAATGATGGCTCCGCCTGTGGTTATTGTTGTCGCCTCTAGAAAAAATCACTATACAACGACGTTACCGGCCAACATATCTACTGAAGCTAGTTAGGCTTCTAAATTCTACATCACGTATTATTGAAAAGCGGTTATCATCATCGAAGTAATTTTTGCTTGTTCCTAGCTCCACGAACTTTCTTGACTGGGTTCATCGGTTTCTTCTTCGACATATACTTTCGGCCATATTCTTCCCGTACGAACATTTCGTCATCGAGATCGACATAGTGCCGTGCCGTTTCCTTTTCCTACCACTAACTAAGGTGTAATTCTTCAACATAGAATTGCTGTCCTATTTCCCCATTCTTCATTAGAGAATGGATGCCGCTATTTCTGCATTAGACTGTTTAACGGTGTTTGTCAGGATTCGAACCGAGTACCCGTGTCGAAAGCCAACGCGGTACCACTACGCTACATCTGCAGCCAGGTATTTTCATTAAAAACTATTATCATTTTTTATCCAATTTCAATAATCGATATATAATAATGCAATTCATTACACTAATCCTTATTTCATTAAAACTCCAATTATAATGTTTAAAAATTAATTATATTTGGGTTAAGTTAAGTATCACGTGCAAAAAGTTTTTTATCACAAAATATATTCTCCTTATTAATAGCCGTAGAGCTTTATCACTGGCGACAAAAGAATGAACTTATTAGGATAGTCTTCAATCAATTCTCTAGAAACATATGTTACATATAAGTGATATCCCTAGAGGCAAAAAGAAATATTCTTTTAGCGCTTGAGTGCTTTATTCAGAAGAGATTTCAGGTACCAAACAACGGCGACATAAAAATTAAAAACGTATTTCGTAGAGATTCTCATAAAGCATTTATTTTTATTGTTAAGGTGTAATGCATATTTGAAACATTTCTTTCAATTTTTATCAAAAATCCTTCGAAATAACTAGAACAAAATATAGATGTATAAATTTTCATTAGAAATGTATACCCTTTAAAAATGTGATTTTTGACAAGAGATATAAATTTAAATGTTAATTCTAATTGAGAAATATTTTCTTTGATTAACTATAATGGTTGCTTATATTTATATAATGAATCTACTAAATATTCGTATAGTTCAACTTAGCACTAACGAGAGAATAATGGATGAAGAGACGTAAAAGACTTTTCGAGAACTACACATATGTACACGTACACACACACACACACACCGAAATTGGATCGAAATTGGAGAACGTCGACATTATCCGGTGAATGTCAACAAATACCAGATATGTCGGTGAAAGACTGTATATTGGGTTATATTCTTATATATACGGACCATCCCCGGTGTATGTCGACAAGCACAGATTTGCTCTGGTGGATGTCGAAACGAGGAGCCGAGTAGACAGACAGAGAGGCGACAAAAACGCCAAATCCTTTGTTCTGCAGTTATTGAGGTCACGTGGCATCTATTTGTTATAATCTGGAAAACTGCCGTTTGTCAGTCTTAAGCAAGGTTTGCTGGTGCGTGAAACGTTTTCTTAATTTTTATTTTTTTTATCCGATACCCTAATTTATATCGAATGGTTACTGCAATGAACCATGACCTTTTTTTAAAAAGTTACGTGCATTAATTGCGAGTAAACGAGAAGACAATTGTTTTTATTTTCCTCGAAACAAGTACTCTAAAAATGATTTCTGCTAAAACTAAGTGCAGTACACCTTTTGGATTACAGACGATTAAAACGTTTTGACGTTTTAAAAATTAATGATGAAGATAAGTTAATTGTACCATTAAAACCAGGAGAAACGAATATACAATATTATGTTGCCAATGATGTATATTATCAGTATACACTCATGTTCAGTATACTGTCTGAAACTCACACCGGAATAAGCCATGGAGGAAGAACACATATTCTTAAAGAATAGCAAGTTAAATAAAAAATATTACATATGAAGTTGTAATGTTGTTTTTAAATTTATGCAAACATTGTCAAATGAAGCATAGTGTACCTAAAAAAGATATTGTTGTGGAACTAATGGTCAGTTTGGAGTTAAACTAAAGATGTCAAGCCGATCTGACAGACATGCAGTCACACAGGGATGGGGAATATTAAGTTCATAATGGTGTATTAAGATCATTTAACGAAGTTTGTTCAGCTACGACCTTTTAAGACTAAGAATGCTGAAAAAATAGCTTATCCTCTTCTTCAAATATTTTTAACATTTGCTGCCCCAGCTATATTGCATTCAGATAATGGTACAGAACTCAGTAATCAAGTAATATCTGAACAATGCGCTGTGTGGAAAGATGTTAAGATAGTTCATCGAAAGCCACGTTATAGCCAAACACAAGGCTCATTTAAAAGGGCCAATCAGGATATACAGAATATGGTAAATGCATGGATGAACGATACCATACAAATAAATGATAAGATGATTTGCCCTTTATTCGATTTGCGAATAACGCTACATACCACGAAGGAATACGCCAAAGTCCTTATGAAACCATGTTTGGCGTTAAACAAAAAAGAGGTTGTGATGAAGCGCTTTCGATTTTAAAGAAAAATTAAAATTTTTAGAGAGATAAAGTGATCGAAGGCTGTTTTCTTCACATTTCGGTTAGAATGCTAGGAAGCCGCCTTTGATTAGAGGACGGAACAGTCGTCTGTACGCATCAGCCAATTTAAAAGCGGCGGTGCGGGATAGGGGGTAGGCGATTCTAGACGCAGATAAAGGGATGGCACCAGGGTTTGACATTAAAGTAAAATACCCTATTGTAAAGAATTTATTGGACCTGTAGACCGCAAAACACGTGGACTGGACTTTGGGTGGTCTGTTGTATGACGTAATTAAGGCGGGCATGAAGTATGGGATTATACAATCCAAGAAATGAAAATTGATGCTAAGTGGTGGATTTTTGAAAGCTTTCCTGAATGGATTAGGAGTCACGAGAAGGCGTGGACTTTGTCATAAAAAAATAAATAAATAGAAGACTTAGAGTTTTTTTTCGAAAATTCACTCTGCATGCCGGCCCGGGTTCCTTTTCCCCGGTGCTTAGCATCGCAGGTGATGAAGTGTTGTTATTTTAACTGTAGAGGAACAGTTGAGAGGAATAGTAGAGGAAAAGTTTTGCGCGTCTTTAGCATCGGTTCTTTTGACGATAATGAGGAAAATGGGTTTGAATTATGATTTTTAGAAAAAAAATATGAGTCTTAGGAAGGTTTGGTAGGAAGGTCATTTGGGAATACTCAATTTATACATAAATATGAATTTAAGTTAATGAATTTGTTTTGAAAGGTACAAAAATATTGTGAGAAGTGTGTTGAAAATGTAACAAAATTCTATATGCTTGGTATTTAGTTGTGAATGTGGCAAATATACTGTGAGATATATTTTAATGTGTTAATTATTTTTGTTTATAAGTAAATTTTGTGAATAATGAGGAATAGTGTTAGAATAGAGTTTAATTGCGTGCAAAATGATATATAGAGATATGAAGAATTTATGCTTTGTGATAGTGTTTTGGGTCTGAACTCTGCAAATCATGATTTTGTATGGTGATTAGTTATGTCGACATGGTTCATATAGATCTTCGATGTTTTCACTCAGAACATTTGATTAAAAGAATGAACTTTTGAATTCAGAACTCTAATAAGTGCATAGGTTGGTGGTCTTCTCTTACCTAAATTAAAGGTATAGATCACATGATCAAAGAAGGTCAATGGAGTCAGGAGTAAGTGTTTTGATGTTTTGTTTTAGTGTTTCTAAATAGTGTATGAGGACTTATGATGTGAACAAGTTTTTTTTCAGACATGGATGGTAAGAAGTTTTGTAATTGATGTGATTATGTTTTATTGAGTGTCATGAATTATATAAGTAGTACATGAGAATTTTGTAAACTTTTCGAGGAAGGGAGCATATTTTTACGTGTTTGGTGTTTGGTTAGGTTTTTTTTCGGAGGAGGGAGCGTATGTGATGAAGCGCTTTCGATTTTAAAGAAAAATTAAAATTTTTAGAGAGATAAAGTGATCGAAGGCTGTTTTCATCACATTTCGGTTAGAATGCTAGGAAGCCGCCTTTGATTAGAGGACGGAACAGTCGTCTGTACGCATCAGCCAATTTAAAAGCGGCGGTGCGCGATAGGGGGTAGGTGATTCCAGACGCAGATAAGGGGATGGCACCAGGGTTTGACATTAAAGTAAAATACCCTATTGTAAAGAATTTATTGGACCTGTAGACCGCAAAACACGTGGACTGGACTTTGGGTGGTCTGTTGTATGACGTAATTAAGGCGGGCATGAAGTATGGGATTATCCAATCCAAGAAATGAAAATTGATGCTAAGTGGTGGATTTTTGAAAGCTTTCCTTAATGGATTAGGAGTCACGAGAAGGCGGGGACTTTGTCATAAAAAAAATAAATAAATAGAAGACTTAGAGTTTTTTTTTTCGAAAATTCACTCTGCATGCCGGCCCGGGTTCCTTTTCCCCGGTGCTTAGCATCGCAGGTGATGAAGTGTTGTTATTTTAACTGTAGAGGAACAGTTGAGCTTGCCCTGGATTTTCCCGAAGAAATATGTCGTTTAGCGGAGCAGAGATCCGGTTGATGTATCCCGGTATGAGAGCCTCCTGATTCTGATACTAGAATTTGTTTTGCTGATCATGAAAATCTGGTTGCGGCCTTCACCAATAAATAAACTAGAGTAGAGGTGGAGAGAATTGCGCCTTCACGTTGGAGTTCCGATTGAGTGGTCCCGGAGATGAAAAGAGTTTTCGATAGAGAGTGTGTGAGGACCTCCTGACAAATACCCCAATCTTTTAAAAAGAGCGGAAGAAGCCTACGATAGATGACCACGACAGATGTCCATGACAGAGCAAAAAGCCTACGATAGATGACCACGACCGAGGCCCACGTCAGCCTAAGATGTTGAGTGCCAGCTACCATAGAAGGAAGAAGCGATACCCCATGCCTAAGCAGAGCTTCGACGCCAGAGTCCCAGTGCTGTATCGTCAAACTGAGTGAGTGAAAGTCAAATTTTGTTTTGCTCAGACCACACCGTGCTAAATGAAAGATTAGTGCAGGAAAAGTGTTTTGTTTAAAGATAATTTTGATGAATAGGAGTTCTTGGCTATGAGTTATTTTAATAATTATATGCTCCCTGAATCCAAAAAGTATAGTATAAACGATATACATCTCACTGAATATAATTTAAAAAGAAATGCTAAAAGTAAATGAAAAATGTGTAAACTGTGTACGAAGATTTGGTAATTCTGTTTTTTTTGAGTTAAATTGTAAATAGATAAGGTTGTAAATAAATCAATTTTATTTTGTTACATTGGAGTCAGTCATCTTTGTTTTGTGTAGTTGATCTAAAGGAAGGTTTTAGAAGCAAAGTTTATTTGGCCTGTTCGGTTGCAAACCTGTCTAGAATTTTTGGTTGTATTCAAGAAAATAAATAAAAAAAAACACAACGCACCCAAATACCTATAAATTATAAATAATTTGTACTAACCCAAATAATATACGAATCTCGCCCCAAAAAATAAATAATTTTAAGACAGGCAACACGACATAATGGTTCCAACCAGGATAAAAAAATAATTTGTGTTATGCTGGAATCGTGAAAATTTTTTTTGCTTAAAAAATTTTTTTTTTGTTCAATAGTGGACGTGAATAAATCTCATGGTGTGTTAGGGACTTTAGAGATAATTTTTTTTTTGTTTTTCAAGGTGAAGGGAGCCGCGCATTAAAATTTATTTTGAAAGCGCGCGATGTTTGAAATTTAAATGTGTATTTGCCACAAGTATTGAGTGTTATTTGGTATTATTGAGTGTATTTTGGTTTTGCTTATATATTTGATTGATTATGGTACATGTGTTTCGATATATTGCATTTTATTAATATTTTGCATTTTGAGGAGTATTTTTGGAAACAAGTTTGATTTGAAGTGGTTTAGATAAAAATAAGAAAAATTGATACTGATATATGTTTGAAGTGTTTATTGATATATGATTTAAAGTAATTGAGTTGAATTAAGACGAAGTTTTAGAAGTTGTGTGAATTGTTAGAACTAGTTTATGACATAAGAGCTTATATTGATTTCAGTAGATAGATAGTGGTGTTTAGTTTTTTTTTTGATAACTAATTAAAGTAAGGAATATTTAATGAAAATTTTGACTAGTTGAGAGTGTGTAACTTATTGTATTAAAATCAGTAGAAAGAGATTTGAGAGATATTTTGAAAAGTAGAAGTGTTTTGTATGAAGAGAAAGATAAGTTATAGTTATATGATATTTGAATTAAGTACAAGCATTTGATTATTTGAGTAGTAATTAGTAGGATTGTGCATAATATAATTGATGAAAAGTTAAGAGTGTGCAAATATAATAGTAGATTTGAATTGTGTTGTGATATAGATATTTAAATTTGTGTTTATATATATTTTGATTGTGCATATATGTATTTTGGGGGAAATCAGTGTTTTGAGAATTTAGAAATTTTAATAGTTATGTCAATAATTATTAGATGTTTGTAAGAGTAGCAATAGGGGATTTAAGATAAGAAGAAGTGGCTAAAATGGCAATAAATACGGGATCCCGGTCTATAGACTCGTTACTCCCAACTTTTAGTGGAGAGAAGGAGGATGTTTTTGAGAAATTTTTCAGAAAATTTAATCAGACAGCGAATGAGTTGAAGTGGTCTGAGATCGCTAAGGGACTATGGTTCTACTCTCGATTAACGGGCAAAGCGAAAAAAATCTGGGATTTATTAGAAGGGATTGAAGAGGAGGAAGTTGTTGTAATGAAAAAGTTTGTGGAGTTTTATGGTATAAAAAGGGATAGTGTAGAATCGCATGCTATAGAGATGGTCAAAAATGAGGAAAAGGAGCAGCTAGAGGAAATTTCAAACCCCATAATGATAGTCAAAGAAAATAATTATAAAGTAATAAAAAGGGCAGAGAGAGAGAGAAATAAATTTTGAAGAAAACAAATTAAATATTGAGGCGGAAATTCAAAAAGACAAAAATTCGGAGACAAATCAAAAGGACAAAGACAGAGAGAATAATTCTATGATAATAAAATCGGATGAAAGAAATAGTCAGGAGCAGAAAATTAAAATTTTTGAGGGAAAGGGTGAGAGTGTGAACAAAGAAACGACTCAAGCAATTGATTTAGTGACAAAAATTAAACTAGACTCGAAAGCGAATCAAATAATGATAGGACGTAACACGGCGGAAATAAATAATGATTATGAGTCGTAAAATACCCCAAATGAATTTAATAATAAACAACAAATAGAGTCATTGAAGGAAAATAGGATGAAAGCAGATCGAAATTGTAAAATTAGTGGCGATCAAAGACAAAATAAAGTAGAGACCAAAAATGAAATTGTTAATTTAGGTCAAAGAGGGTCAGTGAAGGAAAATGGGAAAAGTGTAGATCAAACAGGTATGGTGATAAGTGATCAAAAGATACAAACAGGGAAATTAGATGCGATGATGATTAATGGGGAAAATGAAGTGAGTAAAACTACCGGATATCGCGAATTTGAGGTGGAAATGAAACCAATAAAATTGCAAACTGCGGAGAGAATTAGTAATGAGATTGATTTTCAATTAAAAGATAAAAGGGATAAAGATTTGCGTAAAACAAATGAGATAAAAAGTTATGAAGCGCAAAATACAGTAAATACGATTAGTGGAGACAACAAATTAGGTTCAATAAATGATAGAATGGATTTGAAAATAGATGTTCAGAAAATAAAGGATAATTATATGTTGTTGATGGGTTCTACCAAATTTCGCGATTTTAAAGCTGACAGGAGTTTTAGAGCGGGAGTGTTTTGAAAATATGTTCGTATATTTGCCACAATTATTATTATTGAGTGTAATTTTGTTTTGAAGAGTGTGACAATATTGATTTTATGTTAAGATTGTTTGAAGAGTGAATATATGAATGCAAATATTTTAGTTTTAACTAAGTGAATTAAAGAGTGTTTTTAGAAAGAGTTTGTTGAGTTGGTTAAAGATAGATAAGAAATACTTATGTTATGATTTATATGAAGTGTTTAAAATTTATGTATATTGTAGATATTGTAGAGATGATAGATTGAATTGAGGTGTATTTTTGAAAAATATTTTGAATAAGTTAAAAGTAGTTGATGGCAGAAAATTTGTTTGATATCAGTTGATAGATAATATTTAAGTGTGATTTTGAAAATTCTATTGAAATGAGAAAATCAATAGATAGTTAAGATTTGAGTAACAGTTGAGAAATTATTGAATTCAGTACAAGTGTGTTGGTCGATAGTAATTAGTGGTACTTGGTATAGATATGAATTTTTTGGAGAGAAACGTGTGTCAATTTAAGTATAGAATCTGTCAGATAATATTTTTGCAATTACATTGAGAATAGAATTGTGTTTTGTTTTGATTTTGTGCATATATGTGTATTTTGGGGGAAATTAGCGTTTTTTTAAGTTTGGGATTGTGAGTCATAGTTTAATTACGTATAAAGAATTTGAATGCATAATGTTAGGAGAAGTAATATTATAATGAGAGAATTCTTGCATATTGAGTAATGATAGGTAAACGAATGATCGGTAATGTGAGGTGTAAAATTTAAAAATTGGAGTTATTTGAGTGAGATCAAGAAGGTTGTATCGCGAATGTGTTGCAAAGCCATTGTCAGTTGGGTAAAATTGAAATAGGAAGTTTAGATAAAAAGTTAGAGTAGAGGTGATTTTGAATGAAAGATGGTTAACGGTAAGCAAAAGCGCAAATCATAGTCAGATTTGTTTCAGTCTATAACCGATAAATAATGTGAGGTGGATTATATTGCATTTAATCTGCCAAAAAGGTTATAGCTGAAGGAGTGCTAAGTTAAGGATGTAAAATAAGAGTTTTCGATACATTGTTGGAGTAGAGGTGTTTATAACGAAAAGAGGGTTAGTTATAGGCATAAATGGTCTGAATTGCCACAGTATAAAAACTAAACTTTTGATGGATGGATTGCATTAGTTGTTAGGTGCTATGAAAATAAAATTTACGATTGTTTACCCTGGGGTGAATAATAAGTCAGTGTAGTGAAGTTTTAGATATGAATTTAGTGAAGCATGTGCGTAGAATTAGTAGAGATATGTGGTATTAGAAAGATGGCGGTTGTTTTTAAGAATTACGCAAAGTAAAAGATGGTCGCGACGCGGTGCTTTGTGCAGTTGTTCTAGGAAAGTGCGGTGTTAGCTTTTGTTTACGGAAATAGTATGTTGGGGGAATTGTGGTCGAAGAAAGGAGATGTTTTTCGTTCCTCCCCCCCCCTCAGGAGATGTGCACGGGGAAAGAACTGTTTTGTGTGCAGGCTGGCTATGTTGTGCTGGGGAGGAATTTTAACAATTTGAACAAAGGAGGTTTTTTTGAAAGTCAAACCGTTTGATTTTGGTTTAGGGATTCCTCATAACTTGGAAGTTGTTCAGGGCTGCAGAGCTGAATGACCCCAAGGACAATGGGGATTTAGAAAGTAAATTTGATCGATAGGTAGGTGTTGAAGGGTTGTTTACGATAAGGTATGCGAGGTAACTATAAAATTGGTAAGGATGTTTGAATTTAAAATGTCGCAAATTGTTTAAAACAGCCTTTTTGGAGAATAAATGAAAATTTTTGGCCAGAATTTCATTTATTTATCTAAAATGCTGGGGGAACGAAATAGGTGAATGACTAACTAAAATAAGAAGTTTAAATATGCGGCTTAGGAGACAAAGGCAAATAATAGAGTGGTTGTTTTAATGGTTATAGATGTTTGGAAAATGAAAAGAATTATGGGTTTTGGTGTTATCAAGTGTTAGTGGTTGAGTTTTGTGGGAATCCTTGGTGCTAAGGGGAGAAAAAAATTTATGTTTCGCAAATCTAGTATGTAGTAGGGGAATTGTGAATTGAATAAGTTCAGGTTTGTCGTGCGCTTTTGAATAAGGGAGCTTAGTTTGGTTTTCGTGAGTGAAGTGCGGTGTTTGAAAAAGTTTTGCGCGTCTTTAGCATCGGTTCTTTAGACGATAATGAGGAAAATGGGTTTGAATTATGATTTTTAGAAAAAAAATATGAGTCTTAGGAAGGTTTGGTAGGAAGGTCATTTGTGAATACTCAATTTATACATAAATATGAATTTAAGTTAATGAATTTGTTTTGAAAGGTACAAAAATATTGTGAGAAGTGTGTTGAAAATGTAACAAAATTTTATATGCTTGGTATTTAGTTGTGAATGTGGCAAATATACTGTGAGATATATTTTAATGTGTTAATTATTTTTGTTTATAAGAAAATTTTGTGAATAATGAGGAATGTGCAAAATGATATATAGAGAGATGAAGAATTTATGCTTTGTGATAGTGTTTTGGGTCTGAACTCTGCAAATCATGATTTTGTATTGTGATTAGTTATGTCGACATGGTTCATATAGATCTTCGATGATTTCACTCAGAACATTTGATTAAAAGAATGAACTTTTGAATTCAGAACTCTAATAAGTGCATAGGTTGGTGGTCTTCTCTTACCTAAATTAAAGGTATAGATCACATGATCAAAGAAGGTCAATGGAGTCAGGAGTAAGTGTTTTGATGTTTTGTTTTAGTGTTTCTAAATAGTGTATGAGGACTTATGATGTGAACAAGTTTTTTTTCAGACATGGATGGTAAGAAGTTTTGTAATTGATGTGATTATGTTTTATTGAGTGTCATGAATTATATAAGTAGTACATGAGAATTTTGTAAACTTTTCGAGGAAGGGAGCATATTTTTACGTGTTTGGTGTTTGGTTAGGTTTTTTTTCGGAGGAGGGAGCGTATGTGATGAAGCGCTTTCGATTTTAAAGAAAAATTAAAATTTTTAGAGAGATAAAGTGATCGAAGGCTGTTTTCATCACATTTCGGTTAGAATGCTAGGAAGCCGCCTTTGATTAGAGGACGGAACAGTCGTCTGTACGCATCAGCCAATTTAAAAGCGGCGGTGCGCGATAGGGGGTAGGTGATTCCAGACGCAGATAAGGGGATGGCACCAGGGTTTGACATTAAAGTAAAATACCCTATTGTAAAGAATTTATTGGACCTGTAGACCGCAAAACACGTGGACTGGACTTTGGGTGGTCTGTTGTATGACGTAATTAAGGCGGGCATGAAGTATGGGATTATCCAATCCAAGAAATGAAAATTGATGCTAAGTGGTGGATTTTTGAAAGCTTTCCTTAATGGATTAGGAGTCACGAGAAGGCGGGGACTTTGTCATAAAAAAAATAAATAAATAGAAGACTTAGAGTTTTTTTTTCGAAAATTCACTCTGCATGCCGGCCCGGGTTCCTTTTCCCCGGTGCTTAGCATCGCAGGTGATGAAGTGTTGTTATTTTAACTGTAGAGGAACAGTTGAGCTTGCCCTGGATTTTCCCGAAGAAATATGTCGTTTAGCGGAGCAGAGATCCGGTTGATGTATCCCGGTATGAGAGCCTCCTGATTCTGATACTAGAATTTGTTTTGCTGATCATGAAAATCTGGTTGCGGCCTTCACCAATAAATAAACTAGAGTAGAGGTGGAGAGAATTGCGCCTTCACGTTGGAGTTCCGATTGAGTGGTCCCGGAGATGAAAAGAGTTTTCGATAGAGAGTGTGTGAGGACCTCCTGACAAATACCCCAATCTTTTAAAAAGAGCGGAAGAAGCCTACGATAGATGACCACGACAGATGTCCATGACAGAGCAAAAAGCCTACGATAGATGACCACGACCGAGGCCCACGTCAGCCTAAGATGTTGAGTGCCAGCTACCATAGAAGGAAGAAGCGATACCCCATGCCTAAGCAGAGCTTCGACGCCAGAGTCCCAGTGCTGTATCGTCAAACTGAGTGAGTGAAAGTCAAATTTTGTTTTGTTCAGACCCCACCGTGCTAAATGAAAGATTAGTGCAGGAAAAGTGTTTTTTTAAAGATAATTTTGATGAATAGGAGTTCTTGGCTATGAGTTATTTTAATAATTATATGCTCCCTGAATCCAAAAAGTATAGTATAAACGATATACATCTCACTGAATATAATTTAAAAAGAAATGCTAAAAGTAAATGAAAAATGTGTAAACTGTGTACGAAGATTTGGTAATTCGGTTTTTTTGAGTTAAATTGTAAATAGATAAGGTTGTAAATAAATCAATTTTATTTTGTTACATTGGAGTCAGTCATCTTTGTTTTGTGTAGATGATCTAAAGGAAGGTTTTAGAAGCAAAGTTTATTTGGCCTGTTCGGTTGCAAACCTGTCTAGAATTTTGGGTTGTATTCAAGAAAATAAATAAAAAAAACACAACGCACCCAAATACCTATAAATTATAAATAATTTGTACTAACCCAAATAATATACGAATCTCGCCCAAAAAATAAATAATTTTAAGACAGGCAACACGACAGAGGTATATCAGCGTCATCTTTGCCTGGCGAACAAATCGCAAATATTGAAACCGAAGAACAGCTCGAAGAAATTGTTAATACTTTTGAAGAAAATTTGAGGAGTGGCCATACCGAAAACCAAATCCCAAAAGGAAAATATTGAAGAAGAGCTGCAACCTACCACGTCTTTATATCAAGGCCTGACTGAATAACACGAGTTTATTTCTATAAAAAGAGTGGCATCGAAAGAAAATCTTCTACTGCAAGCAACGAATATGTTAGGAACCTCAAAAAGAAAATTTCCTCCTGCTCAAATTGGTGATACAGTAGGAATACAAGTACTTGATATCGACCATGGTAATACAAGTTCCCGAAATGTTTTGGCGGTTGTTGTTGGAATAGTAGAAGACTCCGACCTTCAGAAATTAGCGTACAAAAATGTTATCCTCAGAATGCTTTATACCAGTAATCAGTTAGTAATTTGTAAAGAAAAGTTACTTTCCGTATATGAGATTTCTTCTCAAGAAATGTCGTTGAGAGAAGCAGCTGCAATTAGTATATACACTCTGTCACAAAAAATATATGCACCCAGAAGAAATCGAGCTACTATCACGATACTTGACAGGAATGTAGTCTGGTAAGAGATATGGAGATGATTAAAATTTCGACGCCCATGAGACAAGGGTAAGCGCGCTATGCGCATTTCAGATGCGCAGCTGGGATAGTTTAAAAGCGTGATTGCTAGTGCCATAGGGTTATTCAAAGAAATCTGTGGACTTGGATGGACGGTATTGTGACTAGAGATGCCTCTGAGACGTAACCGGCGACAGTACGAACAATTGTCGGACTTTGAGAGGGGGCGTATAGTTAGGCCTCCTCAGAAGCAGGTTGGTCAAACAGGCGTATCGGACGTAACTCGTTTCGAGCGATATGGTAGTTGCTCGGTGTTGGCAACAATGGATCACGGAAGGGATAGTCTACCGTAGAGGAGGGTCAATGCGTCGCAGGAACGCAAATGCGCGCGAGTATTGCGCAATAATAAGAGCGGCCATGTCCGCACCAACTAGAATCGGTTCGACGACATTTACCACCTTCCAGACATCCGGTGGTATCAAGGGAAACCATTCGGAGACGACTGGCCGACGCAGGTATAAGGAGCCGACGTCATTAAGACGCCTACCACTGACCCCATATCATAGGCAGTGTCGTCTGGATTTTTGCCGACCTCGGGAAAGCTGGAGTGTGACCAACTGGAGGCGTGTGATCTTCAGTGATGAATCCCGAGACAATCTCAATGCTGATGACCAGCGCATACGCGTGTGGAGTCGGCCAGGCCACTGGTCCGATACGGCATTTGTTGTAGAGAGGCATACGGTGATTACACAAGGTGTGACAGTGTGGGGAGCGATTCGTTAGAACACACGATCACCTCTAGTCGTCCTTCAACGCGCTTTGACGGCACGCAGTTACGCAGACGAGATTTTAACGCCAGTTCTACTGCCTATGCTATCAAGACACCCAGGTGTCATTTATCAGAAACTCAACGCTCGTCCATATACTGCGCGACTCTCCCAACAATGTCTTCAAGAGTATGACGTACTCCCATGGCCTGCCAGGTCACCAGACCTCTCACCAATAGAGCACGTCTGGGACGTGCTTCGAAGGCAACTGCAGCCGTCCTGGAATACTGGTGAATAACTGAGCAGTTGCAAAGATTATAGCATGATGTTCCTCAGGAGGTCATAGGTGATCTCACTGATTAGATGAAACGCCGTGTTTCAGCTTGTATAGCAGCCAGAGGTGGATTTACTACTTACCGATTTCTAACAATTTTCATGCCATATCTTCGTAATAAAACTGTCTGTTCTTCTGAATTTGTAATCATTTGCTTATTTCCTCATACACTCCATAGGTGTTAAGTTTCGTGATATTAGCTCGTTTCCTTCTGGGTGCATATATTTTTTGCGACAGAGTATATATATATATATATATATATATATGTATGAAACAATATCATTCCACTTTCATTAATTAAATGCCTATTCGACATTTTCCCGTGTTGTTTTAGTAAAGTATCGCCCCTTAATCCAAATTCTGATGTAAAGATAACCAAGTAACCGACTAGATTATCCCCTAATACACGTGTAAAGATTAAATTTGTATACAAAAACAGAATGATGCAACCTTCTCGAATGTTCCACCAGATCACCGCATTTGACGTGTGAGGCCAGATGATCTCAACTAAGCAATTAAAAGTTTAAGCGCGTCTGCAGTTTCTTCGCATACAGCGTTTTTCCGTGGCTTTTGAGTGTCTGCCGCTGACCCGTAAACATGTCCATTTAGCACGCTACGTCCCTTTGTTCGTGTCTTGTGCTGATCCGGAAGGTTCCGTAATAATGAATGGATCATTTTTTCCTCGGCCCAGACTCTTATTATGTTTGCCGTCCACGGCTACCAACAAGGTTAATGATTTCATCCCACAAAGACTGATATTTGCATTGAAAGGTAATGCCTTGTTATATTAACCCCAGCACCGTGTCTTGTCTGCCTTCCACGACGGCTCCACGGCTGTCAGCAATTCATGATCCTTTACTTGATGACCACCATTTGTTTCGCATCATTACTTACACACACACACACGCATATATATATATATATATATATATATATATATATATATATATATGTGTGTGTAACAAGAAAACGAGTCTTCCTAAATTACTTTACTTTTAAGCATATTCTCCTGTTAATAAAGCACGACCCCTTTTCCAAAAATTGCAACCTAAAAGTAAAATAAGATAATTTATCGTAGCCCTGCAGATCATTAAGCAGGCTTGTGAAGTATCGGAACTCAATAACATTCTAGATATGAGTGTTCAAAGTTTATGAGATGCCGAATGTCAGTATAGTGTCAAAATTCTTCAAGAGCCCTCAAACCACTCTGAAATTATGTCTTCTATAACGTCAAAAAACCCACTTTGCAAGAACTTTATGACCACTTATCCTACGCCCAGGTCAACAGTTCGCGGTTGTAACAAGCACGGGATCTATCAGTCCCCGGGAAACTGAAGTGGACACGTGAACTCCACGAATTAAAAATTAAGTAGTTTAGGACCTCTGGCGTCAATATCGCAAAACACCCATTTAATATTGCATGAACAGAAGACTTTTCTCTCTCTTCGTTTCTAACTCTTGTTGCTGTCGGACCTACTGTCCACAGTCCGGTGGTTACAACGCTTTTCTCTTAACTCTGGCATGTAAACACTGCTGTTAACACGTCCCGTCCTGGCATGGACGCCGGACAAGTCATGTGGCTACTGCAGCTAATACCTTCGCAATAATTGCTTCATAATCGATAATTGCTTCATAATTCTTCGCTTCATAATTGAATAACTGGGCTTGTGGCGGCCCAGTGGTACAGCGCGCTGGTTTTCGGTGCTGAGGGTGCTCAGATCGAGTCCCAGCGTTGCGCCACGAAAAATGCCTCCGTTCGTGTCGTCCCTTCATAGGGGGTAATGCTGTCCGCCTATATGGTGCCCCCACAATAAAATGGACAGTAAAACTGCGGCGTAGTAAGGGCCAATGTTTGAATACAAGTGCCTCCGCATTGGATTAAAAAAAAAAATAAAAAAAAATAATTGAATAAATGTTAGTTTCCTGGATATCGACTAAAATCTCTGTTCCTCTTCTCTGGATCCATGTGTGTTACTCTCCTAAATTTCGTAAGTGATTTCCTGAATGAACACTCAGCCCGACTGCATCACTCCTCGTACCGACTGCATCTCCCATAAGTTCTACGCGTCAATCCCCTTGTGCTAAATTTTCCAAATGTGATTATTATCACACATATATATATATATATATATATATATATATATATATATATATATATATATATATATATATACGTATATATATATATATATATATCAGGTGGTCATACAGAAACTTTGCCGATAGATGGACCTCTAGCGGCTGTTCCGTTCGATCGATCAAAGTGAGATTTCAGATATAGTTATTCAGAAGTATGAGCTCGGGATTCTGTGAACGGCAACCAAAAGGCGCTCGAGGTTACGGTTATATGTATGGAAACTCGAAATTTTCAAATGTCAACGCTCACTTTTTCCAGTCGAAAAATGCTCAGCGCATGCAAAAACCCTAAAAAAAGTTAAAATGGTACGTGTATTACAAAAAACGCACAAAAAGAAAACAGCACGCACGCACAAAAAGAAAACAGCACGCACGCACAAAAAGAAAACAGCTAGTCGAATGGCTAACAAAAACACGATCAGAGAGCTTTTTATCGGTTTTCTTTTTGAATATCTGGCGAACGGCGTTCTGTGATTGGTTTCTAGCCTCTGTCATATGCAAATTTCCTCCGTGCGCCCCTATTGTGTACGACCACTGGGCTATGAGATGCAAACTTCCATCAGGTTGTTGTTGTTTTAAAATTGCGCTTACCGCTTGTCCGAACGCATCCACGAAAATATGCCATGGGTAATTATAATTGTAGGATAGTCAAAACAGGTTTAGAAATGAGAGCGTCTTTAAAATCGGGAAAAGCTTTTTAGCAATCTTCTGACCATTCAAATTTAGAGTATTTCATGAAAAATTTATTCAATGGTACTCGTAATTTAGCAAAGTTAGAAATAAATTTATCATAATCATTTACGCTACCTAAAAATCTTTGTAAATCTTTAACATTTCTAGGAGGTTGAAGTATTTTAATGATTTCTATATTGGTGTTACTCGGGTGATAACATCCTTTTTCCCACTTTATGTCCCAAAAACTTTATTTTAGTTTGGGCAAATTCGTATTTTGAAAATTTTAATTTTATGTTTTCTATTTCACAATCGAGAAAATAGTTTTTAAATAATCTAATTGTTCTTTGAAAGAGTCTGAAAATATAATTATATTGTCAAAATAGTTTAGCGCAAATTTAATTTGGTATCTATTTAAAATTTGTCTGGGTGTTCTTTGAATATGGCTGGGGCGTTTTACCAGCGAAAAGTTAGTCTTTTCCATTCATATAAGCTAAAGTTTGAGGTGAAAGGTAATTTTTCTGAATCTTTTTCATTTTTTTTTTAATATGCCAGTAGCCACTCGCGAGATCAAGGTAAGAAAAAATATTGGCATTGGTTAATTTTTTTAACTGAGTCGGTTCGGGGAATTGGCTCCGAGTCTGTCTTTGTAATACTATTTAGTTTTCGGTAATCGATACACATTCTGGATTTCGAGTTTTCGTCTCTTTTGTAAACTAAAGTAATTGAGGAAGCATAGGGTGAATGAGATGTTTTTATTAAATCTGCAGCTAAAAGTTCGTCTATTTGCTTCTTAATTTCGGCATTAACTTTTGGCGATGCCCTATATGGACGAAGGGACATTGGCAGTTCAAAATTTAAAATTATTCTTTGTGGTCCAAAACGAAAAAATCCAACATGATATTTAATTTTCGCAAAAATATTACTATATTCATTCAATATTGTGTTCAATTCAACACTTTCATCATTAGCAACATCATTTCCATTTTCAATTTTATAAAACCGAGTATCACAATTTCTATTATATTTAGTATCAAGATTTCTAGTATTATGAGAACAAGTATGCGGCACATTAGGATTATCATAAGTTAAAAATATATAACAATTATTACTAACATTTTCCAATGACAAAGTTGATGATATATTATTTTTTCCTTTATATACACAAAAAATTTTAAAATCGAAATTAAATTTGAACAGATTTATAATTTCTGACGATAAAATTGCATACTTTAAATTCGTTTCAATAACAAATCTATTCAACTTACCTATTCGGCACCTCGTAGAAATTATCTTATAAGTTTTGATTTTACCTCCAAGAGTATTGACCTGTGAATTGTCCGGTGGGAGAATGTTCACATAATATTTAATTTTTTTCATATGAAGTTTCTGAGATAATGTTAATGGTACTTCCTGTATCTACCAGGCCGCTAATCAGTTCTATACCGATTCCTAGGTCTACGGTGAACATCCGCCATTGTCGCTGTTCTCTCCTGTTGCTCTTATAGTTGTTTGCATGTTGTCGAGGCTGGAACCGAGTCCTGGGGCTTTCCTCTTATCGAATATCCAGGGTCAATCTCTGCCATGGTCGCGATTTTTGGTGCCGGAATGTGGTTGACTCATATTGTGGGAATCTTTCATAGTCATTTCGCCGTTCGAGCGGTCTGCGAAATCCGAACTGATGGTTCTGCAGATAGTTTCTTTTATTATATTGTTTATTTCTCATCTTGTCATCTGTGTAGCTGTTGATCATTTTTCTCGCTAAGGCAATCCACTGCGTAGTTGTAGCCACGTCACTTATTAAAAATAAATTATTGTATCTTTCGGGCAATCCGTCTGTCAGACCTTGAATTATAATTTCTTCTTCGAGTTTCAAGGCTTTTCTGATATTGGTTTTCTTTTTAAAATAATCATTTATATTCTTACTGTCAGAAAAGTTAACCTGCTAAAATCTTCGAACGAATACTGTTTTTCTTCTTAGAAATAGTCATTTATTTTAATTTTAACTTCATCCCACTTTTGTGAATCAATGACGTTGTCGATGTAAAACTCCAAAGCCTCGTTTGATAGAAAATCCAGAAATATTTGTAGTTTTTCTTCTTCCGTCAATGCAATAGTATTTTTCTCGAAAAATTTCAACCAGTTATTAATTTTTCAAATTTCGAGAGATTACGGGGGTCCGGGAAGCATTTAAAATTTTTTTTTATTTATCGAGTTAAAATTTTGAATTTTTTGTGATGTTTAACCATATAATTTGTAAACCAAATCACATCATAAAACTTCTCATAAAGTTTTAAAAAAAATTTTTAAGTTTAAAATTTTTAATAAATGTGGAGTAATTTAAAATTGTTATAACTCGAAATATTATTTATCGAATTTCAAAATTTTTTCATTTAATTAAACAGATATATATATATATATATATATATATATATATATATATACGTTTTAATTTTTATTCACCATTTTTTAAAATATTAATTTTTTAAAAAATTAAAAATATTTAGATGAAAAATTACAAAAAAAAAATTATGTAACTTATTTTTAAAAAATCATATTTTCAAAAGTAAAAGTTTTTTTCAAATTTGCTGAATCAAAATTAAAGTGAAATTGTTGATAAAGTCATGTTACAAGTTTCAACGATTTATCTTTAACGTTCTTGACTTATAACAATTTAAAGATGAGAAATGGTGAAAAAACCCATCATTCAGAAAAACGCACTTACAGGTTTAAGCAACGATTGGCTACTATTAGAATGTTGCAAAAAAAATAATAATAATTTCTCCTGTTCTAATTTAGATAGAAACATTATTTAAACGTCATTTTAAGCGTAAAAGAACACAGAAATATTTAATGCAATAATATTTTTTTCGAAAATTCGAAGAATATTGTGTCCTGGACCCCCTTAAACATTTGATTTGGCGAAGTTATAGCACTATTTTCCATATACCTTTGTCGAAAATTCTAGAATTATCCATCTGCTTTTCTTCAGGTTGGTCAATTTCACCGTGATCAACTAATTTTCTCAAAATCCTTCGATACCATTTTCCTTTGGTTTCCCGCTCGTTTTGGAAAGCTAAGTCAAAAGTAGGTCATTCTCATTCTTCGTTAACTCCGGGCTAGCTGTGTTTGCGGTTCCTCTCAAGGTTGGTTTTTCAGGAGCATTTCACATGTTCGCGTATAGTTGAAAATGTACGCACCTAGGATGGACTCAAAATCCCTTGTTAGTTGATCCGCACATGAAGAATCGCTGTAGGCTCTATGTAATATACCCACTACATCACGTCCTTAAATTATAATCTGAAAGAAAAAACTAGCTCATATTTACATGGCTGCAGCTAGACTCAGCCGGAAAGGAATAAAAATTAAATTTGGAAGCAGTTGGGCCGAATCGTTTATTAGAGTGACAAATACAACCGTGGATTCCAGAACAACGGCCCGGAATAATATCACCTTTCAGAATTAAGTGCGAGAGGGCGAAAAAACATGTGGCTATTATTTGTAGGGTCAGCAGATTTAGGGGCTCGCTTCGCACCTCCTGAATTGGGACATACACACGTGAAGAAATGTAAAGGCATGCAATACATGGGAAGTCCTATGGGTTCGGGTTTTAAAGTGATAAATTAATATTACTGGGGATTGGATTCAGGAAAGGGAATTTAAATGCTAGAATGGAGGGCATAATATTTAAAATATTACATATATGTATATATATTTATTTATAACCAACTTAACGCGGAAATTTCATATTGTGAAATCCATTCTTTCAAACTTATTTATTTTACTTTTGTACAAGGTGAGAATTCTTTTTTTATTTTGAATTTCAGGGAAAATAATCGATTTTTTTCTGCCCTGCAATGTTAAAAGTAGAGGTTGATATATTTTGTTACTTAAGGGATTTACCCGAGAAAAATGGCTACAATTTTAAAAGGGGGAAAACTTGAATACAATGTTCCTGACACTCACATCGATATCACAGGATATTCTGAAACTGCTCACTATTGGTAGACAAGCTGCGATGAACTCGTCGCTGTATATTGTCAAATGTGCGCATGTTGATATTTATATCTTCAATTTCCTGTGTGATCTTCTTTTTCAGCTGCTGAATACTCCTAGGCTTATTGCTCTATACAGAACCTATGTCAGAACGTGTGGTAATTTGTGTTTAAATTGCAGCTTGAATTGTTTTCGTTTTCAAATTTATAGAGGAATTTTGGGGTATAATCCCAAGTGAAATATTTTTTATATAAAACCAATGTAAACATAAATTAATAAATAAATATATATATATATATATATATATATATATATATATATATATATATATACACTGATGTCCAAAATTGTCTGTAGATATAGAAAAATAGCGATATTTCATGTAATACCCAATCAACATCATTTATTTTTCAGGTAAACGAGAAAAATGGAAACTTAATTAAAATTATCTCATCCAATTTGATTAAACTGTTTCTGACATGCAAATAATGGCGTTACGTCATCCAAAGGTGGGGCAAGCGCTTAACGCTAAGTAGGGAAAACCCTTGTACCTAGGGACGGCTATTTTCAAATGGCAGTATCTTTACTTATAACTAACTTACAATAATAAAAATAGTTTGTATACATTACGTGCTTTATTCTCTTTAAATAAAAATCACATCAAGTGTAGAAAAAAAAACTTGTAAATGATATTGAAAATTTTAAAAAAATTACAAATGGCCATAGGTACAATAACACTATTGTGCCTAGGGCCAGTTATTTCAAAACACTGAAATTGTTGTTTACAATAAAAAACAATTTGTGTCCATTATTTCTTTCATGCACAAGTTCTAAAATCTTCGTAAGGAATAAATGTTAATTGTAGGCAATGTATTAAAGGAAGAAATGTTTATTATTTCATCACTTTCTAATGTATGTTTTTTCTCCATTGTCTTCTTAATGATCCCACATAAATTTTCTGTTTCAAACACAGATTTCGTAAACTTTTTTAATCATTTACTTTTTACAGTAAGTGTGCTTGATTTTCATTTTTCTCGGGGGTATCAGTGAGAATTCTACACTTGCCAAGTTTTCGTCCACCTCTTTTCTACCAGAGGCCATGACCCTAGGTACAAGATAAGATTATGGCCCTAGGTACAAGACGTTGTTGTTACTGGCAAAATGGCTTCCATAGCCAAAGACCTGCAGAAATCAAACTTTGTTTTTGTATCATTTTTTCCTTTAATGATTGCAAAAAATATCTGCTATACATTAAAACACATGTTTGCACTTAATTTCACAAAATAAGACTTCAAATTGAAGTGAAAAAATTTTGTTTTGATCATCAAATCAAGACTTTCTTTTCTATTTAACTATAGCTTCTTCTTGCTTTCATTAAAAATGGCTGCTATGATTTGAAACAATGTTGTCACTCACTCCAATGAATAAAAATGCTGTAAAATAATAATTATTTACATAAAGCATGGTGGCCCTAGGTACAAGGGTTTCCCCTATGTTTAGCATCGAACTTTTGCAATCCAGGATTTGATTTCGGTTGTGTGTCGACTGAAAACAGTTTTGCAAAGTTCCAAAGTATCAGTTGGACGAACCTTTGAAGTGGAGAGCCGTCGACCCTTTAGAGGCTGGGCAGACATGGATGGTAACTGCAAATGGCGGGAAACTTCATGACAGACAGTCTTAGATTAAGCAATTCCAAGACATTGGAACTGCTGATAGAACGCCTGGGCAAGACAGTAGAACATTATCAATTGCGTTTCAAAATTTCTATCTGTCCGTCGTAGCAGAAATTATTCAGCTAGGCAGCTGAAATTAGAGCTTGCAGCCGCCACTGGAACTTCAGTATCGCTACAAACTGTTTACAGAAATCTGAATCAGAATGGTCTTTATGCACAAAAGCCGAGGGTTTGTGTATTTCTCACCTCACTACGCAAGAGGTACCGCTTCCACTGGTGCAGAGAACATCAGAGTCTATAACAACGGGCCTGCCTTCTCTTCAGTGACAAGTTGAAGTTATTTAAACCTCTGATTCTGGATGTGTTAGCATCTGGAGAGAGCCAGAAACTCGAAATATCCCCACCAATAGTAAGGAATATGACCGTTACGGTTCAAGTCTGGTGATATGGGGAGGCTTAATGATCAATATTCATACTCCCTTGCAACGTGTTTAGAGAAAGGATCCGAGTGTGGTCAGAGATATAGAGATGAAGTATTAACACCCTACGTACGTTTTATTAGAGGTAATTGTTGATTTTTTTATGGATAATAACTCGCGTCCACATCGAGCAAATGTGGTTGATGAGTTTCTTGCAAGTGAAGGGATTGAGCGAATAAACTAGCCAGCAAAATATATTGATATGAATCTGATTAAATACTTATAGCACTCCCTTGAAATATCTGTTACACGGTGAAATCTCTCTCCTAGAGATCACAATGTCTTGAAGACCGCATTGATGGAAAATTGTTGCAAAATTTCAGGTATCCGAATACGTATGGAGCCTGTTTTTCTCAAAAACTGTACTTGCGAAAATTTCTGTTTTTTTCGAAGGGATATAGCATCGAAATACGAAAATGAAGAAAAATAAATATTATGACTATGCAACCTCTTACAAATTTGAGGATTTTTTGTTGTAATTTAGCAAGATTTTACATAAACAGCTCTAGCTCTACAAAAAAAAACCTGCGCATATATCATTAATTTCTTTTTATCATATGTACGTAAAACACTCGTGGGTATAATGGCATAAAAGCTAATCGATATTTTGAAATCTAAAAAGAAATACAGGGGATTATATGCAATTACACGTAAAATTTCAGCAATTTCTGGTGAGCTTTTTTTTTTAAATTGAAGCTGTAAATCAACAAATAATAGACTTAGAGACAAATTTCTAGTTCATTATATTCCTCTTTATATTGTGAAAAACCTACCTGAAAAATTTCATAGACATGGCGTGATTATATTTTGAGTTGTCTTAATAGTCGTTAACAATTTTGGTGAAAAACATGTTCTTCAGAAAACGTCATTAAAGTTTTCACTAGTAATGAGATTAACAGCTTTTGTTCTTCTTTCAATCGCTCTCATTTCATTTCTAATGATCGTACAGAAATTTACATTCTTTTAGAAACACAAATTTACATTTTTCTAGAAACAGGAATAAAATTTTCATCGAAAACGACGTTTTAAAGTTGTCGAATACTTTCATTAAAAACACTATTGAGAACAGGAAATCGCTTTGTGGTATGTATCTACACGTTATAGGACATTACATTACTTAGTAATGCTAAAATTCTGCACTTGTTTCTGAGTTATTCAATTTCTTAAAATTTCTTTTAATTGTCACACTTTATTTCAATTTTAATTGTTTCATTATCGTATGAACTTACATTTCTTTTTCCGTTTATGCATACTTTTGTTTTTCTGCGATGCTATCTATAACCCCCAAAAAATTTCATTCAATTATCTAGTACAGTTTTTGAGAAATCACTGATTTTATGCATGCAAAGTACTAGGACACCAGTGTATGGACAAATGAATATTCGACAAAAGTGTATTAGGAAAAGTCCTAGGAGGAGTATTGAAAGCAGCTATACGTCGTCCTAAAGTGTCCCAAACATGCTCGATAGGATTCAGGTCCGATGATCGAACTGGCCACTCCTTGCTCTGAATTGCTTCCTGCTCAAGATAAGTATCCACGATGCGAGCCCTGTGTGGTCACGCGTTATCGTCCTGTAGCACGAAAGCATCACCTATTGCCCCGTCATAAGGGCGCACATAAGCATCAAGGTTGTCATCTGTATAGGTGTGAACATTCACATTTCCACGGAAAAAGACATGGAGGTCTGTGCGTCCACCCAAAGAGATACCACCCCAAACACAGACACTGCCTGATCCGTATGCATATCTTTCAAGGATGTGTGATGGATGAAAACGAGTTCCAGGTTCTCTCCAAATCAAAATACGCCTACTATAGCTTTGGAGGCTAAGCCTGGACTCATCCGTAAAGAGAACAGCTCTCCATTGATAACGCGTCCAGTGGACTTGTTGGAGTGCCCAATGCAAACTTTACCATCTATGGCGTGACGAGAGCGGGACGCAAATGGCTGGTGTCCTCGCAAAAAAGATCACATTCGTGAAGCCTACGCACGGTTGACGTTGATACCAACCTTCTGTAGCTTGCAGCGAGGGAGGATATGAATTCAGACGGAGTTGCGGTTCTATTCTTTCATGCGCATAATGACAAATATCGGTCATCGGCACACGTCGTAGCGTATGGTCGTCCTTGGTTGAAACTCCTGGATGCCGAATCCGTGGTTAGAAATTGTTGCCAAAGTCAACAACTCACATTTAGCCATCTGGTCACTTCTGTCTCACTTTGTCCTGCCTCTAGTCTCCCAATAGCTTGCCATCACAGTTCTTCTATCAAATGATGCCTGGAGGTCATTGTTACAATTTGGCTATACCAGATGACTAATCTCAGCCTCGCAGCGACAATTTCCGCCTTGCTCTGAGACATGCACTTTTATGCTCCTCGCAAATGACGTATTCCGACTGCAGCGCCACTATTTTGCATAATGTAGTATTGTTCAGCACCTTTTACTTAACAACATATTCAAATTTTAAAGCGATTGGCCTTGTTTTGAATGTGTTATCTCTCTTTTAGTGATTTTTCCTTAATTTTTGATAACTAGTGTATATATATAAAAGAGTTCCCTAACTGACTGACTGACATATGACGCACAGACCAAGCCGCTGGACGTAAATGGCTGAAATTTTGCATGATGATTCTTCTTATAGTGTAGGGGTTCACTAAGAGAGGTTTTTGAAAAATTCTTCTTAGATTTTTTTCAAATTACATTTTTAAGCTGTTTTTGTAACATTCTTTTAAAGTTTTCATTTTAAATCATAATACGAGGGTCATAAAATTTATATTACAAAAAAGACCATAAAAATTCCTTAAGCATGACATCTTTTTCGAATCTTTACCTCCATTTTCTGATTTTTGGTGAATTTTTAAAATTCATTTTTCGAATTTAATTTATTAAATGTTGATCACGTGGTTTCTTTTCTTTTTGTGATACTTTAAACTAATTTTGCGTCAAGTGCGTAACAACGAAATAGAAAAAAAAATTCCTCCTAATGCGGCAGACGATTGGACATTATCCAAAAAATATACAGTAAAAGAAATTGTCCTCAAACTGTACTATATTAACTGTAGTATATTCTTTAGTATGTTCTATTAGATTTAATTTGAATATTTTTTTTCTACATTATTTTGTCTATAAAAATATCCGTTAATATTTTTCTATAAATATATTTTTTCGTTTTTTTTTACATCAATTGCATTCATTGATTGTTGTATTTTTTATAAATATATATATATTTGGCATTAATTGCATACATTTACCATTGTATTTGATTTGAATGTACTCCGTAGCGAAGTACGGGTTTTCAGCTAGTCTAGAAATAATAAGTACACTTTAATATTGTTTTAATATGTAATCTACCATATATCAGTAAATCGTGAAGAAAGATGATTGAACTGGGTTTTTACAGTCCCTTCTCTCTTAATATGCCTCATTTCTCAAAAGATAATCCTCACAAAGTCGATCTATTAACGGAAGCTTATTTTCCTGATTTTACGGATTCCATCCTGAAGTCACATTCGCTGCAAGCATCCCTCTGCCATTGCGCATGAACTCTTTATGCTCACAAAATATATTTTAACTTCAAAATGCTCGGTCTATTTATCTAATAATACTGTGAAATCCTATGTTAAAAATTCTATTTTTATCTTCCAGAAGTTATTTCATCTGAAATTCAATTGATTTCCCAAACACTTCGTATTTAACTTCCAGTCAAATTTTTTTTCTTCTGAACGTGTACTTTCAAATATTTGGTGACTGAAATAGAAATTTTTGACTTCAGCGGAAATTTTTTAGATACAGTGTTGTACAACTTTCAAATCGTATGAATTTAGGGGAAAATAGCTGTCTCAGAAGACAGGATATATTAAAGACGTTTCGACATCAAAGTAAATGTTCGTGTAAAAATCTTCAAATATGTTTATTAAATAGGTTATTCTATTCAAAAACCTTTCAAATTTATATATATATATATATATATATATATATGTGTGTGTGTGTGTGTGTGTGTGTGTGTGTGTATGTGTGTGTGTGTGTATGTGTGTGTGTGTGTGCGTGTGTGTGTACGTGGGTGCGTGCGTGCGTGCGCGCGTGTGTGTATAGGTCAGAGAGAATGGGAGAAATTGCGATTTTCCCACCCTCGAGCACCCCTAGGGTCTCGGTCAAAATTCAGGTGGCACCAGGGGTTTGGGGATTGGTTCACCTATACGGTGCCCAATTGTAAGTAATCACTGATTTTACGGATAATGTGTGAGTGTCTTCATTGATAAGTGATCGTCATTGCAAACAGAAGCAACAACAAAATGTTTGTATTTGATTTTCAAGTCTATAATTCGTCAGTTATGTTTAACAATAAAAAATATTTCCATTCCATCTCTAATAATAGAAAAAAATCGATACTAAAAAAGGAGGTATTTCTCTATCTGTGTGCAGGCTCCAGACGGATCTGTGGCACTTACAGCCATGCAATTTGGCACCCAGTAATGCAGACGATGAATACGTGTACCTAGAAGCCCGAATTCAAAATTTTATTCTAGAAAAATTTGCATGCAATATTTTATGTAATATTTGGTTCTATTTGCGCTAAGATCCGCCAGTTGGCGCCACCCCAAAAAGGGCGGTCCCAAATTCAGACCTTGCGAAGTTGCAAACTCGGATTATTTAACCAGTATGGTTGAAAAATTAATTACAGTTTCGGGAAGGGAAAGGGAGATTCCATTTTACGTCAACGTTTTTTAATTATTTATAAGATACATTATTATCCGATTGACGATTTTTAATTGTTTATTAGATTAGCCGGGCTTCGCCGGTCGTTTTAGGGACCCGCTGCCTTCAGAAATCATCGTCAGAGAATGGGAACACTATAAAACAACGAATAAAGGTATTTCAACCGTTTTGTTTTAAATAAGGGATATACAGAGGCTGTTCACACATTTTTTAGACGATGTATATTGCATTCACAAAACTAAATTACATAAAATTCTTGTGTTTTAAATGTTCTATTTGACATCCCTTATTCTGAACTATCTTTCGACACCGCAATTTCCAGGATAATAATGCCTTTTGAAGTGTCAGAAGAGGTATTCTATCCCATTCCTCCTGAACAGCTTTCCAGAGTCCTGTAAGGGTTTTGGGACGACGTTTGGATAATGCAGATTTTAAAAGTCCGAAAGCACAAAAATCCATAGGTGATGCATCGGGAGATTTAGTAGGGATATCAGTGAAGGGTATGGCCTTGATACCAGTTTTTTGTTCCATTTCTTTTAAGAAATTTACAGTGGATTTTGATGTGTGACTGCTAGCTTTGTCCTGATGGAGTCTCACAGATTGATGGCACTGTGGGTAAAGCGATGGTATTTCATTGAGAAAAATTGGCGATAAAATATGTTCCTGATAGTATTTGGAGTTAATCTTGACATTTTTTCCACTCTCTTTATTTTTAACTTGCCATTATAAGAAAAACCAGCAACAATCATGAATCCCTTAGAAAAACTTTCTTACGATTCTTTGAACCATGTACTTAAATTTTTTCTCCCCTTTTATGATAATAAATGGCTCTTTTTTTGTTGCAATCATTTAAATACACCCATGATTCATCTATTATGACAATTGTTTTCCATTTTTCTTTGGATAAGTGTTTCTCATATAGAATTCTGCAGCGTGTCCTGCGTTCAGCGATATGATTTGGAAGAAGACGATGCACATTGCGTTTTTTCACTTTCTTAAGATTTAAATCAACGTTTATCATTTTGTTTACAGTGGACACCGAGCATTTTAATGATTTTGCAACTGTCCTTTGACTAGGGGTATTTTCTTTTAACATTAAACAACGTATCTTTGCAATAGTCGAAGATGTCCGTTTTTTCCTTGGATACTTGTTTGGGAATTTTTGTCCCACTGGAGGCTCCAATTTGACGTTTTTTTCCTTTCTTGTTGACAATATTACCTATCGACGCTTTAGATATCACAAAACCATGACTCTCACATCGTTTTTGGATAACGGAGTGTGCATATTTCTCTTCGGAAAGAGCATAAATGTAGCCTTCGAACCACTGCTTTGTTAAAAACGCCATTTTGAATAAAAACAAAACTTTCAAGCAGCAGACGATAATTTTGACTTTTAAAAACATAGTACAATTGCAATTATTTCTTTTGCAGCAAACGATTTTTTATTACCGCTTACCAAAATCGTCTAAAAAATGTGCGAACAGCCTCTGTATAATCCTGTTTTTTAAGTTATTTCTTTTCCAGGGGTCACTTTTTTTATTTTCGACCAGTTCCGGACACCAAAGAATCATTTCTTCACCCATACGCTGGGAGGGAAAGGTAACAAGAAAGAATTTTTCGCCCATACGCGGAGGGGTGGAGGGAAAGGAACTTCTCGCCGGGGTGTGGGAGGAAAATAATTTTTGTTTTGCGACTGCTTGCAGGACGTGGGATGAGTAACCACAAAATTGAAATACCTTTATTCGTTGTTTTTCAGTGTTTCCATTGTTTGACGATGATTGCTGAAGGGAGCGGGTCCCTAAACCGACCGGCTAGACAGGCGAAGCCCGGCTAGTAATAAATTAAAAAAAATATCTGACTGTAAAATGTTAGGGATGAAGTAACAAAAATCGGGAATATTTCTATTAGAAATTTAATATATTTATCAATGGGTTAACAGGCAATATATTTTTCTTTAGACAAGATATTATTATATATAATTTAAGCGTACGAAAATTAACTTCTGTATTATGATTTGCAGCACAACTTTCAATTTTTAATCTTTAATCATTTTGGAGAAATATTACATTTTACTAATTGAATATTTTTTTATGGAAAACGAATTTCTTACCAAGCATATTCAATATACTTCGTCCCACTAATATCATTAAAGTGGATTGTTTTAGCTTTAAAGAAATATCAAACTATAAAAGGTTAGAAGCAAAGCTTTTAATAAACATTATTGAATTTTTTATTTCTAATTAAGAAAGCTCTCGCTGAGTAAATTAGGTAAAAGGCATCTGATTAGAATGTATTCAAGATTTGGTCCCTTGTTGCCATGAATTAAAAAGTATGTTTTGACAGGAACAATTTTTCATTTAAATCATGAGATACTGCAGTTATTTTAAGTATCTCTACGAATATTCATACAATTTTTAATAACAGAAATCTAGTTAAAATATTTAAAATGTATAAATATTTCTTAGTTCATATGTATAATTAAAGTATAGCTTACTGCACCTATCCAAAATATTTTAATAAACTAATTGCAGCTGTCTTAAATAACTCTATGAATTTTGATATAATTTTCATAAGAAAAGTTGCTAGAAAAATATTGATGCAAGTTAAAAAGCGTAAATTTAATATATTACTTATCTGGATATAATAATTGTAACGTTTAATCAACATTCTGTGTTTTTGATTCTCCAGAATTTTCAGAATGTATTAACGTTTTCTTATCTTTAAGTTATTTAAACTATTCTCTGCAAAAGCCTTGAAAAATTTAAGTTATGGAAAAACCTTAATTTGGAAAGAGAAATTTTCTCCACGGAGGTTAAATTTATTTCATATGTATAAATATTACTTATCTTATACATATAATCAAATCATAGCTTTTGCATACAATAATTCAATAGGTTTTGTAGTTCCCAGAAGTGAATTAATTTGTGCATAAGATCTATTTTTGCAGTAAAAAACCATCCGCTGCCACAAATTTTAGGTACGAGTATAAGAGAATTTACGCATAAAAGGGTACTTAGAAAGGTAAAAGAGTTTTGGCTATTTGTTTTGACGTTTGGCAAAAAAAGTTATGAATTTCAAGATTAAATTAACGAAAATTATTTATTTAATTTCAGTATTATTTAATAATAGCAGTACTCGAAATTAATCTTTCATATCCAAAAGACTTTTTTTTAACGTTTTACTAGCTTTTAGACACTTAATAGTACGGGCAATATTCTCCAAGTTTAACAAATTTTGAAACTTTATCGCTACTTAACCCTGCACTGGTACATATATAAAAATTGCAAGTGTGGTCAAGTGGCATCTGATAGACTCCACAATATCTTATTTACGTTTTAGTTATTCTATTTGAAAAATAAATATTTATTGAAATTGTAAGTTAAAGACATGATGGGTGTAATTTTAAAATGTAATTTTATATGTACTTACACAGTGAAATAAATTAATACAAACGAAAAAAAAAATTCTATAAGCAATTTTTAGAAATTGAAAAAAAAAAGTTACAAGCAACTTTTATAATAGGATATATAAAAATAAGGCAAATTTTAAAAAATATATTTCTATTAGCAATTTTTACAAATTTTGTGAAAGGCCAATCGGGAGTTTTGGTATATATATATATATATACGTTTATTATAAAAGAATGATAGCAACTACAGTAGTTTTGTTTGTTAGTTATGAATCATACATAAACACTTCGAAGGTATTGACATCTGCTGGGCATACAGAGACATCATCAATACGCAAAATGCAAACAAAGAGCTAATGGCGTCCGTGAGACACCGCGCGACCACTGCAGGGTTAAACTGAAATATGTTTGGAACTTAAAAAACAACTACAGTAGTTTTGTTTGTTAGTTATGACTCATATATAAACACTTCGAAGGTATTGTCATCTGCTGGGGCATACAGAGCAATCATCAATACGCAAAATACAAACAAAGATCTAATGACGTCTGTGAAACGCCACGCGACCAGTGCAGGCTTAAACCGAAATATGTTTGGAACTTAAAAAAAAAGGTTTAAAATTTTGTAATAATATTAATTTGCAATTTTTTTGCTGTATTATAACTTTTGCATTATCACATTTTTGGAAAATGCTTATAATATTCCGTACAATAAAAGAAAATAATTCATATCGTAAAATTATTTGAAACCAACCGTCAAAACATCATTCATGTACAACAAAATTTTATATAATTTAAAATTTTTTGGCCCTTACTACAAGAGAAAGGGGTTTCAAAGTTGATAAATATTTCATAAGTTTAGCGTTATTTAAACTGAAATATGTTTTCAGTTCGAAGTGTAACGATGGGAAATTATTCTCATAAATATAATTGTATTTAACAGTAACAATTAAAGTATCAGTCATAAATAGCAAACTGTTCATGTATTTACAAACTTACCCTTATTATTGCTGTCAACGAGTTTTCCAAGTTTTTAAAGTTTTCGAGACTTTATTTTCTTTTAAACATACTTTAAATTTCTTGTAAAAGTGTATTTGAAAAAAAAAAACTTAGTTCACTTTTATGTTACTTAATAGCAATAATACCTTCATTGGCAAAATACTTTCACATCTAGTATATATTTAAGTTCCTAAGCCAATTCTTTGGTCAGTCCGTGAGAGAAAACTACTACATCAATTTACTTCATTTTGACCTTAAACGAAAGATTGTAATCTATAGATGTGTCAAATTTGGTTTTTGTAACCGCAATTTCTATTAATTACAGTTAATTTACAGTTAAAAAAAATTTCTGTGCATGCTCAGTGACATGTTTTAATTTGGCTTTAAATACTCTTTAAGTACGAGGCCTTAGAAACACAATTCGTTTCTGCGCATGTTCAGTGATATTCTTAAATCTGGCTTTAGATACTTGCTAAGCAAGAGGCCGCATGAAAACGTTAATTTGTTTATTCCGAGAAATCTCTGTCATTGAAGAGCCATATTTCTTTTAATCGGGTTCAATAGTAATATTTTAAAGTGCATGTCTGTGTTTTTAATATTATGATTTTCAAAATTTGACAAAGATGAGTTGAGTATAATTTGTGTATTAGTAGATATATTTACTATCCAGCCGTCATGTTTTGACGGGCACCGACCAGTATTTTAAAAAACCCAGAGCTTTAATACTTCTAACAATTCCTGATAAGAAAACTTACACTGAATCCTGTTATAGAGATAATAAAAACAATGCATGATCATGCAAATATATCATTTTACCTTCCCGATTTGAATTACTCAAACTACATAGCAGCGTGTCTACATTTGTTCATGTTTTTAGTAACTTGCTTTCTTGTTTGTGTGTTTGTGTGTGTGTTTGTCAAGTACAAATCTTGCAATCGATTTTTAACTAACTTCCCGACTAGCTAGACATATGAAACTTTTAGAATAGCTCAGAACACGATGACAATTCATTATTTTAATACTTTTAGCCATCTTTAAGCAGAATTAAATAATTTTCAGTTATTTTCAGTTAATTTTGTTTTGTAGACTAGTTCAGCCATCTATCAACCGGTACGGGAACGAAAAGTTAAACGCAAGTTAACTTCCAATTAACTTCATTTTCTTTCAAGTTGATGGAACAATTCATGAAAAAAATTTTTAAAAAGTATTTATTAATACATAGAATTGTCAAGTTTATATGATTCAACAGAAAATTTAAAAACATGGCATATAAAAGGTTATTTTTTTCTTGGAATTATTGTGTAATTTTATACACAACCCGCTTGAACGTTTCTTAAGCATGATTCCAAATGTTTGTCTAGTATTTTATTTAGGTGATTCCATTTTATAATGTACATTTGAAAACTTAGTAATTCAAAACAAACGCATGCGTTAACGCATGAGTTACAAAAATGTATTATTTTTTATTGTCCCAAAATCAGTATGAGATCAAAAGGTAGACAGACTTCTTTACCTCCACATCTTTATTTGGTAAGAAATTTAGCACACACAAAATTACATAACATTACGTAGAATCTTATCTGGATTTCACAAATTGTATAGAGAGAAAATATTCATCTATATATATAAAACAGTTCCGTAACTGACTCACTGACTCACTGACTCACTGACATACAACGCACAGAACAAACCGCTGGACCTAAAGGGCTGAAATTTTGCATGGCGATTCTTCTTATAGTGTAGAGGTGCACTAAGAAAGAATTTTGAAAAATTCTTCTTAGTTTTTTTTAAAGTAAATTTTTAAGCTGTTTTAGTAACTTATTTTTAAGTTTGAATTTAAAATAACTTGAGAGTTATGAAAATTATATCACGAGAAAGATCATAAATATTCCTTTAAACTGAAATAGTTTTCGAATCTTTATCTCCATTCTCTGATTTTGGGGGAATTTTTAAAGATTAAATTTTTGTATTTAATTTATTAAATGCTGATCACGTGATTTCTTTTTCTGGTACTCTAAATAAATTTATCGTCACGTCCATAAGAATGAAATAGACAAAACATATTTTTCCCTTGCTAATGCGGCAGACAATTTGACATTATCAAAAAAAAAAATTAAAATACAGTAAGAGATATGTTCCTAAAACTGTAGTATAGTAACTGTACTAAATTCTTTAGTATGCCCTATTACATTTAATTTGAATATTTTCTTCTGCATTATTTTGTCTATAAAACTATCCCTTACAATTTTTTATAAATATTTTTTTTACATCAATTGTATAGATTGATCGTCGTGTTAATTATATATATATATATATATATATATATATATATATATATATATATATATATATATATATATATATATATATATATATATATATATATATATATATATATATATTGACATTAATGGCATACATTGACCGTTGAATTTAATTTGAATGTAATCCGTAGCGAAGTGCGGGTTTTCAGCTAGTTTACTATAAACATGTTTTACTTTCCAGATTTAATAAATCTAAATACCAAAATTTGGCATATTTACGAAAGAATTGCAGTGCGAGGCAGAATGGACTCCCACATTTTAAAGCGTAATAAGATCCGAAAGAAATATTTTACAGAAAAAATATTTATATTTTCAAAAACAACTTTTAATCTAGTTTTTTTCCTATTAGGTTTTGAAAATAACATCACTCAGGTGATGCCCATTATTTGCGATTCACCGCCAAAGCCGTTCTTTCAAGTTTTCCATCACTCTGTTAGTCATCTCCGGGAAATGGTGGCAACTTCCTCCCGAATAGTGGACCCAAACATCATTTTCAGGTGTTCTAATGTTCCGAGGAAGACCCTATGGTTTCCTTGGTAATACTGAGCCAATAGCTTTCACGTTTGAAACCCATCGTATTTTTCAATCAGGAACGGCATCAGTTGCATAAAACCCGAAGATCGTCCTCATTGCCCTCTGTGTCGGTGTTACGGAATCGTTGTTTTTAAAGAACGCATCGATAACGAAACCGCGATGTTCACCGGACCAACTCATGGTGTCGACTGACAGCTAAAAAATTCACTCGAAATGTTGCAGCCTCCCGAGCAATAACCACTCATTTACCGGTGACTTTCAGAAATGTCCATTCTGCCACACCCTGTATCTGTTCTGAATATTATATACATATGCTTAGATTTACGCATTCTTGCATTACCTACTAGTCTGGCGAAGCCCAGCTATGCTGGGGCCATCCGTCCACTAGACAGACGGCTTTGAATTGATTGATTGAGAGGGATGATTTTCATAAGAGGCACTATTAACTTGAAGTTCCACTCCCCCCACAAAACCACAAAAAGAAAAATTTGTTATTCGTATTAACACTCTCCACCACCTGGTATGATATGAGCATACCTGCATTACAAAAAGATAAATCTTCATGTGAAAAGAAATCGGCTGTCTACTTTATCCTATATTCCTGCAATAAAAAAATTCAAATTTCCTGAAATTTGTGTTATTGTGACATAATAATGCATTGTATATTGAAATTATATGAGAGCATATATTAGGCAGAATTGCCCATGTCTATGTTGCGAGATATTCTGTATTCGGTTTAGTCAAAAGATAAGCGCAATTGAAATATTAAACAGGCTTCCGGAGCATATGGTATTGTGGAAAAACAAATAAACCTCTCAATAAACACCAAAACATCCTAAATATAAATATTTATATAAAGAAAATGTGAATATGCACTTGTTATAGAGTTATTTTATAGTGGTTAGTACTTGGAATAATACATCGTGATGAGTGATTACTCAAATGTATATATATGAATCAATTTATTAAACAAACATATTAACATATACATATATCGATTACACTTTCATTTCTCCAATGCACTCTCCTACACTAATCTTTACTCATATTTCTCGTGTGCTAATTGCTACCAATATTGGTAATTCATTTCTTAAACACATACTTTAATACATTATCTCACCATTGCAATCCGCTACCAATTATTAATTCACTTCTTAAACATATAGATTAATATCCTAATTCTCCGGTGCAATTCACTATGAATTATTAATTCATTTCTTAAACACATACGTTAATACACTATCTCACAATTGCAATCCTCCACCAATTATTAATTCACTTCTTAAACACATAAATTAATACACTAATTCTCCGGTACAATTTACTATCAATTATTAATTCATTTCTTAAACACTTACGTTAATACACTATCTCACAATTGCAATCCGCTACCAATTATTAAATCACTTCTTAAACATATACATTAATACACTAATTCTCCGGGGCAATTTACTATCAATTATTAATTCATTTCTTAAACACATACGTTAATACACAATTTTTAAACACACCAGTGATATATATCTATGGCAACATATATAACATCAATTATAATTGTTCCCGTCATTAACCTACGCAATCCTCTCATTTAACCTAACCCAGTAATCCTTTTAAATTCTGAGCATTGATAAAGAATAAATTCGTTAAATCTCTCCCTACCTTGGGCTGGCGGAACAATACGGATCTTCTCCTTGGACAATAGAGACCGGAGAAATGCGCCTTCTTCCAATTGGCTAATCGCGCGATGGCCAGGGTTTGCTTGGGCTACCGGGACCTCCGACGGAGGGTTTCGGCCAGAGACAGGGTCAACTCAGGGTCCTCAGTGATCTTGAAGAGGGCCTTCGCTGTTTAGGGCAAGGGTCATCGGGGTGATGCGCTTATCTTGTGGCGGTGATCTAGTGTCGCTGGTTCGGCGGCAAGCTTGCGTCTGGTTCGGCTCGGTACGGAAGCTCATCAATCTATTGCTCACTTCTCATGCAGGGAATCAATGATTTGTACATCTCGCCTATGTATCAAAAGGCTGGCGTCTGCAGACTTTCGGGTGTTGGGTACTTCGACGTCCGGACCTTAATTGTTGCGGGTTTCTCGCCTTTGGAATTGGCGGCCTGCATCTATTTTTTCCCTCGTCATTCTATCTATTCCTTCCTCCAGACGAGTATTAATATGGGCATATCAATAGGCCATGCTCAATCGGCTGCGGCCTTTCCTTCTATTTATCAGCTCTCCTAGCAATCAGTTCTCCGCTACTCAGCTCCCAACTGCTATGCTTGTCGGCTCTCTCGATTTTGTTGCCTTTTTCAGATCTCTGTCATCATTCTGTTCTACTTGTCTCTTAATTTCCCTTAGGCTTCTTCACCCTGGGCCATCATTGGCGACACCCAATAACCAACGAGTCCCTCGCCATCCTATCATTGGACGTCATATCTTTTACCCCTTTCCTTTTTGCTCCAATCTACATCACAGAGGGCAGTGGCTGCATATCGATACTCTCTTATCTGGGGTGCTCATAACTCCCCCACATTCTCACGCTATCCTTTCGAACGCCTGAATATATACTAACGAATATATAACCTCATACATTCTTATCTTCCCTTTCCATCTTCTAATTTCGGATATCTGCATCTCCAATTTTCGCCTTCTCAGCTCATTATCACCAGCTGGACCCCTTTTACTGTCAATATGTCTTCTCTATGACATTAACTTATCCATCTTAACCCAAACCGTTCGTTAAACGCAGTGGTGTCTTGACTCGTTGCCTGTCCTTCAAACTCCTTTACTCGTTTTTCACTTTTAATCACGTCGTTTTCTGCACGTGGGACCTGGCTCCTCTCTTTTCTACGAAAAATGTCGTTTTTCACTGCGACAGCAGTTTTTAAATATTTTAGCGTGTAATCAACAAAACAAAGACATGGTTATACAAAAATATCTTCATTCAAAAATATCTTAGTAGGATATATATCTAAAATCAAAAACTAAACTAATCAGCAAAGAAAGAAATAAATGAAATATGAACAGTTTTGGAAAAACATCGGTAAAATGAAAATAATAATTAAATCGTTAAAGATAACGACTAATAATTAATCGTTATCTATGGCACATTCATTCCAGACACAATTTAGCAAATTTTGAAAGTTTGTTTATGATCAGATTGTGTTAATTTTTTCCCAGCAGAGTATTTCTAAAATTAAAAAAGAAATTAAATTTTGTTCTTAAAATTATTTATTTGCTTTATTTTTTCAATTTTAAACATTATTTTAAAATAAATTATTTTAATAATTTTTATGTACATTAGATATTGTATATTTTTATCATAATTCGAAATTTCTAAAAAGAGATGTCTACTGTAAAAGAATAAATTAATTAAACGAAGAAACTTTTTCTTTTCAGTTTGTTTCTTATTTTAACAGGAAGTTTATTTCTAAGTAACTTTTTTTTTCAGCTCTCAAAAACAACTCTTAAACAAGAACTAATTTGAAATTTCTCTAATAACTAGAACATTTTTCTGTGGCAATGTACAACGTAAGGGTAATTAATATTTATTTTAAAGTAATTGATGTATCAAAATCAAAGTATTAGAACTTTAAAAGACGCTATTTCGGGGTATATATTGTCCTTATTAAAGTAAATGTTTCCTAGAACAGAACATTTGCTTTCCACTCAAAAGTAACAATTATTTGGAGTTGAGTTGAATTGGTTGAACTTTAGCTACATGGACAATTATTTCGAAACGTATTCATTAGAGACGATTAACAACGTTCTTAAGGACATACGTAGTAATCGAGAATATATTTTAATCATTTCCGGCTTACTTTCTCTTGGCCCTAATTATAGATTTAAAAACATTTCTCATTTTTCACCAAAAGACTGTCGTTAAAAACCTGAGCATATCACTGTAGAATATTATCTAATGATGGAACTAGAAATATGTATATAACAGTTATGGGCGCAGTTAAAAATGAAAAACCTTCGGAATTTTATTTCGGTTAAGATAGTCTGGAGGATTATTAAAGTTGACGATAAAATAAAGATTTATTCACTATAAATGGGAACATATAACTTACTTTACTTCTGAAAATAAAAGGTAAGTTGGAACTGAAAAAATGGTTACCTACAATAAGTTAAGTTATATGAACTTTCATACCTCATTTTCTTACTTTTAGTAGTATTTAAATAGTAGAATTAGTAGTTCATTATTTATTGTACAATCTTTGCAGGAACTCTATATTGAATCAAACTAAAAAGTGAATATTTGGCGTGCTTGTAATTACGTTCTTGCTTTCATGGTTAAAATTTACTATCTAATGTGAACTTTAAATAAAATAAAGTCTACAAATGTGATCCAGATTATCCGGAGATTCGGACCAACAAGGGCCGTATTAACGGGGTTTTACTGTATTTGCAAAGTTCCGTATATTCCTGACATAGCATTCTTTTAGGGTTTTATTTAAGATATTCGTACAACTTGGGAGGTGATTTTTTGAATTTTTGCTTTACATTTTGACATTTTATCTAATTTTCCTAATGAGATGTAAGTCAAAACTTAAAAATGTGTAAAAAAATACATGTGTCACGTTAAAATATTCTTTTCAGGGAGGGAAACAAGAAAAGGGGGAGGGAATTTGACATTTCCGCAAAACGTTATCAATATATATAAAACAGTTCCGTAACTGACTCATTCATTCACTGACTGACTGACTGACATACAACGCACAGACCAAACCGCTGGACCTAAAGAGCTGAAATTTT
Source organism: Dolomedes plantarius (assembly GCA_907164885.2). Taxonomy (NCBI): domain Eukaryota; kingdom Metazoa; phylum Arthropoda; class Arachnida; order Araneae; family Dolomedidae; genus Dolomedes; species Dolomedes plantarius. The sequence goes on along the minus strand of OU015490.1, from coordinate 109,352,264 downwards.
GCATGGCGATTCTTTTAATAGTGTAGGGGTGCACTAAGAAAGATTTTTCAAAAATTCTTCTTAGATTTTTTAAAATTAAATTGTTAAGCTGTTTTTTAAACTTTTTTTACGTTTGCATTTAAAATAATACATTGAGGGTTATAAAATTTATATCACGAGAAAGATCATAAAAATTTCTTCAAAATGAAAGTTTTTTCGAATTTTTACCTCCATTTCCTGATTTTTGGTGAATTTTTAAAGATTAATTTTTAGAATTTAATTTATTAAATGCTGATCACGTGATTTCTTTTTCTGGTACTTTAAATAAATTTATCGTCACGTGCATAACAACTAAATAGACAAAAAAATATTTTTTTTCTTCCTAATGCGGCAGACGATTGGGCATTATTTTGTCTATAAAAATATCCCTTATGATTTTTTATAAATATATATATATATATATTTTTCTACATCAATTGTATATATTGATCGTCGTATTTATTATAAATAAATATATATATATATATATATATATATATATATATATATATATATATATATATATATATATATATTTATTCATTTATTTTTTTGGCATTAATTGCATACATTGACCGTTGTATTTAATTTGAATGTACTCCGTAGCGAAGTGCGGGTTTTCAGCTAGTAACTCATAAATAAACAAATACACTCTGTCACAAAAAATATATGCACCCAGAAGAAATCGAGCTACTATCACGAAACTTGGCTGAAATGTAGTCTGGAAAGAGATATGCAAATGATTAAAATTTCAACGCCAATGAGACAAGGGTAAGCGTGCTATGCGCATATGTGTTGCGCAGCTGAAAGAGTTTAAAAGCATGATTGCTCTTGCCATAGGATTATTTAAACAAATCTGTCGATCTTGCTCGGTGTTGTCAACAAGGGATCACGGAAGGGATAGTCTACCGTCGCGGATTGTCTTGGCGTCCCTGGAACACAAATGCGCGCGAGGATCGCGCAATCATAAGAGCGGCCACGTCCGCACCAACAACGTCGCTAGAATCGGTTCGACGCCATTTACCACTTTCCAGACATCGGGCGGTATCAAGGGAAACCATTCGGAGACGACTGGCCGACGCAGGTATAAGAAGCCAACGTCCATTAAGACGCTTACCACTGACCCCACATCATAGGCAGTGTCGATTGGATATTTGCCGACCTCGGGCAAGCTGGAGTGCGACAGACTGGAGGCATGTGATCTTCAGCGATGAATCTCGATTCAGTCTCAATGCTGATGACCAACGCATACGCGTGGAGGCGGCCAGGCCACCGGTCCGATTCGGCATTTGTTGTCGAGAGGCATACGGCGATTACACAACGTGTGACAGTGTGGAGAGCGATTTGTTGGGACACACGATCACCTCTAGTCTTCCTTCAACGCACTTTGCCGGTACTACGTGGACGAGATTTTAACGCCAGTTTTACTGACTATGCTATCAAGTCGACCAGGTGCCATTTATCAGAAAGGCAACGCTCGTCGACATACAGCGCGACTCTCCCAAGAATTTAGATCATTCTCTGTTTTAATCAGAAACACATTTATTTCGAAGAGTCTTTCTAGATCTCTTTCTGCCATTTTCATTTTTATGATAATTATGTGTGTGAAATATAAGATTAAACCTCATGGAAATCGCTTATTTCGTGCTCTTTAATTAGCGATAATTTACAATTAAAAAAATTGCTTTCTGCGCATGATCAGTGACATTTTTAAATCTGGCTTTAGATACTCACTAAGCACAAGGCCGCTTAAACACATTAATTTGTTTCTGCGCATTATTATGATTTTGGTAATGATGTGTTGAGTATAATTTTTATATTAGTACATATATTTACTATCTAGCCATCATGTTTTGACTGGTAACAACTAGTATACCTTGATGCGGGTTATTATCAGTAAAGTATTCCTGCCGTCATAGCCGTGGGATTCCATAGTCGGGATATTCCTGTTAAGTACTGCTACGGTCTTGGTCATATGCAGGAATATTCACGGCAAACTATTTTTATCGTCTTGGGCGAATGCTAGGATATTTCCGGTAAAGCGTTTTTCTGTTCTTCTCGAATGGAGTGACATTCCGTGGAAAGTAGGGTTTTTGACCCGGGTTTCCCCGAACCTGAAAAACCAGGTTTTTCAAAGATTTTACGAACCCGAAACCCGGGGAATTTTTAATGTAAATCCGGGTAATTAGTTATTTATCTAATACAATAGAATACCAATCGGTATTCCTTAATTTGGAACCATGGCAAATCATATGATGCGTTTGGAAGTAAAAAATTTTAAAAACAAAATATTTGATCTGGCAGCAACCTCAATAACACGATTATTCAACGTAAATGATGATGGGTCAGAGTCTGAACCAGAAGTAGCAATTGAGGTGGGAATTAAAGATGGAATTGAAGATGATGTTACGAGTATTGATGCTTGTACTAAACAAATGCCCTTATCTGATGAGCTTAGTATGTTCCTGCAGGAGAATGATAATAAGGAAAATCATAAAAAATCAAAATCTGGTTCATATATCATAAGAAAAGAAATTGAATTGATTCGGGCAACAAAAAGCCGACCTGAAATGCTAAATAAACTTTTCAGGTCTTTAACAACAATTCGACCAACTTCGGTGGAAGCAGAATGAGCATTTTCTGTAATGGGTCTCTTTGCTAATAAACTCAGAGCCGACTCAATGATGATACGTTGAGTGAAATGATGGTTGTAAGGCAGTTTTATAAAAAATGAGATATTTGTACCACTTTTATTTATGTTATACATATATGTATATGTTTATTAACATTAAATGAATTTACTGTTATTTTTTATAATTTAAATTCTGAAATAAATTAAATGCTTCTAATAAAATATTTATTATTTTAGTTCTTTGCTATTGACTCTCTGGAACCAACCAAGTAAACCTGGGTTTTCCCGGGTTTTAAATTAAAAAAACCCCGTCATAACCCGAAACCCGTGTTTTAAAAAAGTTGCTCAAAATCGAAAACCCTAGTGCAAAGCATGCAGGGATACTCCTGTCAAAGCATTTTATTGTTCTTGTTGTATTTGAGGTAACTCCCCGCAAGGTATTTTTACCGTCCCGGTCGTTCATAGAGATTCTCAGCAAAGCATTTTTATCGCCTTGGTCGTATTCAGGGATATTCCTGGCAAAGTCTCTCTACCGTCCTGATCGTATGCCAGGATATACCTGGCAAATTTGTATACTCTATGAGATGCGTGATGGGATAGACTGGTGTGAAAAATTCTTATTGACCTTCTTCAGGCAGTTCGGTACAATTCAGCTAACGCAGGGGTATTAGAATGCTTCTTGTAGGGAAAAATTCAGTTTTGACATTAATATTGCATTATTGCCATCTTTTCAATAATATATTCATTAATGTTTTATTGCATTATGTGATAAATTGTTTTGAAATGCATAGAAGAAAATATCGCGCAGTATGTAGACAGTGACATGCAATATGCGTCTCGTTAGTACACATGCTCGAGCTAAACACGCCAAATACAGATGGTTTTCCTCGCGTATCCTGTTGATGGTCGTTGCAATAGACGAAGGAAAAAAATTCAGGTAGTCTCCTCTAATGAAACTACCGCGGGTTATTAACGTAGGATTACTTATCGTATGCTTACCTCCATTTATCTTTCGCATTTTGGTACTTTTCTGTTTAACTGTTTACCACTAATGGGTTTGGAGCGCTGCCAAAATTGTAACTCGCGACGTAGGACAATTTTTTTCTCTCTGAAGGACCGTTATTGGGGAATGTAATCCTACGTTAAAAAGGTCAGTTAAACGTTTTTGACTACGTATGGAGCCGTTTTTTTCAAAAGCATTACTTTTTGTTCTATATTTCGAGACAATATAGCACCAAAATATGAAAATGTTGAAAAAGTAGTTCAAAGTGTGCAACTTTATACAAAATTGAAGACGTTAGGTCGAAATTTAGCAAATTTCTTTAAGGGGATGGTTGACACTACAAAGCGATTTTTGAAATTTTTACTTCAGAGATATGCAATTTTGCATAAATATTCGTTAAAGTTTAACTATATTAAACGCTTTATAAAATTTTATAAATATTTAGAAAATTTTATATTTTAAAAAATTGAAATTAGATTTTTTAAATGCTTTTTGCGATCCAATTTTTAACTTCCATCCTTAAATTTTCATTTATATTTCTTATAAATACATTTTAAACAGTGTTATGTATTGCTTTGTGCTTTCGTTGAAAAGTTAATTTTAAGGAAATATTTTTATGCTTGTAGAAATTGGCCAGACTTCGGACTTAAAATATTTATTTATGTTCCATTTTTAATATAGGGTCAAAAGGGACAATTGGAAACTCGCAGTGATCGATAACAGAAAGGAAATTCTTATTTCGAGGCAGGGAAATTGAGTACATTATCATTACATCATATCTTTATCATCCTTCCATAACTGCAAAGTGTAGTTGCAATTCTAGTTGGAGGGCATTTGTTGATATTTGTGACTAAAGTTTTTCTATTAAAAAAGTTTGATAAACGGTTTTGCAAGGCTGTTGGGAGAAATCCTTATTTTGATGACTAATACTACTAAGGCAGAAGCAAAATCAATATGAAGGCAAATATAGTATTCTCTACTAACTAGTTTTGCTGTTATATAAGGGCATTCACAGCATAGGCTGAAGCTACATGCAATTTACAACTTACCCACAAATGTTTTCTGAACGGGTTACATGTAATACATACGCAAAAGATTTTATAAACATTTTTTCTTATATTTTAGAGCTTAAAGGGACAATCTCCCTTTAAAGAGGTCAAAAATCGACTGTTTTGTTTTTATATATTAATTGAAACCTGAATTTATTTTAATTAAGAGAGGTACCAATTTGGTACCACTCTTTTTGTGATATGACAATTACAACATGAGGTATTAAAGTAATTGTGAACATCTAAACAGTGATTTTGATACACATTTTTATTTTTAAATTCATTTTTATCAAAATATGAGTTTCTGACATTGCGCGCATGATAGCTCAAAACCTATTCGAGATAAATACTTGAAATTTTCTAAACATGTTAATGTTAACTTTCTACATAAAATGACCTAAACGCTTAGAGTTATCTTAGGTAATAAAAATTTTTCAAAAGGTTTTATGAGGAAATGTTTGCAAATTTTTTTAAAACAAATTGCTAATTATAAATATTAAAAATGAAGATAATTAAAACATTTTAAGTCAATATCTTAAGCTAAATGTTTTCTTAAATTAAAGGGTTTTTCATTTTGATAAATTAAAATTAACATCAGTTATCATGCGGGGAATGACAAATGGAAATTATGAAAATAGCAAAACATGTTACATAATTGAGTTTTTTTAATTAATTTAAATGATTTACATCAATCTAATATCTTTGTTCCAACAAGTTATGTTTCATTTAACTGTCCGTAAATTTTCATCCAATTTGCTTCATTGGTTAATTTGTTAAAAATTATGAAACCTCAATCAATTTTTTAAATTTTTTTCGCAAGTCAAAGGTGTACTGTCCCCTTAAAGAATTCCCACGTCTTTAAAATAAGTAAAAGTCTAATACATATAAAGAGTGTACAATTTTTTTGTAAATTATCGTGTTGAGAATTCTTTATTTTAGAATATTCCTCAGCTTTTATAGAGCAGTGCTTATTCCTAATACTTCCAGGATAAGTTAAAAGGCCCTAACTCCAACTGTTATTTGTTTGTTACGTAGAACCTTCTTTTATCGAAAACAACCTCAAACTGGAGTTAGGGCCAATATAAATTTTAGTATAACTCATCAGTGAATTTAATTTAGGGCTTTCTAATGTCATAAAAAGGTGCATTTTTTAGACCGATTGTAGAACGTTACAAAAAAGCATTTAGAAAAAAGTTGGAGTTAGGGCCTTTTAACTTCTCAGGGCAGTCTACAACCACTTATGAGAGAGTCTTCAATTATCTATACTTTTGTTACCGCATTCTCAGTGAATTGCGGCGAGAAAAACTTAATTGCTTTTATCCTCAAAATTGCCAATTATCGAGAAAATGCATTACATAAGCTACACAGAGGGAAAATATTTGTGTGAACATCTCTGGGAAATGGAAATAAATTTTAATTACATCCTGTCCACTCCTTTGTGCCAATAATTAAGCTATAAAAATTATCTCACCTTATTCTAAGATTTCCGAATCCTGTTGGCTACGTACGTCATTGGAGAAATAATTATGTGCTCTTAAACACATAAATTAATCAGAATCTATAGTTTCTAAATATATCTATAATTTCTAAAATTCTATAATTTATTAATCTATAGTTTCTAAATATATCTATAATTTCTAAAGTTCTATAATTTATTAATCTATAGTTTCTAAATATATCTATAATTTCTAAAATTCTATAATTTCTAAATATATGAAATTGAAATTATGTCCGTCGGTCCATATAGATGTTCGTATTATGTTCCTAAATTATTCAATCAGTTGGCAAGAAATATTGTATAAATAATCTCCAGAGGAAAGCAGGAAATATATGTTACCAAAAAGCTATAAAAGGTACTCCTCAGCTTAGTCGAAGATTTGGCAAAACATGTCTACGTGCATTGTTGTGCAAATAATTATGGGTTCTTAACATATATAAATTAATCCCGAAATCCCTTTTGTAAGAAGAAATTAGTTAAACGCCTATTTTTTTACACATTCTAAATATATAATCTGTGTTTGCTGTGCAAAGGGTGTTAAGTCCGAAATGGGATAAAATGAGTTATCAAACCAGGCATATTTAAAAAATCAAGGGCTACTGCAGGGTACAGAAAGCTAAGTCCAATTCCACCCCTAAATATTTTTATTCATCAGGGAAAATTTGAGATAAATTACCTCTGTGATAAGAGTTTTGCATCTCAAAATAGCTATATTTTCAGGAAGAGCTAAAGAAGAAATGAAATAGCTCTTCTTGAATATATGGTTATTTTGAGATATAACACTTTTCTAGCAGATGTGAAACTAGCAGATACTTTTCTAGCATATACGTGAAACAAAACACAAACATGTTAGTGTTAAAGGGGTTATGTCCCAATCAAGGACTTAACGCTCTTTACTCAACAAAAATAAAATTGGAATAATACCTTTAAAAAATATTAAAAATTAAACTTAAGCCCGTCTGCACACTGAGCAACTCAAAAGAAACTGATAACTGACTCAAATCGCAAACCAGCCCGTGATGAGTCGCAACCTATGTAATTGATTACATAGCAACTGATTACAACCCGTGACGCAACTGATTACAAACCCGTCGGACGGGTTTGTAATCAGTTGCGTCGTGTGCGTGGTTCCATTCAATTACATAGGTTGCGACTCATCACGGGCTGGTTTGCGATTTGAGTCAGTTATCAGTTTCTTTTGAGTTGCTCCGTGTGCAGACGGCCTAACTGACTTGACAAAAGCCGTTTTTTTTCCAATCCCGATTTTCTCATAACTACGATTTTGGACTTGACACTATTTACACTGCAAACACAGATATAAAATTGGAATTCTGTCTGTCGATCCACCTGTTTGTTCGTTATATATTCCTAAAGCCTTCAAACATTTTACAACAAATATTTCATAAATAATCTCCAGGATCGCGAAGAAAATATACCTGAAAACGAGCTTTCACTTTGTCTCCAGAGGATTTCATTTGTTTAACACCTTGAAGACTACCTTTTTGAAATCTCTTCAGGGGACAGTGGACTTTCAAAATTGTGAAATTTGTCCAAAAATTCGATTTTTTATTTTATTGAATTGTGAAACTACGGACAATTAGGAATGTGCTCCAAAAAGAATTTTTAATTTCTGTGATTACTTTCCTAGTTATAGGCATTTGTATTTAATTTAGATATTATGTGGTTACTAATAGCAATAACTTTAAATGTGTTTTTCTGAAAATAAAAATTTTCATGTCATACGAATATTCTAACTGCTCCAGGCGCATTTCTAATTATCGTATTGCTTTGAAATTTAAGTTTTATATACTTAACTGTATATCAAATAAATCTTATTGAAAGTAATTATGCTTCGTAGCTCAGAATTTCTAAATTTTGTACTTGAAAAGATGATTTATAGGTATTTTACGTAATAAAAAGGGTGTTTTCACTATTACTATTTTTTTCTTTTTATATTTTTAATGATTGCTTAAAATAAGCAATAAGTTTCTTTGTTAGTTCTATAAGGTATCCTGTAAATAAAAATTACCATATTATATGCAAAAGAAATGCGCATGGAACATTTTTAATTAGACCAATTTTTGATATAATTAATAATTCATAGTTCATAAATTATTAATATCTCATCTTTAAATTTTAACCACTTTTACATATCTATGGTACTAATCACATATTGAAATTTCAAACAAATCCATTCAAAACAAAAAAAAGTTAGGTTTGAAGGTCTACTGTCCCCTTAAGTTGTTTCCTCTGGGGCACGAGGTAGCGCTAAAGGTAACACGTTGGGTTTGGAACTTGGGGGGGGGGGGGGGGGGTCAGGTTGAATCCCAACGAAATACCTTCGTGTCTAGCCTGGTAAGGGACACGTTAACCCTTTCAGGGGCAAGAACTTCGAACGTTTGCCCGGTGCAGATTTTTTTCCCCGATTTTTTTAACCTAAAGAATCTTGAAAAATTTTTCAACTAAAGATTGCAAAATGTTTTTAATTCTTTTAACTGATAAGAGATGACTGTACTAGCCATTTTTCTGCTCATTTAACTGGAATACATTGAATGCAAGGGGAAAAAGACTAGATTTAGGCGTTTGCACTGTGCAAACGGCGTCCCTCAAAGGGTTAATTCCGTAGGCTAGAGAGTCCTTCTATGAGATCAGAGAGGATGAAAGAAGGTACGATCCGACAAACACCAGTTTTTTTCTCTGCATAACTTCTACAACTACATGGCTTGTGATGAAGGTCAATAAATGGTTTCGTTTCTAAAAATCAACTATGCTGCTTATAACTTTATGTTGCGGAATACATTACGATTTCAACATACCAAGGAAGTCGAATAGCCCAATCGTGGATGGCTTTATAGCTCAAAAATTTAAAACCTTCTAAAAGAATGTTAAATTTCCAATGAAGCCTAAATTCAATCAATCTTTCAACTGTTAATATAAATCCCATAGTTTTATATTTCAATTTAATTTCTACTCTCGAACTAAAAACAGCAAAATTTTTTCTTAGGGTTAAATATTTTAGTCGCTATTTTGACAGCTTTCAACCGAACAACGTAAACGTTTAAAATGAATACAGCACTATAATATGTCAGTAAATGGATCAGATACTTTTCATTTGAAACAACAACATTAAAATCATAAGATAAAACGAAAGGATTCCAGATGGTAGTAAACTGGCATGAAAAGATAATGTCATATGAATTTCTGAGATTGACGCAATTTTTTTTTTAATTTAAAGATACTTTAAATGTGTCAGAAGCAAATCTTTACCTATATACTTTTAGTCTATCACAGAAGTATTTATTTTAGAGCAAAAAATGAAAACTATCGGAGAACTACTTCATAGCCTGAAAGTAGATAACTCGACGTTTGGTAGTACTGTAGTGTTCGATTTTCTAATTACTACAAAAGCAGATGTTTTATGTATACTGAACCTCTAGCAGAAAATATCGATATTTAAAGCTAATTTTCATACAAAAGCCCTTTAAGAAAGAATTTGCATGGTCTTGTACCCTGTCTCTAGTCAAGAACAGAGGTATTTAATTTAGAGCAAAAAAAAAATTATTACAGAGCTTTCAGCGTTTGAAAGTCGATCGCTCAAAGTTGATCAATGCAAGTGAGTGTTTGACTTTCACATTTCTACAAAAGTAAATTTCTATGTATACTTTATCCCTCGCAGTTCAAGCGTGTTGAAGATAATTTTCATACAAAAGGCAATATGAAAGAGTTGTTCCGTGTCTCTAGTCAAGAAAAGAGGTATTTATTTTAGAGCAAAAAAAAACGATCACAGAGCTTTCAGCGCTTGAAAGTCGATCCCTTGAAGTTGATCAATGCAAGTGAGTGTTTGACTTTCACATTTCTACAAAAGTAAATTTCTATGTATACTTTATCCCTCGCAGTTCAAGCGTGTTGAAGATAATTTTCATACAAAAGGCAATATGAAAGAGTTGTTCCGTGTCTCTAGTCAAGAAAAGAGGTATTTATTTTAGAGCAAAAAAAAACGATCACAGAGCTTTCAGCGCTTGAAAGTCGATCCCTTGAAGTTGATCAATGCAAGTGAGTGTTTGACTTTCACATTTCTACAAAAGTAAATTTCTATGTATACTTTATCCCTCGCAGTTCAAGCGTGTTGAAGATAATTTTCATACAAAAGGCAATATGAAAGAGTTGTTCCGTGTCTCTAGTCAAGAAAAGAGGTATTTATTTTAGAGCAAAAAAAAAAACGATCACAGAGCTTTCAGCGCTTGAAAGTCGATCGCTTGAAGTTGATCAATGCAAGTAAGTGTTTGACTTTCACATTTCTACAAAAGTAAATTTCTATGTATACTGTATCTCTCGCAGTTCAAGCGTGTTGAAGATAATTTTCATACAAAAGGCAATATGAAAGAGTTGTTCCGTGTCTCTAGTCAAGAAAAGAGGTATTTATTTTAGAGCAAAAAAAAACGATCACAGAGCATTCAGCGCTTGAAAGTCGATCGCTTGAAGTTGATCAATGCAAGTGAGTGTTTGACTTTCACATTTCTACAAAAGTAAATTTCTATGTATACTTTATCCCTCGCAGTTCAAGCGTGTTGGAGATAATTTTTATACAAAAGGCAATATGAAAGAGTTGTTCCGTGTCTCTAGTCAAGAAAAGAGGTATTTATTTTAGAGCAAAAAAAAAACGATCACAGAGCTTTCAGCGCTTGAAAGTCGATCGCTTGAAGTTGATCAATGCAAGTGAGTGTTTGACTTTCACATTTCTACAAAAGTAAATTTCTATGTATACTGTATCCCTCGCAGTTCAAGCGTGTTGAAAATAATTTTCATACAAAAGGCAATATGAAAGAGTTGTTCCGTGTCTCTAGTCAAGAAAAGAGGTATTTATTTCAGAGCAAAAAAAAACGATCACAGAGCTTTCAGCGCTTGAAAGTCGATCGCTTGAAGTTGATCAATGCAAGTGAGTGTTTGACTTTCACATTTCTACAAAAGTTGATTTCTATGTATACTGTATCCCTCGCAGTGCAGGGGTATTATAGATTATTTTCAATCAAAAGGCATATGAAAGAGTTGTTCCCTGTCTCTAGTCAAGAACAGACGTATTTATTTTAGAGCAAAAATAAATCAATCACAGAGCTTTCAGCGCTTGAAAGTCGATCGCTTGAAGTTGATAAATGCAAGTCAGTGTTTGACTTTCACATTTCTACAAAGGCTGATTTCTATGTATACTGAATCCCTCGCAGTGCAGGAGTGTTAAAGATAATTTTCATACAAAAGGCAATATGAAAGAGTTGTTCCGTGTCTCTAGTCAAGAAAAGAGGTATTTATTTTAGAGCAAAAAAAACGATCACAGAGCTTTCAGCGCTTGAAAGTCGATCGCTTGAAGTTGATCAATGCAAGTGAGTGTTTGACTTTCACATTTCTACAAAAGTTGATTTCTATGTATACTGTATCCCTCGCAGTGCAGGGGTATTATAGATTATTTTCAATCAAAAGGCATATGAAAGAGTTGTTCCCTGTCTCTAGTCAAGAACAGACGTATTTATTTTAGAGCAAAAATAAATCAATCACAGAGCTTTCAGCGCTTGAAAGTCGATCGCTTGAAGTTGATCAATGCAAGTCCGTGTTTGACTTTCACATTTCTACAAAGGCTGATTTCTATGTATACTGAATCCCTCGCAGTGCAGGAGTGTTAAAGATAATTTTCATACAAAAGGCATTATTAAAGAGTTGTTCCCCGTCTCTAGTCAAGAACAGAGGTATTTATTTTAGATAAAAAAAATCAACCACTGAAGTCTTTAAGACCTCGAAAGTCGATCGCTCGAAATTAGACAATGCTATATGTTAGTATTTGATTTTATCGTTTTTACAACAGCTAATATGCTTTGTCTATTGTTTCCCTGGGTTTACCGAATAGATAAAGCTAATATTCATACAAAAGGCATTAAAAAGAGACTGATATGAAAATAACCAAAAATTTTATATCTGATTTCCCCACCTTCTGCTTTTAAAAAGCCTCGACTATTTCAAACTTCTCCATAGACAATGTTTCCATACTATTAAACGTATTAAACGTAACCACAGGAAAATTATTGAGAAAAACTTGTTACTGAAAACATGTAACTGGGTTTAAAGAATTCATGGCAAAAGAGTGTATGCTGGAAAAGTACAAAATGTAGTAGATCTTTTGAAATATACCAGACCAAACGAAGGTAAGTTAACATAAAATATTCTACAGTTCAAAAGATGATTTAGATTTTTCCATTTGTTCTTTTTAGATTAACGCATGTAATAATACTTAAAGCCTCAAAAATATTATATTTCCTAATTAAAATAAGGGTATAAATTTATATTTAGTTACTCTAATGCCAAGTAAAGCAAAAATATAATTTTAAATTATATGAAACTGTAGCCTGAGACAGAATTTATTCATTTTATAAATTAGGAATTAACACGATAATTTTAAGCAATAAAATGTGGAAATAAATTCATATTCCGCCCACACTAAATTTTTAAAACTGTCACTAAAATGGATTATTATCGCCTACCTTCCAGTAATATATATGTGTGGGAGTCAATTCTGTTCATGAGAATTGTAAACGGATTCACAAGAAAGTAGAACTATATGTGCACAATAGGAAATTTATTATATAATAGGATTACTTAAAATATGATTTAGGAAGCATTTCGTAGTCCCGCCTTTGTTAATTTAACAGCAGGAATTTAAAAAATGCGTGACTTTCTGAATCAATAGAGCAGAAATACGAACTGCGCATTTCTCTTTGTTGAATCCTACTTCTGTCCTCCTAGCTTTTCAGCGAAATTAATGCGCAAGCATTGCAAGAATTTTTATAAAGTCTCTGGAAAGTTTAAAACACGGATCATTTTTCAAAAGACATACCAATATTTAATAAATTTATGCTGTAAGTACGACTTTCAAGCTTATTACGTGTTTGTAGAACTAGGTGCAATATATATGCAAATGTTTTTATAAGGTCTAAGCCATGGATCTTTTTCAAAAGTCCAATGATTTTTAAATATTAGTCTTCCTCAATTTCTTCTCAACGAAAAGATAACTGATTTCTCGAGTATTAAAAAAGGATTTTGCCAATATTTAATAAATTTATGCTATGAATACGACTGTCAAGCTTATTAAGTATTTGCATAAATAGGTTCAAAATATGAAAAAAAGAATTTTTGTAAGGTTTCTAAATGTTAGAGACACGGATCTCTTTGAATATACAACGAGAAGATTTTTAAATATTAGACTTCCTCAATCTCTTCTCAATGAGGAGATTTCCAATTTCTCAAATATTGGAAAGGGATTTTGTTAATATTTAATAAATTTATGCTATGAATACAACAAGCTTATTACGTGTTTGTATATATATATATATATATAGGTTTAACATATAAAAAGCCTTTTTATAAGGTTTATAAAAGTTGGAGACATTTGATCTTTTTCTAAAGTCTAATGAGAAGATTTTTAAATAATGGACTTCCTCAATCTCTTTTCAATGAGGGGATTTCCAATTTCTCAAATATTGGAAAGGGATTTTGGCAATATTTAGTAAATTTATGCTGTGAATACGACTGTCAAGCTTATTAGATGTTTGTAGAAATAGTTTCGATGCACAAACAAGAATTTTTATAAGGTCTAACAAATTTGAAAACACGGACCTCTTACAAATGACATTCATTACTTAAAAAATTTATTCCATGAATACGACTGCCAAGCTTATTACATGTATGTAGAAGTTGATTCAATATATAAACGAGAATTTTTATTAGGTTTCAAAAAGTTGTAGACACGAATCTTTTTCAAGAGACATACCAATATCTAATAAATTTATGCAATAATTACGACTTTCATGCTTATTACTTGTTAGTATAAATAGGTTAAATACATAAACAGTATAGTATAAATAGGTTAAATACATAAATAGGTTAAATACATAAACATGAAAATAAAAAGCAATAATTATATACCTTTAGCTTATTACGTGTATGTAGAAATAGATTCAATATATAAGCGAGAATTTTTATAAGGTTTCAAAAAGTTGTAGACGCGAATCTTTTTCAAAAGACATACCAGTATCTAATAAATTTATGCAATGATTATGACTTTCAAGTTAATTTCGTGTTAGTAGAAATAGGTATATACATAAACATGAAAATAAAAAATAATAATTATATACCTTTAGCTTATTACGTGTATGTAGAAATAGATTCAGTATATAAACGAGAATTTTTATAAGGTTTCAAAAAGTTGTAGACGCGAATCTTTTTCAAAAGACATACCAATATCTAATAAATTTAAGCAATGATTAAGACTTTCAAGCTTATTATGTGTTAGTAGAAATAGGTAAATACATAAACATGAAAATAAAAAGCAATAATTATATACCTTTAGCTTATTACGTGTATGTAGAAATAGATTCAATATATAAACGAGAATTTTTATAAGGTTTAGAAAAGTTGTAGGCACGAATCTTTTTCAAAAGACATACCAGTATGTAATAAATTTATGCAATTATTATGACTTTCAAGCTAATTAAGTGTTAGTAGAAATAGGTAAATACATAAACACGAAAATAAAAATCAATAATTATATACCTTAAGATGAAGAAAATGTTTCAGAAAAAAAACCTTTCTGGCATAAACGCTAAATATTCTCGTTTTGCTTTGAGAGGAAAAATGTTGTTTCGGAATTGTTTCAACTTAAACGATTTCATTTCTTATTTGTTCAAATTTATCTTGTTTGTTTCTGTGACTTAAGCATTCTTTATCATAACAGCACACTGTGGTATAGGCAAGAAGTAATATACATTTTCAGTTTAAGATCTAACTTCCACATCTGCCATATTGGCTGATGTCAAATAATACAAACTATCGGATTGAAGCCAAAGTTTAATTTTTACTCCTGGGTATCAAGTTTTTTCTTCTAAAAGTTTTAACCTAGGAAACCGTGCAAACTGTGTTTTAGAAAACTCCAGCATAACTGCAAAACGTTCTGATAAATTTCATGTAAGTCACCAGGTACTACGATAGATGTGAACCAGATAGTACCTCCAGTCTCAGAAAAGAAAAAAATATATATATAATATTTATTACTGGTAGTTTAGTGTAGTTCTGGAGATGGAGAACATTCTCCTTGGTCTGTAACTTGGTAGAAGTAAACTTCCTTCCCTAGAATGCTTTCGAGACAGTAAAACCCAAAACAACTGGATTAGAAAAGAATGAACCTAGAGAAAAGCCTTGGTATTTGGAGAACAAAAGGCTAGATAAAATAGAAACCTTTTGATGACAAAGACAAAATTATCATGCCACCATTACTCCTGAAGCTTGACCCCATGAAGTAATTTATGATGATTTTGATCGCAGAGGAAATTAGGCTACCTATTTAGAATTTTTTTTCTGAGCTGAGCATTGAATAACTGAAAGGAAGGAATTTTGCTAGTTTTCAGATAAGATAGCTTATAAATAAAAAAATCTCATATAATAGATTACGAACATTAATAACGAACGCTAATGAGGCAGCAGATGTTTGGATGGCTCGAGCTAGCCTAGTGGTAGCGCGTCGGCGTTCCTTGTTGAGGGTGTTCGGAGCGAATCCCGAACAGCACCATTAAGTACCTCCGTATCTAGGTCGAATTCCGTCGATCGGAAAGTCCCTTTGTGAGGTCAGAGAGGGTGAGAGAGGGTAAGATATCCCCAGATGTCGCCCTTGGTAGTGTTCAGTCAAAATTGAGGTGGCACCTGGCTAAATCAGACTCCGACCATTTTGATGCCATTATAAACTGGAGTCGAACCCCTCAGCCCGCTAACCTATATGGACCTGGTCTGGAATAAATTTCAGCCAGGGGTCATTAGAAATAACTACAACTACAACAACAACAGAAGTTTATGAGAATGAAATAGAGCTAATCGCTGGTACTACAACTCCTAAATCTTAAGACAAAAGTCATATGATATGAACTTCGTTGTGATTTTAAAACATTCATGAATCATCGGGTGATGTCTATCACATATTGCTAGGAAAACATTGACTTGGAGCAGGTGTAAATAGGGAAATCATCGTTCTACGGACTGACGCGGGAACTGTTTTCACCCAGCGACTTTTGCGAAACCCAGTGGCACTTCAATGAATGCGCACGCATTGACCTTCCCCCGCTTCAAGTGTTTATACTTGTAAAGATGGCATCAGAAAACAGAATGGCAATTTTCGTATTTTCGGTTCGAGAACTTTGTGTGAAGACAATCGTCGTGCAGTTTTCGGCGAGTGAGTTGCTCATCCATCAGCTTAAGAAGAAAATGCTTTTGAACCACGTGGCTGCTTGTGCCGCAATAGAATGTAATTAATCTTCTAAAAACTGATTAAAAGATAATGTATTACTTAAGCGTGAATACCTTTCCCACGTGGAATATAGACGTTTATGAGTCTGCAGGAAGCATGGAATTGCCGCAGATGTAAAGGGATTGAATAATCCAAATATTTCCCGGCCTTTTAGGCAAAGATATGATTCCAGCGTTTAGTTCAATCTGTTCTCTCTTGTTCTTACGTAATAAATGTATTATTTAATCGGAAAGTGTGTGGTAAGTAAATTCTTGTTCTATTACTTTTTAACGCAAAGTACTATTCTTTTCGAATCACGGCCACCACATTACATTACAAATACACATATTTTAACTAACAATAATAATTTCATGTGTCTTACCTCATTCGTCGGCGAGCGAGATAGTAACTTGCACTGTCCGACGGCATAGTTGAGCCCCTTGGCCTGAAGCCTGGAGTGGTACCTATGCAACCAGTATCTTCACACTGAATCTGATGCGGGGTCGGTCTCTTCATGGTCCTGAAGGACAGCGATCTGTTGTGGTGAGGACTTACAGTTCTAGGCCTTCGCCCCGGACTGCAAGCGCTGTGGTCTTCCGAAGAAGGCGATGTGTCAGTTAGACGGCCTCTGGTGTCTGAATTCGAAGACTTGTGAGGAACTATGGCGCTGTGCGTTCTCCAGCTATTCCTTGGTGACTTGTCAGACTTGGCGTCAACGGAAAGATCTGGCGTACTTCGAAGTATTGTGCTATTATGGTGTCTGGTTGAGCGATGATGCATGTTTGCTTTAATATAATTCGCTTCCTTCTAAAATATATTATGTTATTAATTATCTATCACTGATTGATGCAAATTAAATCACTTGAATCAGAAAGGCGGAAGCTTTTGCATTTTTATTGATGTATAAATATCCTTTTTTTTCAGAAAATAAGTCCTATCTTATCAGCTGAAAAGAAAAATATAAGTCCGATAGTCATTGTTTCTATTCAGAATTATCTTCTTGGTTTTATCTTATTATTATTATATTAATATCCAGAGTGAGTTTAATTGCGCAATAAAACTTCGTGAGTATTTTTTCTAAACAGTCGTTTCCAGATCCTTATAGTACTTCTTAAAAGGTTATTGGTCTGTGTAAATGCAAATATTTAGTAAGCAGTATTATTCTATAGTTAAACTTCTTATTGTTTTAGAATTTAATTGTGGATTTTCATGTTTATTACTTTATGTAACGGGATTTTTGCCCAAGAGACAAGCTTCTTCTTAAAGATCAAAGAGTAACTTTTCTATGTGTTTAAAAAAGTATTTATTGTTCCCAAAACCAAAGACACTACAGCTATAGAGCTATCGCCACTAAATGTGTCAAAAATGCTTTTATTCAGGTCTCTTGTGTAACACTTGTTTATATGAAAATGAATTTTCTTATAATGTTTGATATATGAATAAATGGCTTAAATATTTATATACAGATCTCTAGACATAAGACCTAGACATAGATAGTCTTGCTTTAATAGAAACTTTTTGTTTTCTAACTAATACTTTCACAAATGTTGCTTCAAAATAATTTTATTTCTTGAATATATAACTGCTTATTCGTTTTTTGTTTCTGTGTAATAATATTATTATATATGGTATAAATTCTTCAATATGCCCTCTCTAGCATAAAACATTTTACAATGATATATCTGATTTTTTTTCTTACTAAACAATGATTTAAACACTTATACTTTTCTTTATTTTAATAAATACCTTCAAGTAAATCTATAAGAATCTCGTTATACAAACTTCTGTTTATAACGCAATCCTTAAAGGGAACATACACTGGAAATATAATTCAATAAGAGGATGTAGAATTATTTCAGTAAGAATCGGATATGGAACTTTATTTTCAGATAAAAGACTGACTTAAATTATAGTAAACATTTTTAACGTTAAACGTTAGATATAACCCTATTTTTGGATGATATCCAAATAGATAGAGAGCTTAATTCTAGCTTCATACCAATATATTTTATTTTAATGAAAGAGGGCTTAGTTTTTGAATTTCTCGATTTCCAGCATTTTGAATTTAAAGCTTACGACATAAAAAATATTTCGTCTTTAATAGCCATCTACCGATAAGTGCATTTTTTACATAAAAAATACATAAATGTTAATCAAGAGAAAGATATAATACCGGGCTATTTTTTCCAAAACTTTCCGTTCATAATTAGAAAATTAGGAGTTAAAACTCCTTTCAAACATATAACAGCATTTTTTAAACCCCGACATTTTTTACAGTTCTCTGGATATAATAAACGTTGGTTTTTATTTGTACGTAAAGAAATATTTTGAAAACTCTTGAGTCCCAGATTATGGAAATTTGATTCTTCTTAAAAAACCATGTTTACTTTTTCTACGATGTGTTTTTCCACTTTGTCAAAGCATAAAAACAAAAGTAATTCATTCATATTTTTTATTTTTCTTCCCTTATTTCTTCATTTCTTCCATTCCTTGGCCTGAGGGGACTTTCTGCAATGAGATTTTCCGAAAAAAGTTAAGAAATAAGCATGATAAACTAACGTATTTATCACATCAAATAACGAAAAAAAAGTATGTTTATGACATTTCACAGTTCGAGTTCTCTTCTATGCAAAGAAAAAAGCTTGCAGTCATAAAATATGCTTTAGGTTGAAAAATGTTAATCTATATATGTATAAAACAGTTCCGTAACTGACTGACAGATAACACACAGACCAAACCACTGGACCTAAAAGGACTGAAATTTTGCATTGTGATTTTTCTTATAGAGTACGGGTGCACTAAGAAAGATTTTTGAAAAATTCTTCTTACATTTTTTTAAATTAAATTTTTAAGCCGTTTTGTAACTTTTGTTTTAAAGTTTGCATTTAAAATAATAATTTGAGGGTTATAAAATTTATATCATGAAAAATAACATAAAAATTCCTTTAAAATGAAATCTCTTTCAAATCTTTACGTCCATTTTCTGTTTTTTGGTGAATTTTTAAAGATTAATATTTAGATCACGTGGTTTCTTTTCTTTCTGTGGTACTTTAAATTAATTTTGCGCCACGTGTATAACAACGAAATAAATTGACGAAAAAAGTATTAAAATACGGTAAAAGATAAAATTTAACCAGCAGACTAATTCAGATGGAAGTTTTTAAAGAATTTAATTCAAATTAATATGTTTTATGGATATTAAACATACAAATTAATTGCATACATTGACCGTAGTATTTAATTTGAATATTTTCTTCTACATTATTTTGTCTATAAAAATATTCTTTACGATTTTTTTAGAAATATATTTTTTTGTATTTTTTTTTACATTAATTGCATACATTGACCGTTGTATTTAATTTGAATGTACTCCGTAGCGAAGCACGGGTATTCCGATAGTAAGTTATAAAGTTTCAGAGGGAAATGAATATTTAGTAAAAATAAGTTCTTCGGATAAGATGGGACACTAAGCGTTATTGCTTTTTATCCTGAAAATAAAATCATTGTTTCGAAAATTTGTATTGTCAGATCATTTAACCAAGAATATATATATTCATAAACACTCACACACACACACACACGTGTGTGTGTGTGTGTGTGTGTGAGAGAGAGAGAGAGAGAGAGAGAGAGAGAAAGAGAGCAAGTGGTTTCTCATTACAAAGGAATCCAAGTCGTCGTTTCGGAACATAAGAGCACTTGAAAATGTTAAACGAGTCCGACAGTCCCATATCCATGTGGAAGTAGCCGCTGTTTCCCAAGGGATTACCATCAGAGAGATGGAAAATTTTAGATCCAAAATAACGGCCGCCAACTGTGCGATGTTATTTTCAAAATCTAGTGGGGCAAAAACTAGATTGTAAATACTTTTCGCAACTGTAAAGCTTTATTTTGTAAGTTATTTCGTTTTTGTAAGTTATTTCCCTTTGAAAAGTTGGAGTCCATTCTGCTGCATCCTGTGTTTATAGTGAGTATTGTAAAGTCTTTCTATTCCCTAGTAATAATCTACTAAATTAATGGAAACCTAAATACGGCTTTCTTGAATTAGATATTTTTTGTAGTCTGAATAGAGAAATTTCGTTCGCTGATGAAAGAATTTTAATAACAGAATAGGAGAATGCTTTTTTTCCTTCTTATATTCTTTCGTCCACTCTTTGTCTCTTGTTTCTCTACACCGTTGTTTATACTCTTTTCTTCATCTTGTTGTGGCAATTTCTCGGTAAAATGTCCCCCTGTTGTGGAATAAGGCAGTTTCATGTAACGTCACTGAAGTACGGAAGGGCACAAATGGCAAATCTTTTGTCCTACGGTTTTACACTTGGATGTCACCGGACGATGGTCGAATGACTAGATCGCTGGCTTTCGATACCAGAGTCTTTGGGTTCGAATCCCGCTATTGGCACGGACGTTTGTAGCCGATCGGAATCGGCTTTCAGGTGTAGGTCCCGGTCTCATTTTTCCTCGTGTAGAACAAAATGACCGTAGGGCCTTCAAGAATGAAATACACACACACACATTATATATATATATATATATATATATATATATATATATATATGCATATCTAAGAATTTTAGTACTCCATGCACCAAATGATCTGCACTTCGTTTTTGCCCGAGTTCTGATGTGACATGCTGCGTGAAACTGCCCTATGGCAAAAGTTCTTGGCCATCAATTTGCATACATTTGTTCACTCTGTAGGCATATTTATACTGTGATTTAGAGGAAGTTATCCTTTATATGCCACCGCAACTCGTGAATTTGTATTGATTCGGAGCTATTTATAGTGAATATTTTTCTATTCCCTAGTACTAATTTGCTAAGATAATGAAAAGTGTCAATTCAGCTTAATTGAACTAGGTAAATGCTTTTGTCTGAATACAGAAACCCCGTTAGGATGACAGAATTTTAAAATAAAAAGGTCACGAAACACCATTGAATTCGGTATCAGTTTCGCATCCATTTCGGTAAAGGTCATTGTAACGTAAATAACTCTTATTTTCAAAAATTCTCCCTTTTTTTTCATTTAACATGCTGATTTCTAACTGAATATTCATATTTTTAAAAGAGACGTAAAGTCAGTTCCTGGGTGTTAAAGTTTTTTTTTCTGTATCGAAGGTGGATGCATTTCATCTGGTTTTATAATGCCTATTGTGAATTATTGATAGTTCAACCCACAAGTAATTCTAAAAGTCGAATCATATATAAATATTCAGAAGGAAAAAGAGCATTATATCTGATGTTCTCTCTTATCAAACGATATGCCATAAATTGATGTCTAAAAATGTCTTTCAGACCTCGTCTGTTTAAATTTTGGACATATTGATGTAGAAGATAAAACCTCTATAAGACTGTTATTTTATTTACCAATTTTTCTGCATAAAAGTATTTCTAAATGTCAGACGATGTGCTACATGTTACCACTATGTAACACACACACAAAAAATTCTTTAACGAAAGAGACATTTTGTAATTGTAAAGGAATCTTTTCATTGTGCCCACAAGAAAGACAGAAATGATATTCTTAGCATCATGTCTATCACATCCTGAATTCACGAATTCTTGGCAACGTGTTATCAATTTCTTTTGAGTCTTAGAGTTCAAGTATACCCTGAGACTCAAAACCATCGGTCACGTGTTAGAAGGGGAATTACTATTACCACTTACAGAAGGGAGTCATCTTTCGGAATGAAATTTATTAAGTTGTTTATAATACACAATTCCGTGATGCACATTAGGAAGTTAGCGTCGTTTCTCTGAAAATTAAATTATTTTCCGTGAAACAAAAGATTTCTATTTCAGGTGCCAGATGGCAGTACTGACATTTCTAATAAATCTGTTAAATACAAATATATAAACGACCCAACCTTTCGGTTATGCGTTAAAAAAAAAAAAACTGGGGGGGGGGGGACTTATGCTAATTGTGTAACACACAACGAAATAGAATATCTATGAAATCGGATAATGAACAACCATAAGGGCCATAACTATTTTTCTTATGGCTCTTCTACAGTAATAATCATTATAAAACCTATTCTTATTCCAGATATCAATATTGGTAGGTAAGCTTCTGCGTATATTATTAAATTGACTGCATACTATCATACAGTGCTCCACCGATTGTTCAGCACCACAAGAGCAAGTGCTACTTTTTCCGTGAAACCTGCTTTGATAACTACCAAATGACCCATGTCCAGTGATTGCTTGGTTTATGTAAAAATCTGCACTTAGCCTGCCAGTTTTAACTTGAGGAAAAATTTCTCTTACTCTAGTTCCAGCAGTTGTATTGTTCCACCTATCTTGCCAGACGTGTTCCGCCATTTGAAATAATTTTGCTTTTACTTGATTTCTAGTCCATTTAATTTCTTTATTTATTACTTCCAATTTAGTTGCTTCTTTTGCAGTCTGATCAACTGCTTCATTTTTATCAATCCCAATATGCGCTTTTATCCAATGAAGTGCGACATTAAGTCCCGAAGTTTGAACTAATTTTTTGATGTTATCCACCATCTCACTTTTAAAACTGAATGTATTTAATGCCTGTAACGCACTGCGTGAGTCTGAATAAATATCAATTGCTTTATGACCTTGTCCAATAGCATCTTCAATAGCCAGTTGTATTGCATACAGTTCAGCACTGAAGGAACTCGCATTATCAGATAGCCTTTGTTTTATTTCCAATACTTTTAAATCCTTAATATATTTATTAATACCTGCCCCAAATAACCATAATAAATCTGTTAAAATTGAATAAAAGAAAACACAACGAAATTTAACAAAAATGACAATTCTTATAAATAAGCTGCTAATATGTCCCATTTTTCTGTGCGTAATTCAAGAAAAACCAACTCAGAGTTAAACATTCATAGTTTCATTTTAATTTCAATGCAATTAAATTAGTCATGGTATCTATTACATCCTTTAGTCACGAATTCTTGGCCTCATTTTATCAAACTTTTTCCTAGATTTCAAGTATTGCCTGGGACTCAAACCATCGGTCACGTCTTAGAAGGGGAATTACTATTACCAATTACACAAAGGAGTTATCTTTTGGAATGAAATTTATCAAGTTGTTCATAATACACAATTACATGATGCACATTACGAAGTTAGCGTCGTTTTTCTGAAAATTAAATAATTTTACGAGAAAAAAAATAGATTCTTCTTTCAGACGGCAGATGGCAGCACTGGTATTTCCAATCTACCTGTCAAAATTGAATAAAGAAAAACACAACGAAATTTAACTTATATGACAATTCTTATAAATAAGGTGCCAATGTGCACCATTTTACTGTGCGTATTTCCAGAAAAGCAAACTCAGAGTTAAACATTTATAGTTTCATTTTAATTTCAATGTAATTATAAAAAAACTGCAAATGAAGAAAATTTTCTAATTAAATGTTACTAGATAGATGGAAACATTACATTTTGTATTTTAACACACGAAAAATTGCATAAAAACCTTATGAACTTATTTAAAACATTTTTCCATCGTATAACCGGTTTATGGATGAAACATAAATCAATACCTAAAAATTTCAATTAATTTTGCGTCAGTCGTTTTCGTAAAAAATAAATAAATAAATATTTTTTTTAAAAAGTGATTAGAAATAAATTTATATATTTAATTAAAACGTCAGTGTGTAGATGAACTTTAAAATCATACTGCATTTAAAAGGCAGAATATTTCTCAATGCGCATTTTTATATTCAGATCATAATGAAACACATATTACGGAAGATTTTTCATATCATTTGCATGAGATGACGTTTATCATCCTTTTTAAAGGCATTCGCGTTGCATTATGCTCACTGGCAGAAAATTTCGCAGAATAAAATTACGCAAAGTGGGACATCAATCACGATAATATTATTGAAATACCATGGCATACGTCTGTAAAGCAGTCTCTTAAGACTAATGTTAGTAGGTGAATGTTGAAATTTTTATTTAGCCCGGGAGAATATTCTTTCTTGATTTTTCGTTCCTTTTTTTCTGCTTACGACGTCATAAATGCTATCGTTTTTCTATACTTCATAGAACGCAAAAAACTTGGTCTTCTAAAATTGGAGATTTCGGATTCAAACGCTTCCACATATCTTCCACATTTTTATAGATTACTTTTACTGGCGCCGTTGAATTATAACAGCGGTATCATATCACGCATCTTGTATGGTGTTGATGTTATTTCTAACGCCCCATGGCTGTAAGTATTC
The DNA here is from genome assembly GCA_907164885.2 of Dolomedes plantarius. Classification (NCBI taxonomy): domain Eukaryota; kingdom Metazoa; phylum Arthropoda; class Arachnida; order Araneae; family Dolomedidae; genus Dolomedes; species Dolomedes plantarius. The sequence continues at coordinate 109,327,542 of OU015490.1, read as the reverse complement.
CAGATCAGGTCCATATAGACTAGGCATAGGCATAGGCATAGGCATAATTAAATTTAGAGTCTCTTGGGAGCTAGAGCTCCATATCCTCTGTTTTCAATGTGGAATGTATCATGATTACCGTTCTCTAAAATTGGTTATAATAGTACTGAGAGTGTGTGTGAACAAAGAGAGGAGGGGGGGGGGGATGTGAATTAAATTAAATTGCAAGAAGTTTTAACAGTTTAGGTTGGTAGGTCATGAATGGATAACTGGGGGTGTAGAGAAAAGATTAATAAAAGAGAGAGAGGATTTTGGAAAAAAATATTTAACCTGAGACAATCGAAAAAGATTCAAAGAGTAAGGATGGCCCGACAGAGATCCAATGAGAACGAAATAGCAACCATATAGGCCAGCGGACTGAGGTCTGCGGCTCTGGTACATGATGGTACTACAAGGGTCGAAATCCAATTTAGCAAAGTGCCAACTCAATTTAGACCGAGCGACCGCAGGGGCGACATTAGAGGAATCGTACCCTCTCCCACCCTTTCTGACCTCATAGACGGACTTTCCAGTCTACGGATTTAACGTGCCCATATCCAGCCTAGACACTCAGGTATTTAATGACGCTTGTCGGGATTCTTCCGAGCACCCTCAGCACCGAAAGCCGACGTGTTACCACTAGGCTGCATCAAGCCCACGCAACAGGTATCACTAATAAAAACACTCACACGACACTTTTTAAGTTTTCTATTTATTAACCAACCCATCTTCTTTTCATTCCATTCTTTCTGTTTCATTTTGTTTGCCCCAGTAACATATCTATATGTGATACACGGTATCTTCCCTGTCAATAGTAAAAGAAGTATCATAGTGATGCAAGAACTGTTACGTGATACAGATACTGTCCTGTAATCACGTATCCTGTGATCTCCTGCAACACGTATCATTACTATCATGCATCAGCAAAAGTCTGAACTTTAAGTGGGTCTGGTTTGATCAAGTTTTAAGTTCAGGTATGGTGGTAAAATACAAAGCGTCATCCACAGTTATTAGATTTTGATAGAAATGTTGATAAGGATACAGTTAAATGATACATTTATGAACACTCACTAATGCATATCAATAAAAAATGGAAGTATGCAAAACCGAATTCAAAGAGAATGAATTACACTAATTTAAGAGTTTTTTTAATCTAATTTACTTAGGGGACTAGGGACTTTCAACCTGTTTTTTCCAATGTTTAACTCTATAAACTTAATGAAAATAACAAATATTCTTTTTTGCTACATTAAAATCACTTTTAGTTCACAAATATGTATTTTGTGGAAGCATAAGACCTGTTTTTCAAAAAAATCTTGAAAAACTTCAAAGAAATCCTTATTTTAAATCCTAAGGGTCTTCCATGAAGTAAAAAAAATATTGATTATTCTCATTCTATTTATAAAGTTAAAAATTGAAAATTAAATCATTCAAGGTTGAAGGTCCTTTGTCTCTTTAAAAGAAAAACGAAATTACCGTTTTGCAAGACAATTAAAAGCCCTATTTTACCCTATGGATCTGAGACTTGAACCAACTTAGAATATTTGAAAGAAGAATTCATAGATTAATCTTTTGGGGAATAAATATTGACAAATTTTGACGGAAAAGATACAGTGAAACTTCTCTATGGCTGTTATAAAGGCATTCATGTAGTATGTCTGTCACAATTCATGTCTTTATAAATATCTTTATGACTGTAATGTACATACATAATGACTAGGGAGAATTATTGCCACTAAAGGCGATCTACGCCAAAACTAGTAGCTGTGGCCCTTCCTGCGCATGCGCGAGATGCAATTTGAGTAGCTTGGCGCAGTCCAAGGCGAACTATCTCATCTTCTCAAAAACCAGCGGGCACATTGCAATTGTGCTTAAAGGCTGTAGGTGACCAATTGGAGAGTCCAGCGTGGTATTTTGGGAGTGAGTGGTGAGTGAGGTATAGCAACGCCGATTAGGCCTAGATTTTAAAGTTATCTTGACCATTTTGTAACTGATAATTTATGTTTCGTTATTAATAAATAATTAGTTTTTGCTCCTTACCTAAATTGTCTATGTTCTTCTTAATTACCTTAATGTGTAGTTTAATTTTCATCTAATGTGTGAACTATGTACCTAGTACCCTTGTAGCATGTGGGTCGAGCAGTCGGTCTGTTAACTATGATGTGTGTATTTATTCTAACTGAACTACAAAACTTAAAGTAAATGTTACCTCAGACAATAAATCTGTGTTATTGCTCAAGTTAATATATTAATATGATTTACAATAGTAGCTTTAGCTATCTTACAATGCAATTGTACTTATCGCCAATTTCGGCCGGCTTAGCTATTATCTTAATGTAACACTTGGTGCCGTGACTAGGTCATGGCACCGAATTACCTGCCCAGTCACGGTTCCGAAAAAAAGTGGTCGTTTTGAGGGGTGGCCGTCTAAAAGATGTTTCTTCCGTAACATTGGCTCTATGGAGTCTTGAATCGGTTCTGAACAAAATATGAGCATATAGAGCAGTGGCCGGCTAGAAAAGTTTCACTGTATATAAATTATAAAAACATATGGACATAGTAAAGTACTCTATTTTTCGGACCGTAAGACGCACCGGATGATAAGACGAACCTTAATATTTTTGGGAGGATTTTTAAAAAAGAATATTTTGCCTTTTGTTAGATATATAAAGATATTTTCAATTTCTTACTTAATAAAGGTAAATAATCTATATATATAAAACAGTTCCTTGACTGACTGACTGACTGACATACAGAGGCTGTTCACACATTGTTTAGACGATGTACTATATTGTATTCACAAAATTAAATTACATAAAATTCTTGTGTTTTAAATGTTCTATTTGACATCCCTTATTCTGAACTATCTTTCGATACCGCAATTTCTAGGATAATAATGCCTTTTGAAGTGTCAGAAGAGGTATTCTATCCCATTCCTCCTGAACAGCTTTCCAGAGTCCTGTAAGGGTTTTGGGACGACGTTTGGATAATGCAGATTTTAAAAGTCCGAAAGCACAAAAATCCATAGGTGATACATCGGGAGATTCAGTAGGGTTATCAGTGAAGGGTATGGCATGGATACCAGTTTTTTGTTCCATTTCTTTGAGGAAATTTACAGTGGATTTTGATGTGTGACTGCTAGCTTTGTCCTGAAGGAGTCTCACTGATTGATGGCACTGTGGGTAAAGCGATGGTATTTCATTCAGAAAACTTGGCGATAAAATATGTTCCTGATAGTATTTGGAGTTAATCTTGACATTTTTTTCCACTCTCTTTATTTTTAACTTGCCATTATAAGAAAAACCAGCAACAATCATGAATCCCTTAGAAAAACTTTCTTTCCATTAATTGAACCATGTACTTAAATTTTTTTCTCCCCTTTTATGATCAATTGTTTTCCATTTTTCTTTGGATAGATTTTCTTCATATAGAATTCTGCAGCGTGTCCTGCGTTCAGCGATATGATTTGGAAGAAGACGATGCACATTGCGTTTTTTCGCTTTCTTAAGATTTAAATCAACGTTTATCATTTTGTTTACAGTGGACACCGAGCATTTTAATGATTTTGCAACTGTCCTTTGACTAGGGTGATTTTCTTTTAACATTAAACAACGTACCTTTGCAATAGTCGAAGATGTCCGTTTTTTCCTTGGATACTTGTTTGGAATTTTTGTCCCACTTGAGGCTCCAATTTGACGTTTTTTTCCTATCTTGTTGACGATATTACCTATCGACGATTTAGATATCACAAAACCATGACTCTCACATCGTTTTTGGATAACGGAGTATGCATATTTCTCTTCGGAAAGAGCATAAATGTAGCCTTCGAAACACTGCTTTGTTAAAAACGCCATTTTGCACAGACGATAATTTTGACTTTTAAAAACATAGTACAATTGCAATTATTTCTTTTGCAGCAAACGGTTTTTTATTATCGCGTACCAAAATCGTCTAAAAAATGTGAGAACAGCCTCTGTATAACGCACAGACCAAACTGCTGGACCTAAAGGGCTAAAATTTTGCATGGCGATTCTTCTTATAGTGTAGGGGGCACTAAGAAAGATTTTTGAAAAATTATTCTTACATTTTTTTTAATTAAATTTTTAAGCTGTTTTTGTAACTTTTTTTAAGTTTCATTCAAAATAATAATTGGAGGGTTATAAAATTTATATCACGAGGAAGATCATAGAAATTCCTTTAAAATGAAATATTTTTCGAATCTTTACCTCCATTTCTGATTTTTGGTGAATTTTTAAAGATTAATTTTTAGAAATTAATTTATTAAATGCTGATCACGTGCTTTCTTTTCTTGTTGTGACACTTTAAACTAATTTTGCATCACGTGCATAACAACGAAATAGACAATTTATTTTTCTTTCTAATGCGGCAGACGATTGGACATTATCGAAAAAAATATTAAAATACAGTTAAAGATATGTTCCTCAAACTGTACTATATTAATTGTACTATATTCTTCAGTATGTTCTTTTAGATTTAATTTGAAGATTTTCTTCTACATTATTTTGTCTATAAAAATATCCCTTACGATTTTTTATTAATATATGATTTTTTTACATCAATTTCATCCATTGATCGTTGCATTTATAATAATATATATATATATATATATATATATATATATATATATATACTTTTAGGCATTAATTGCATACATTGACCGTTGTATTTGAATGTAGGGGAGACCTGTGTAACTAGGGCCATCATGTACCTAGGGCCACCCCACTTTATTTGGATAATATTTAGTTCTAGGTTTTATTACTCAGTTGGTGAGTGGCAACAGTAATTGTTATTTTAGCAGCCAATTAGAAATCTTGGAGGAGAAAGCTATGGCAAGTTATAAATGAAAAACGTTTTTCGATGGTCTGAAGTAAAATTTTGCAGCTCATCTCTTTTATTGTTTTACAAAGGTAAGTCAAATACTTTTCTTTTTAATCTAGTACATCCTTTTGTGTGTAACATTAAGTACTAAATGAGGTATTAAAAAAGTCTCCTCTCCATGTGGGTTTTTCAGTAGAAGACATTTTTTATGAAATTACCTAGTCGTGTACCTAGGGCCATATAGTTCCCTTGTACCTAGGTCCATGGCCCTTGGTACAACTGTAATCATATTCCATATGTTGTTATTTTATTTAAAAAGTTTTCATAATAAATGAAGGAAAAATCTGAACAATTTTGATTTAGTTAAGTTTCTTTTTATTGGATGTTATTTAAATAGAAGGGGTACGATATATTTTGCTCTGGAACTCTTAATGTGTTTGACCTACAAAAAATATGTTTGCTACTATTATTATTATTCAGGATTATTAATTTCTTTATATAAACATGAGAATTTATTTTTAAAAATATATATATTTATAAAAACAAAAGTATAATTCTAAATAATGTTTATACGATATCTTAATTAAATTTTCAACCTTTATCCAATTTTTCATACCACAAATTTCTAATTTACCACAACCAGGTGATGGCCCAATGGTTTGGGAGTGGCAATCGGTTCAGATCCTGTGGGTTCGTGTAACACTGTTGGCATGGAGGTCAATGGAGCAAGGGGTGCCGTGAGCTCAGCCCCCTTTCTCTGAGCAGCCTAAGTATGATCCTTGCGATCACTGAAGCACCAGTTGCACGTACGATCGATGATAATGAGGAATTTGGGGCTGTGAGTGCCGCTCTGACAATTGCTTGGTCCTCACGTACTGTCGTCTCTCAAGGCCGACCGCTTCCTTCTTGATCCCGTGTTCGGCCATGGGTCCCCATTCCTGCCAACATCGTCTTATAGTGGCTTCGCTCCTATCCAAATGTCGAGTGATTCGCCGATTAGACCAATCGGCTTCTTTTAGGCCAACTACAAGTCCTCTCTCAAATGCTGACGTCTGCGCATATTGTTCTCGCACCTGTATGCGATGCATTGTTACTGTCTACCTGAGTACACGGAACAAAATTCGCAAAGGATTTAAGACCTGGAATCGAAATTTCTCCTCTTTAATTTCCTGCCAGTTGCGCAGTTAAGATGCGCTGCAGCGTCACATGTTCATTCATTGGCCGCTAAACTTTAAAATTTTGCCTTTTCCATCGAAACCTATGCATATCGATTTGTGTTCTATTTGCATTACAAATATATATAATATATATAATAAATATATTGTAGCAACGTGGCTAGTCTCTTCTCTTACCCACCTGGTTGGTTCTCCGAAAACGGCAGTCTATTATATTTTAAACGGTATTTTTTCATTATTCGTGTCTTGGAAGTCGGCAGTGGACAATTGGTTACTAACGGGTTTGTTTAGCAGTCAAAGTTTCCGCACCGCCGGACCATTAAGGACCAGATGGCGTCAGCATCGTGGGAGGTCTCTCTTGGGAGCCGCCTGGAAGGATCTGAACAGAATTCTAGATTGTTCTAGAAGCTTTTTGGAAGGTGCTTATATAGGAGTCACCCGGGACACACAGAGCGACAGAGGACACAGAGGTTTCCAGCAATAGAGAGCGGACGGTATTGAAGGAGCCGAGGTCTAACGACGAGCGGAGAGATCAACGGGACCGGTTCTCTTCTAAGGGAGAAGAACTAATGTTGAACGCCTAGTATTGCTAATAACACAGGTCTGCATTTAAAAAGTTTTTAAGAGCTGTTTTTGTTATTCCACATATTCTTTATAATTTTCTGTACGCTGAATCTGAAAATGACCTCCGTTTTGTCATAGGACATCACGTTTCCTGACAATTCAGGTAACTATGTTAAATAAAGCAATACTTCAAAATAAATTAAAATAGACTTATAAAATTTATTTTTAATTATAAATTTTACATGAAAATCATTTTTAACTGAAATGAGCTCACTAAAATACACTAAAATCGTTTCCTCTTCCCTGTGAGACTCCTATTGGTACATTTACGCATGTGTGTAGCATCTGGAATGTCTCTCTGGAGCTTCCAACAGTGATCTGCCATCATTGTAACTTTCTATTCTACCTGATATCTTCTTTGCATCTCTTTAATGTCCTGGTTGAAACGTTCACCTTGTTCTTCACTCACAGATCCCAAATTTTCAGTAAAGTAGTCAATGTGGGATTGGAGGAAATGTAATTTCAAACTCATCAGGCAACCTAAAGCTGGAAATGCTTTCAGCATTCGTCTGGCGATCGTTTTGTAATCAGGATCTTTGTTATTGTCTAAAAAATTCTCTATGACCTCTTTAAATGCAATGCACCCTTCTTTTTGAGAATCCGTCATGGTATTGACAAACTCTTGATCAGCTATAAGCCTTCTAATGTCTGGTCCAACAAACACACCTTAATTCAATTTTGCCTCCGAGAGACCTGGAAACTTGGTGTCCAAATATTTGAAGAATTCTATATCTCTTGGAAGTCATTTCACGAATTACTTCATCAACCCCAATTTTATATGGAGAGGTGGTAGAAGAACTTTATATGGAGGTACCAAAGTTTCTCGGAGGACATTATTTTGACCCACTGAAAGCACCGTCGGCTGCCAACTCTTCTTGGCCCAGTGATTTTGTCGGTATCGACTGTTCATAGACACAGAAAACAAAGGCATTTGGTATATCCAGCTAGTTGCCCGAGCAGCAGGCGCAAGACCTTTAAATCCCCACACACTTGCCAACCATGGTCTTCATATTTAAGTTTACGAAGAACCAATTCCAAGTTCTCGTAGGTTTCCTTCAAGTGCACGGAATGGCCTACATGGGTGGAAGCGTAAAAACCGCCGTTGTGGAGCAAAACTGCTTTGAGACTTCTTTTTGAAGAGTCCATTGCGTTAAATCATATTGGATTTTGAACTGACCCACCAAACCTTCGACATCGATGCAATAAACCAACTTGTCTTCCTGGGAAAAGGAACGAACTCTTTTTCACGATGTCTGAACCATGAAAAACACACTCCTGGCAACAACAGATTCCAGCTTTTGAGCCTTGAACCTAGAAACTCAGCAGCATCTTGGGGAAGATTCAAGTCTTACTAAATCATTCATCGCCTCCTTAGAAAAAAATTTTGTCTTGTATCATCTTCAAAGTCAGAACTTGATTCGTCATCCTGTTCAGGTATAACTTCCCTTTCATCGGATCTAGGTATCTCTTCGAAGGTGTGGATCTAGGTATCTCTTCGAAAGTGTAACAGGGGGCTTGGTTGCTGGTATATCATTTCGGTGGGGGATGGGAAGAATTGATGAGTGGAGATTGGGGCATGAAGTGGAATGCTTCCATTTGGAATTATACCCTTTCACATCGCATGAACAAAAGTAACAGTCTTCACTACGGTTCTTTTGCTCTCGCCATACCATAGAAATCCCATAAAGAAAAGCATTTTTCTTACCCTTGAACCAATTTCGGAGGTCCTCAGCACACCGTTTACACACTTTATGAGACGCCCAAACTTTATCTTGATCTCCAAGTATTAGAGCCTGCGCGGTTAGTTTGCAACATGTAGATTCTGGTTTCCATTACGTCACTCTAGAAGTTCTTTTCTTTGAAAGTTATGTTTTTTTGGCCTTGTATATCTTAAATGCACTGATGTGAATTAATTAATAGTAATTTTGAGGTTACATCCATATATTTAAGTTGCTATGCCGACTTTTGGGGCATTCCGTGAAAGAAAACTACTGCATCAATTAACTTCATTTTGGTCTTAAACGAGAGATTGTAATCTATAGATTTGTCAAATTTTGTTTTTGTAACCGCAATTTCTATTAATAAGCGATAACTTACAATTAAAAATATTTTCTGCGCATGCTCAGTGGCATGTTTAAATCTGTCTCTAGAAACTCACTGTTTCTGCTCATGCTCAGTGACATGTTTTAATGATTAAACACGTTTATTCCGAGGAGTCTCTCTAGATCTCTCTCTGCCATTTTTATTTTTATGATAATTATGTTTGGGAAATATAAGATTAAACCTCATGGAAATTGTTTGTCTCGCGCTGCTTAATTAGTGATAATTTACAATAAAAAAATTGCTTTCTGCGCATGCTCAGTGAGACTTTTAAATCTGGCTTTAGATACTCACTAAGCCCACGGCCGCTTAAACACATTAATTTGTTTCTGCTCATTATTATTATTTTCAACATTTGGAAATGATGTATTGAGTATAATTTGTGTATTAGTACATTTATTTACTATCTAGCCGTCATGTTTTGACGGGTATGAACTAGTTTAGTTAAAAACCCTAAGACAAAATAGTACCAAAAATTGAGAAAAATTTGCTAAGAAAAAAACGAGAGATTCTAATCTGTAGATTGCTGAACTCGACTACATGGCTCTGTCCTTTCTTGGAAACGACTTCTCGAGTACTGAAGTATTGCTGTGACGGCTCCAAACGTGACAATATCAATATATATATATATATATATATATATATATATATATATATATATATATATATATATATATATATATATATATATATATATATATATATATATATATATATATATATATATATATATATATATATATATATATATATATATATATATATATATATATGTGTGACATTATAAGTTGAATCTCGTCTATTTCTATAATTCGGATCCCCACATCTGTTAAGAGAGGACCCTGTTCTCAGAAATAGCCCACCCAAAAGCAAGTGAACATCTGCAAATTCCAGTGGGGAAAACAACATAATAAATTATTTTCAGTTGATAGGATTATTAGCCATGCCGCCCAGAAGGAGTAACCAAACCCCTTCTCTAGTCATCTAAAATCCGCAGTTCACAATATCTCAGAGATAATGGCTGCAGGTGCCAGAGATAAAGGATCAAAAGTGTCAAACAATATCATAAAGATAAAACGCACCCAATGTACTTCTTAGTAGTATTACCACCCACGAAAAACATCTGTGTTGATGTAAACAGTCGCTGACTTTGGTACAGACCCTGACTAAGAGAGCAGGCAGTCTGTTGTGAGCTGTGTATGTGAAAAGACTTGTATGTTTCGCGTCATGCTAGAAAGACGCTCTGATATCCGCTCCCAACGCGTGTGAGATAAAGGACTGCAGTTTTATAGAACTCTGCCTCGTTTTTTGTGCTTATTGAATGTGTTATGGAATCAGGGGGTGAAATGTCACAAGCCGACAGGATTGTTACTTTGCGAAGGAAACCTAATGGATTTAATAAGAAGAAATCAATTGATTAAATGGACTTATATGCATTTTTAAGGCAATAGAAGACAAGAAGGACAAACATGGCGGACGAGCCTTGCTTCCCAATTCCCCACACCGAACCGAGCAGGGTATCATGTGTCACCCACGTTAAGAAGGAAGAGAATGCGGTGATAACTCACTGATAATATAGTTGAAAGACAGTTTCGTTTTTAAAAGATGGAAGTTCTGAAGAGAACAAGAAAAGCTCAGAGGGGCTCTGTTTCTCGACTAATTAAACAATTCGAAGAAATTCAACAACAGCCAGGATATAAAAGTAAATTACATGCACTAAAGGATCAACTGGAAATGAAGCGGCAAGAATTATATGATTTGGATAAAAACGTTGCAAACATGATAACGGAAGAAGGAGAACTAGATACGGATATGGAAAGCTCAGAGACCTATCAAACTAAAATACTTGAAATCATACATAGGATTATTGAAATAACACAAGAGAAGGAAGTCCTGGAAGACAAATCAACTGACAATCTCTCTACTAAAGATACGAAACCCATCACCGCAAAATTGCCAAAAATAGAACTAAAAAAAATTTCACGGAGACATAACCACTTGGATGTCGTTTTGGCAAACATTTGAATCCACCATCAACAACCGGAAAGAATTATCCCGAGTGGAAAAATTGAATTATTTATCTCTCTTTTGGATGGAGAGGCAGCCAAAACAATAGCCGGATTCGCAGTGACAGCTGAAAACTACCCGGATATAATACAAATATTAAAGAGAGATACGAGAATACCGATAGAACTATTGATTACCACATTCAAAAAATATTAGCCATCCGCCCGATAAAAGATTCCAACGACCCTTCCCGCCCTGAGAACAAGCATCACGGAATTATATACACACCTACGCAGCTTAAAGAACTTAGAAGTGAACCAGGGACAATGAAGTAATAAATGCAAAGATCAGGACTATTTTCCCGGAGGAAATTCTCCTATTATACGAGAGAAGCAAAGGGAAGAAAAACGAAAAACCGAAGAAATGCTGGATTTTATAGATGAGGACTAAGAATTCGAGAAAATTTAAAACCTCCGACGTTCCTGAACCCAACTGCTGAGGTTTTTAACCAAAGAATGTTTTGACGCAAAACTGGAAGAAGCCACCTCGTTATTCCCCGAGAGCTGAAGAAAATGGAACGAGACCTTGGAGTCAGACTACACCTAACAACTACACACCTAATAACTACTCATTCCCCACGACCGCCACAATTAATAGATTATCAACTCGAGATAATACACAAAGGTTATGTTACAGATGCCGAAAGGCCGGACATTTGGCGAGGATGTGCAGATCCGCCTGACATCTAATGACACCTCCCAGGCAACGGACAGTCAACCACCATAGTGATGATAACGGACAATTCTTAAAGACTATGTTGCGAGTGTCAAACAGTAAGAACTTTCCGGGTTTATTGGATACCGGTTCAAATGTGACAATCATGCCAAAATCTTGGCTACCTGGACTTACCTATAAAGAAAGACCCATGGAACCGCAAACAGTACAACAAACGCAAGGTAAGATTATTATTGTTTAAAATTATCAGTGTAGAAGCTACTATAGGTGATCTAACCAAACTATTGAAGTGTATGTTATAGATACCCATTTGAATTACATCTTATATCTTTGCCACATATGAAAATTATTTAACTTGAATATTAAATTAAGTGATTGTAGTGTATATCAGGATAATCTAGATATTACTCTTAACAAATTATCGAGTTGTTATCATAATGTTTCATATCATCTCAGTTCTAATATAAAAAATAAGAATAATAATAACAATGAGAGTCAGGATGTCGAGAGTACCATATTCATAGAGACGAAATATTTTATAATTCTAATAAATTGTAGATACCAATATAATCCAAGTAAGGAGT
>OU015490.1:109216915-109315360 GCA_907164885.2 Dolomedes plantarius | reverse complement strand
GACATATATATATATATATATATATAATTATATATATATATATATATATATATATATTATATATATATATATATATATTATATATATATAATATATATATATATATATTCATTTTATTTTTAAATTACATTCGGACCATAAAACATACCCCAATTTTAAGGCGATGTTTTATGTAAAATTGTACATCTTATGGTCCGGAAGATACGGTATTAAAAAAGCAATTGCAGGTAGTTTGCCGGACACATATACCGAAGTAATTCCTCTACACTCGCTAATAAATACTTCACTCACATGACACTAGACTTAGGGGAAGACCAAGACTAAAGACCTGTTCACACTGCAGTCCGTTAGCGTAAGCGTAACTCTGCCCGTAAGCGAATGGCAGAGTAAGCGTTTCTCTGAGCCTAGTCGTAAAAAGAAAAATGGCATTGAGACGGAAATAAACCAATCATAGGCCTTAACAGTTTCGTTGCTAATGGTTTGGAGCCTTGTCATTGGTTAAATATATTTCAATACTTTTACACTTACGCTAAAGAACTAAAATGTGAACAGAGCCTAAGATGATGTGAGTGGGTAGACAACGATCTTGAAGTAATCCATATAACCAAATGGAAAACCCTGGCCCAACAGAAGACACAATGGAAGAATTTTGTATGGAAGGCCCTAACTCATAGTGGGTTCTCCTGCGACGATGATTGAGATGATGATGAATTGCATTAAAATGCTTTAAATTATGTAAACGAGGAAAATCCTGAGTATTATTTATTTTAATTAATATTATTTATTTATTAGTTATTTTACAGATTCCAAAAATTGGGCTCTAGGCCATTAAATGACGAGCTCTCCAATACTACAAAACAAGGACTAAAATTCAAATGTGCAGGACACATGTTAAGATATAAAGCTCTCATGGGTTGACCCGAATGACACACGACAAATTCCGGTCAGGGCTTGTGGCGGCCTTGTGGTACAGCTCTCTGGTTTTCGGTGCTGAGGGTGCTCGGATCGAATCCCAGCGTTGCGCCACTAAAAGCCTCCGTTTGTGTCGTCCCTTCATAGGGGTAGGGATGGGATATCGAAAGCAAAATATCGATATGAGTATAGATAATAATATCGGCTATTAATATCGATATTAATAATATATCGGCACAAAAATAGCGATATTTCAAAGTATCGACGATATTCCAAAATATCGACGATATTCCAAAATATTCGCTATATTTCAAAATATTGACGATATTTCAAGATATAAACGATATTTCAAAATATCGATAACACATTTCCATTTCAATATGCAGTCAATCGTATTCGGATGAATGATTGTACGGTAAAATAATATATACTAACTGGTAATAGTACGATTAAAAAAATATCGTAATTTTTTTAATAATAAAATAACATTTCAAGAAACAATATTTTATCAAAGTAAAAGTTTCTATTATATATTCAAAATATTGACGATATTTCAAGATATAAACGATATTTCAAAATATCGATAACACATTTCCATTTCAATATGCAGTCAATCGTATTCGGATGCAGTCAATCGTAATGAAATAACATTTCAATGAACAATATTTTATCAAATAAAAAGTGTCTATTTAAAGAAAGAAAGAAAACCTAGTTTGGGTGAAGCAATGGCAACACTGAGTGTATGTAAACAAATTGGAAGGAGATTTTGGGTCCCTAAACCGACCGCTGAAGCCCGGCTAGTTTCAAATAAATGCTTTTGAAAATATGTAATCGATAATATCGGAAATAATAATATCGATATTATAATATCTAATATCAAAGGGAAAATATCGATATTTCGATAACATCAATATCAATATCCCATCCCTACATAGGGGGTAATGCTGGGCTGCCTATATGGTGCCCCCATAATAAAATGGCTAGCAAAACGGCGGGGTTCTATGGCGGTAAGGATATTGTCCAAGAAACCGTCTTTTGCTTTGGGAAAAAAACCTTCGGGAGAATCAGACGGACCAGTCAGGAATAGATGTGTCCGAAGTGACAGTCGTGGTCGGTCAGCAGTCTAAAACATACGACCGCAGCAAAACGCGAAATCGGGAACAATAGAAGAATGTTTACATTGTGTAACCCAGGGCTTTTCTCTAGTGGTTTAATTAGACTTCGATTTAAAAGATTTTTTGCTGGTCATTTTTATAAAAGCTTGAAAGAATGGTATTTCAAGGGCCTGTCAGATTTTGCAACACACCGGCACCCTTCTTCCTAATTTTTATTACCATGATTTTATTAACTCGCTTTCTTGTTTGTTTGTTTGTGTGTGTGTTTGTCCGGTACAAATCTTGCGATCGATTTTCAACTAACTTCCCGACTAGCTAGACATTTGAAACTTTTAGAATAGCTGAGAACACGATGACAATGCATTATTTTAATACTTTTAGCCACCTTTAAGTGGAACGGATTTCATTTTCAGTTAATTTTGTTTTGTAGACTGGTGCAGCCATCTATCGGCCGGGATGGGAACGAAAAGTTAAACGCAAGTTAACTTCCAATTAACTTCATTTTCTTTCAATTTGATGGGATAATTCATCAAAAAAAATTTTTATAAAGTATTTATTAATACATAGAATTGTCAAGTTTATATGATTCAACAGAAAATTTAAAAACATGGTGTATAAAAAGTTCTTTTAATCTTGTAATTATGATTAATATTTTGAAAATAAAGTTCCCGATAACAGTACCATTGCTGTTAATTTATACTGATCTTCATTTTTTATTAAACGATATTATGCGAAAAAAAGCTTAAATCGAGACAATTATGTATTTGTTTGCAAAAGAGCTTTGATATTGCTCTAAAAACTATAGCTTCAGATGAAAAATAATTCTTAGAACTGGACAAAAATTAAGTTCGACTTGAAACTTAAATTTTTATTAGATCTAAACCTGCTGAAATTTAAGATCTCTATTTTTAAATAACTACCGTGTAAACGGTTATGAATATTATATAGTTTTATTAAATATACGAACTTTTTTTCCATCTTTCATTTATTAATGGAAACTGTTGAATATTTCCAAAAAGCTTGTAGAAAGCCTTCATTAAGTTTAGAAATGTTAGTCCATAGTGAGGGATATTCTGTACGGGCAAAGTTGTGTGTTTCACAAAGGCAAAGCTGCTTATACTTTCATTAATTTAACTAGATATGTAGGATTTTTTTCACTTCTTTGAAATTGATATGGATATTTGCTGCAGGAAATTAATTAAAATATCCTGATAAAAGGTAACGGATACGTGGAAAATCCTTTTTATATGTAAGGAATAGCGAATTCCATTAAGAGCACAAAATTTCATAAATTCTAAATTAGATGGATTATATATTTTTAGTCATAAAATAGAAAAGTCATAAAAATAATAAAATGGCAAGTCATAAAATGGAGGCAAAAAAAGTGAAATTGAAATTTCGAATTCTATACTTTCTTGAATTTTTTTATTATTGGAAAAATAGCCAAAAATGTCAAAACAAATATATGTGTATAGGTCTTTCATTCACATGAAATACAGGGTCATGGAAAAAGGTATCAATGATTTCAGACAGGGAACAACAGTCGACCTATCGGATTTTGCGTAGCAGCAGATGGTAAAATCTGGTTGTTTAATTTATCCACGTCATGACTACGCTGGGGGCATGCGCGGATGCTGTGACGTCGCGCTTCCCCCTACGTGGGTTTTTGACGTTGGATAGGAACTGTCGGACAAAGTTTTTGGCCACCAGGAAGCCCCGATTTAACCCTTCTTGACTTTTTTCTATGGGGTTTCTGTGAAGGTGATCAAAGTGGTCCGGAGTATATTGCGTTAAGACAAAGAATTAAAATTAATTTATTAATATAGCAGCAAGATAATATAGTAGTTTAATATCATAACCCAGAATTGCTTCTCAAGGTTGAGTGAAGATAAAACTCAGACTTAATTTGGGTCTACAAAAGAAACTCACACCATTACGCTATGAGTTGTCCCACGTGGCTCGGATGCACTAGGAACTAATTCAATACTTATAATTAATATTACATGAAGTCAGGGTCAAACTATTGACAGAAACAGATAGCATAGGGGATCATTATAAAAGACTTTTATTCTCAGAAGATACTTGATGCAAATACAAGGTTCGCCCACAAAGTAACCGGACAAATTAAAAGATCAAACAATAAAATAAAAAAGGTGAAAGAATAATCACCAGGCTAGAAAGAGTGACATCTCAACTCTTGTTAAAGCCAGTTTAAACTGGTTATTTAGTCATTTGCATATCAAAACGCCGTAGTAATTTTCATTTACTGAGAAGGCATTGTACAAAAAAATTTGCTTTGGAATGGAACAACGTCGTAACATTAAATTTTTTTACAAATTAGGTAAATCTGCTACCGAAACTTTAGAGAGGCTTCGAACAGTATATAGTGATGCATCGTTATCAAGAACACAAGTGTATGAGTGGTACACCCGCTTTAAATGTGGGTGGGAAAGCATTGAAGATCAACCAAAGACAGGACGCCCTTAAACTTCAAAGGATGAGGAAAATGTGGAGAAAATTCGTTTTTAAAATCAAAGACTAAGGTGATGCTGATTGCATTTTTTGGTTACAAAGGACTTATTCACCACGAATTTGTTCCTGAAAATCAAACAATTAATCAGTATTTTTACAAGGAGGTGCTTTTCGATTAAGAAACGGGATAAGGTGAGTTAGGAAGGAACTGTTTGACTCTCGGCAATGTTTTCTTTTACACGATAATGATAGACTCCGTACAGCAATTTCTGTACAACAATATCTTCCTAGGCATTCAATTACAGTGATAAATCACCCACCATATTCTCCCGACTTATCGCCAGCTGATTTTTTCCTTTTTCCGAAGCTGAAGATGACCATGAAAGGACAGAGAGAGATTTGAAAACGTCTCGGAAATATTACGCGTATTTTGCGAACGGTTAGATCCAACGCCTATAAATAGTGTTTCGATGACTTGGAGAAACGTCGGAAAAATTGTATAGACACCTTTGGTGATTATTTTGAAGGAGTTAAATTTATTTGAAGGTGAGTAATATTTTTCTTATTTATAAAAAATTGTCCTCTTACTTTATGGGCGCACCTTGTATTACGAGAAAAATTACAATTTACCACATTAGGCCTAAAACTGTTCCACACTCTTGATGACTCCCAGCACCACATCATACTACACTATGCGACCATGCTCAAACGCCGTCGAACCCAGTGTGCCCTCAGCGAGTCCAGAAAAACCCGTTCTTTCACCAGTCGCCAATATGCATATATTATGCCAAGCGCATGCGCAAGAGACCTGAAAGGTTGTCCTACTTGGCATGCATCGCTCCAAGTGGTGGTAATTTCATTCGAGATTTTTTTAATGCAGTTAAATTGCAATTGAGCAAGTTATAAAGCGCATGCCTTTATAACAATTTCCTGAAAAACATTGTGTACACTGAGAAGATCCGGGACCTACGCCATTTATTGGACATAATCATCGCTACAATAGCGACTGTGCCTCCTACTATGATCGTTACCTGTATGGAGACCGCTATTGCCTACATGTGTGCCGAGATGCCGAGATTCTCATATCGAAACCTACTAGATAACGTCCAAAACTTGATTGGTTTCTGTATCTTTTGGTGAAAAAATAAACACCATGATTTCTATTACATGGTTCTTAATTTCAAGTTGCAATCACGGACACTTTTTCCGCAGACTCTGTATAATGAATTTAATCCCAGGGCACCCAATTTGTTTAGCGCTTCGGGATTATGTACTAGATGTGCTAGGTTTGAGTCCTGACAATCTCGCGGCTGAATGGTCTCGTGTCTACGCCAGGTATGATCCCGTTAACGCAGTAGGTTGGCAACTCCCTCCGAGTGATTTGTAGGGGCAGCAAGAGAAAACGATCTCGTATCTGGAGTGATGTCGTTTCCCATATACAGTGCTCCCATTTCAAGCAACAATAATTTCCGATGTTAAAACACCAAAGTGCCTGCCGCATTGGATAAAAAATAATTAATTTTCAATTTATTGGATATTGAATAAAAGCGAAGAAAAATTAACGGCATATTGAAACAAGTAAAGCAAAAGTGGAAATTTATATCACAAAAAAGTAGCGAATATACACTGAAGAGCCAAAAAACAGGTACAGGCTTAAGCATGCAAATAACGGAGATATGCAACCAATCAGCGTAACACGATGCGGTCGGCAGTGCCTATGTAAGGCAATATCTTTTTGGTAATGCTGTTAGATCGGTTCCTGCAGCTACAATGGTAGGTTATCAAGATTTATGTGACTTTGAACGTGGCTTTATAGCCGTCGCACGAGACATTGGACATAGCATCTCAGAGGTAGCGATGCAATTTCGATTTTCGCGTACGACCCTTTCACGGGTGCACTGAATATCAGGTATCCGATAAATCATCAAATCTCCGGCAGCGGTGAGGCCTGAAAAGACCTTGAAAGAACTGGACCGTCGACGACTGATGAGGATCCTTAAATGAGATAGACGTGCAACAATTCATCATATTGCTGCGGATTTCAATGCTGGGCATCAACAAGTGAGAGCGTGCGGTCTGTTCAAAGGACCATCATTGATATGGGCTTTAGGACCCACAAGACCACTCGTGTACCGTGGTTGACTGCACGGCACAAAGCTTTACGAGTCGCTTGGGCCCGGAAACACCTCCATTGGACTGTTGATAACTGGAAACACGTTGCCTGAAGAGTCTCGTTTCCTATTGTATCGGACGGATGGATGTGTACGGGTATGGAGACAACCTCATGAATCCATGGACCGCAATGTCAACAGGGGATTGGTCAAGTTAGTAGAACCTCTATGATGGTATGGGGCGTGTGCAGTTGGCATGATATAGTCTATTGATTACTCTGACAGGTGATGGGTAGATAAGCATCCGGTCCGATCATCTACACCCATTCATGTTCATTGTGCATTACGATAGATTTGGACAATTCCAGCAGGACAATGCGACACCTCACACGTCAAGAGTTGTGATCGAGTAGCTCCAGGATCACTCTTCAGACTTTAGACACTTCCATTGGCCACATAAATACCAAGACATGAACATTATTAAGCATATCTGGCCTGCTTTTCAACATGCTGTTGAAAAGAGATCTCCAACCCCTCGCATTCTTATGGATTTGTGGACTGCTCTGCAGGATTCATGGTGTGAATTGCCTCCAAGATACCCTGAAACATTAGTCGAGTCCATGCCACGTCATGTTGGAGAACTTCTGCGTGCTCATGAGGGCCCTACACGATATTTCGCAGGTATACTGGTTTTTCTGGCTCTTCATTGTATACGGGAAGGGAAAGACCTAATTAAAGTCCTACTTTAGAAGTATCCTAAAATAGCTTAAAAGCTTTTTAGGATTAAAATTTTTCATTATAACTACCAAATAATGTTTCTAAATAGAATTTTCAAAATAGTTTCCCCAGTTTTAAAGAGATCAATTTTAGTTTATTCGTAATTTATTTTTTCAATGTATATCAAAATCATTTACCACTATTACACAAGAGTCGATAATTTCACAATATTGCACAGATGTAAAGCGAGAATATATTTAAACATTAAATGCGATATTCACGTAAACTCTTCCTACGTATAAACGTTTTTCTCAGTTTTAGGTTACGTGTGCACATGCCACTTGCAAGTAAATCATCACATTTCGGAGCAGTTTGATTTCTATTTTTGGAAATTAAAGTCGAAGTCAATTCTCGAAAGAATTTCTTCCCTTTACGGGCTATTTTTAACTGTAGAAACATTTCTCTTCTGTATTTGGTTTTTCAGCAGACGTGAATTTTACACTCTCCGAACATGACACTTAACATTTGAAACCATTATTGTTATTAAAAGTAAAAAAAGGCCGTGAAAAAATATTGTGAGTGTGATTAAAGCAGTTTATGGCATAGCTTTGGCGAAAAGTCGAAATTCCGCCCGGAAAGGTAAAAAAATATTAAGGCAGTTAGTTTCAAAATTGCCCTTATTCTCTCTAAGGGAGTTTTCGTAAATTGCAAAAAGCTTTAAATACTGTCTAAAGGGGTGTTCTTAACGTTTTATTGATCAGGTACCACTTGTAAAAAAATAAATAAATCTTATATATAAAGCAGAAACGGGAAAAAGGGTCGTGTTTGTATGTGTGTGTGAGTAACAATAACTCAAGAACGGTGAGCCCAAACTTGATGAATATTACACGGTTTAATGTGCTTCGAAAGTCAGGATGAACATGAATATTTTCCTCCCGCTACGACGTTCCATTCCCGAATTATGTTAGAACAAGTTTGCGCGGTATCAACGGATATTTTTGTTCAAAGCCATTGTAACATTTTATTGTTGCCAATTAAATTATAACATTTGCGTAAAAATAAATAGATATGAACTAAAAACGTGATTTATTAATTTATTGGCGCATGCAAGAATGAATTTGATATATTATTTTCATATACGTGGCAACGGAATATTTCTTTTTAAAAATGAATATATAAAGTCATTCATTTTCAATGAATGTGTTCTCAATCCATTTTGTGCATTAAAACTATCCCAAGCTACCTGTTAAAACTCAAATATACTGAAGGACACGTTCACTTAGCTAGAAACACGGGAGTTTAGCCTTGACGCGATGATTTATATAACTGAATTGACATTGAAACATAGCAGACGATTTAGTTTTGAGAAAGAATTGCAATCATGAAATACGTGTATATTCTAATTAAGAAAGTCTGAAAGTGGCATTGAAATGTAACAGACGATTTAGTTTTGAGAAAGAATTCCGAGCATGAAATATGTGTATATACTTTTCCTATAATAATTATCAGATTTGCTACGTTTTAATATTGAATGTGTTCTCAATCCATTCAAACGTTATTGATATTTTTTCAATAATAATAATCCATTCCTTTTCATGTGAACATGATTAACTGCGTGTACCCGAACATCAGAGAAAATCTCCTGAATCAGAAATGGCATCAAGATCGTGCAATACTGGCACCTCTGAACGTCAATGTTGAAGAAATTCATACAAGACGAATTCATACAAGAAACAATTGAAGCTGATTCGAGAATATTTTTCTCAATAAGTGCGTGAATGATGATGAAGCCACAACCTATCCAGAACAATTTTTAAATTCTTTGAACCCTAATGGATGTCCACCACATACATTTAACTTAAAAGTAGGATCCCCAATTATGCCTCTTTGACATTTCGACCCTTCAAAGTTCCGCAACCGTTCAAGATTAACAGTAAAAAATTAAATGCTTAAATCATTCAGGCAACAATCTTAATTGGACCGTATGAAGGGGAACAAGTTTTCATTCCCAGAATTCCAATCATTCCTACAGACTTGCCATTTTCTTTCAGAGATTACAGTTTCCTGTTCGGCTTGCATTTGCAATAACCATAAACAAATCACAGGGGACAGTCATTAAAAGTTACTGGACTGAATCTGACAGAAGAATGTTTTTCGCGTGGTCAGCTATATTTGGGAATGTCTAGAGCAAGGAATCAATCAGAATTGTACATTGTCGCAGATGATAAAAAACAAACAAAAATGTTGTACTGGCAAGTATTAAAATAACAACAAATTAGTTAATAAATGAATTTTTTGTTGCTGAAAAAATTAAATTAATTTGTTTAAGAATTCTTATTACTCTAGAACATCATAACATGAGGCTAATCAATGAAAAAAAATAATAACAGAAACTGAATCCTGAGCGAAGCCGGGTAATAAATGTAGTAAAAAAATGCAATTGATGTAAAAAAAAACAAAAAATATATTTATAGAAAAATCGTAAGGGATATTTTTATAGACAAAATAATGTAGATGAAAATATTCAAATTAAATCTGATAGGACATACTTAAGAATATAGTACAGTTAATACAGTACAGTTTGAGGAACATATATTTAACTGTATTGTAATATTTTTTTGGATAATGCCCAATCGTCTGCCGCATTAGAAAGAAAAGAAAGAATTTTTTTTGTCTATTTCGTTGATATGCACGTGACGCAAAATTAATTTAAAGTATCACAACAAGAAAAGAAACCACTTGATCAGCATTTAATAAATTAAATTCTAAAAATGGAGCTTTAAAAATTCACCAAAAATCATAAAACATAGATACAAATTCGAAAAAGATTTTATTTTAAAGGACTTTTTATGATCTTTCCCGTGATATAAATTTTATAACCGCCAAATTATTCTTTTAAGTGCAAACTTAAAAAAATACTGAAACAGCTTAAAAATTTAATTTTAAAAAATCTAAGAAGAATTCTTCAAAAATCTTTCTTAGTGCACCTCTACACTATAAGAAGAATCGCCATGCACAATTTCAGCACTATAGGTCGAGCGGTATGGTCTGTGCGTTATATATCAGTCAGTCAATCAATCAGTCAGTCAGTCAGTCAGGGAACTGTTTTATATATATATATATATACAGATTAGTAAACTTAATAGCAAATGTAAAATCTTATGAAAACTTAAAAATCAAAGCAATTTTTGAGCTTGCATCTGCTTTACTAGCTGTAAAATTCCTGTGAAACTGAAACTCTATGTCACAGATAATATATGAAGGATTTTTAAGCAAAACCGGGACTCTTTTATACTAAAGGTCAGAAAATGGGAAATATACAAGTACTTCAAGAATTTGAACAAAAAGTTCAGAAAAAAAAACATTTTGTGTTCCCAATTTTAAAAAATTGTTGAAATTTAAGTCATTTTGAAATGATCAAACCAATTTTTTTTTTATCACTCCTGGTTTAGCGGACAACTTCCTGGGTTCTCTCAGACTAAATATGATGTGCAGACTGCCAGTTAGGAACAAATAAATTAGAGCATGCATGATTCATTTTCTGAATAAACATACTATTCGTGATAAACAACTGCAGTAAAAAAACACAAATAAACTTGAGAATAATAACAAATTTAACATAAAAGTAAACTTAATACCAACATAAAAGTCTAAGAAAACTTAAAATTTAACATGAAGTAAACTTAATATCAACATAAAAGTGTAAGAAAACTTAAAATTTAGCATAAAAGGAAACTAAATATCAACATAAAAGTGTAAGAAAACTTAAAATTTAGCATAAAAGTAAACTAAATATCAAAATAAAAGTCTAAGAAAACTTAAAATTTAACATAAAAGAAAACTTAGTATCATACATAAAAGTCAAAGAAACTTAAAATTTAGCATAAATATAAATTTAATATCAAACATAAAAGTCTAAGAAAACTTAATGAATGAGATTTTTGAGCTTTTTGTTAAATTGTTTCTATGTTTGGAAATACTTTTAAATACAATGCGTCTTTTTTTACATGTATTTTAATTAATTTTCTAAACATCTCTAAAAAATTTTCTAATTTTTTTCAACACAAAAAAGAAAAAAACTTTTTAGCGATAATTGTCAATAACCTAATGCCGTGTAATAACAATTACCTAAAAATTTCAAATTTTAAACCTTTTTTAAAAAATTAATTTTCCGTATTTAAAAAAAAAGAAAAGAAACAGAATTGAAATAGATACATTTGGGTAGAATATTTCTAATCTGCGATTAGAAAAGAACTCCGAAGAAAATTACCTAGCTTCGCACAATGGGATTCAAGATTTGCAATGTTAACTGAAGCTGTTCTGTTTCTTCCCTTTTTCTCAAGAAGTAAATTGGTGTAGTTTCACGTTCTATATTTTCTGTTTCTTCGTTTCCCACCTTCCATTAAAATGGAGACATGTGGAGATGCAGAATCTGAAAGTGACCATATATATCTTGCTGGCTTGATTGCTAAAATCAATTCTCTCTGAATGACCAGAGATTTAATGGATTCTGACAGGATCACATGACTTGAGATATGTGATTACTGTTCTTTTTCTACGACTCACCACGTGTCACTTTACTCCTCTCTCTGGCTTCAAGCACTTCCAATGTTAAACTCATTATCTTATTTTTAAAACATTTAGGTGTTCACTTTATATGTATATATATATATATATATATATATATATATATATATATATATATATATATATATATATATATATATATATATATATATATATATATATATATAAATATATATATATATATATATATATATATATATATATATATATATATATATATATATATAATATATATATATATATATATATATATATATATATATATATATATATATATATAAATATATATATATATATATATATATATATATATATATATATATATATATATATATATATATATATTATATATATATATATATATATATATATATATATATATAAATATATATATATATATATATATATATATATATATATATATATATATATATATATATATATATATATATATATATATACAGGGTCATCGAAAAAGGTTGGGCACATTACGAAAGCTCATAATTCTAAAATAAATTGAGCAAACGCAATAATATTCTTTTCAAACAACTTGGCAAGTGTCCAAGATTTCTAAATGTAACTGGTACGCAAACGTGACGTTGAACGTTGCGCAGAAGCGATGCGAGATGGATGAGGTCTTCGTTGGGCTTTCCGTCAGTGCAATTGCGACCGTTCAGGAGAAATCTCAATTTGTGTTGTGGTTAGCGGAGTATAAATCTGTTAAAACAGTTCAGCGAAATTACCGCCATATTTATCGCAAACAACCATCGCTTGAGCTTTCTCCTGAACGGTCGCCATTGCACTGACGGAAAGCCGAACGTAGACCTCTTCCACCTCGCATCGCTTCTGCGCAACGTTCAACGTCACGGTTGCGCACCAGTTACATTTAGAAATCTTGGACACTTGCCAAGTTGTTTGAAAAGAATATTATTGCGTTCACTCAATTTATTTTAGAATTATAAGCTTTCGAAATGTGCCCAAGCTTTTCCGATGACCCTGTGTAACATTTAAATCTTCCCTTTAGCGTAATAAGTTTTGCATGTTTTAGTTACGTTTGTGCAGAATTAATTAGTTATGTGAATTGTTTTTCTCATTATAATTCAGTGGTATTTCAATGTTTTTTATTACCGTCTTTTTATTTTTAAATGATCAATGTTTAGCTTTAAATGGATTCCCGGGATCCCTGTCTTTAATTAAAGGGAAGAAAAATTAAAATCTGTGAAAGTGCTGGTCTTTATGGCATTATGCATTTATACTATGAGCAATTAAAATTTGGGATATTTGTTTTATACGATCGTTAACGATATCTTTGATTTTTATGATAGAGCTGAAAAGATATTTTCTATACTGTAATCCTTTGTGAGAAAATGTAACATAAATTTTACTAGACTGTTATGAAAAAGAGTTTCAGCTGATGATGGTGAGATAAACAAATCAAACCTTAAATATACCTGATATTACCCCTTGTTATATCTGTATTTTTTCTTTTGGTTTAACAAACGGAATTTTCTTTCTATTTCTAAAGAGACTGAAAATTCTGAACTAGATTTTATTCGATATCCTTGTATAACACGTAGGCATGATTTAATTTCTTTATTATGTTTCAAACTGAAAGCGCCTGTTTAATATTTTCCTTATTTATGTAATTAAGCTAAATTTAATTACATAATTAAGATTTAATTAATTTTAGTTTACTTTATGGGAGTTAAAATGTTATAACAATATTACATTCAACAATGCGTCTAAACCACGTGTATTAAAATTATTCTTTTATGCAAGTCCATACGTAAGTGAATATTATGGAATGCTTAGTCATAAAAAGATTTTAAACCTAGAAAATATGTAAGCTGTACTTTTAGATTTCTTTGAAAACCTGACTTTTTACTGCAATTAATTTACTTTTGAAAATACAAAACATTTTATCAGAAAAAATAAAGTATGCATGTGAAAAGTTGTATTTTATCGAGATCTAAATTTCACGTCCATAAATTTCCTCCTCAGAAAACAAAGTACTTGAAAAATAATTAGAAATATTTTTAACGGCATTTGTTTGAGGCTGTTCAAAATGTTAAATCGTTCTTCCTTTTTCTGTTAAAAAGTACATAAAGAAAAACCCGTGATTAAAAAAATTCTTAAAAAAAATGAGTGTTTTAAAGAGTCAAGGTATTGGGCGGATATGAAAAACAACTTTCATGTTTTCGTAAAACTGAGGACTGTTTTGCAGGTTAAGATGAAAATCAATTACATCTAGCATTCGTTTTAATTAACTGCAAAAAGCTAATGGTCCGTATTGATTGCTTCTTTAACGAAAATAGAAACTGCGTGAAGAAAAAGTAAATGTCGATTCCTAACTTCAGGGTAATTCAAAGTTCTCGGATAATTTGAAATTATAATACTTTTTGACAGGCAATTTTCGTGCCATAGCCCAGTGATCTACAAACTGTGAGGGGCCAAAAGTTCTAGAGGTGTTGCGCATAGTTTGAAGTAAATTTATATCCTATTGAATTATTTAATTAAAAAAGATTCTTTAAATTTTGCATAACTACATATATTTATTATTTTTATTTATAACTAGCCGGGCTTCGCTCAGCTATCGAATCACTTGACACTCGAATTACAGTTCCCTTGAATAAAATTTTTTTTTTCAATTTTAATTGCCAAAAAACCTCAAAAAATCAGTACATCTTCACATGATCTATTTATGATCAAAAAGCTAAAATTAAAAATATGAAAAATAGAAAAATAATTAAAAATTAGGCACACGATGAAACATTTCTTTTCAGTGATTCAATTTTGAGTGAGAATCACGCTGTGTTTACAGTGAAAACATGACGGTTACGTTTTTTTTCGGTGGAGTATGTATTTAGAATTGAAATATCTCTAAAACTATCAAAGTAGCAGAATAAGTGTATTCAGAGAAAATTATCAGTTTTTAAAGCTCTTTCCAAATGTGTAACATTTATGTACTTTCATGAAAAAAAAAACATCGATTTCGACATTTTCAAACATGGCCGAATTTCATAACGAATGCCGTACCGTAAACGGTCTACCCGGAACAGTTTCCCGTTTCCGGCCAACAGACAAAGTTTTCCTTACATTTATATAGACATTTGTATGTTGTTGTTGTTGTTGTGGCTTATTCCTCAAGGTCTGGCCGACAGCTAAACCAAGTCCAAAAGTACGTGGAGTCTGAAAGAGTCATACACGAGAAGAGACGTAGTAAATAGGTCCTTATGCAGTAGCCCAATGCAGTTCAAAAAAGGAGGTCGGTGTTGAAGCATATTTAGTGCAGATTCGAAAAGTTTTATGTTCATTGATAAAAGTAAGACACCCGATGTGCCCAATCACGAGTCTGCCGATGGTGACCTGGACTACCCTGTCCCCATTAATTGTGAAGGCACCACCAGGAGATTTCCCAGAATACCCGGAGTGGGATCGAGGAGTCAACCATAATTTCTGTTTTGATATCTTTATTTTTGAGCATATTTCGGTAAAAGTCAGGCCGACACCTGAGGTTGATGGACTAGAAACACCATCATTTGCAAGATTGTCAGAGGTCTCGTTATATTTATCTCTCTATTCTAAAAAGAGATAACTCCAGCCGCCGCTGCCGCCGCTGTCAAAAACTTGTCACGCTATCTCCTCCGAAACCGCTGGGGGTATGGGGTTATAGACCGATACCAATAAATGCAGAAAAATGTGGGGAACAAAGTGAGACTTGTCTCATCTTCGTCGGACTTAGTTTTTTAAAAATTTTGTTTGTGGGAAAATATTGACTTTTTCATCTTCAGCTTACGATAACTTGCCAAAAAATTATCGTAGAATTTTAATCTTTTTTACAATCTAAGACTACAAACATTTCTCTTTGAAACTAGACCTCATTTGTTTAAAAATATTTTAAAACAGACTAATATTTTCATCAAAAAATGAAACACAGTTTTTCAAGAAATATCGCCCCCTATGTGGATGTAATATCGATGCTCCTCTAGTTTTTATCTTACAAAGAAAATATTTACATCATCTGGAAGCTGAAAGTTTTCTTATTCATATAAACCTCATTTCAAGTCTCTATCTTAAAATTTCGATTTTGAATTGAATTTTAAAGCTGATAATTCAACAGTGATGAAAAGCCCTTCGCATAAGGGTGACAACAGTAAATGGATGGAATCTGTTACATTGCTGGAGAATCACCCCTATGTATCTCGCTATTAGCCATAACAGAGAAGCGAGCGTAGCGAGCCTAGGGGCGAGGCCCCTAGTATGTTAAAAAATATATGATGTGATATTGTTAAAGAAGCCGTCAAACAGTCTTACAATAAAAACTCCATCAGCAATAGGCTATAGTTGCATTGCTTCCATTTACTTCTACCTATCTGCGTGATACTTGCTTTTCAAAAGGAGAAGGTATAAAAACCAAAGAACTAACAAAACTCAGGCTGCTTGGTACTTACCCTATTGGATTAACTCACCTCAATTTTAACCTATGGAGGAAATTTTTGTACTATCTACAGCTCCATAAATGCTGATAATCCATTCTAAATGGAATTTTCAGATAGGAAGAACTTTTCTGCACCTTGCAACAGAATTCCTTTTATAAATTTTGTCCACCAAAGGAATTTAGGAGCGTTTAAAACACACTAGACCATATTTTCCCCCGAATAATTTAAATTTAACAATATTATTTGCATGTTTAAAAAAACCAAAAATGCCCCAAGTTGTAAAAATTATTTTTCTTTTAAGGAGTACAGTTTAAAAAAATATCTTTTAATCTAAGTCGGCAATCCTTGGACTGCTTTTCTCCATAGATTAACATTGAGATGAGCGAATCCAATAGGGTTAGTACACATCAGTCTTAACCTGTTGCATGTTTTACCGTAGACTCTGTATTATGCCGGTATATTATGCCTGTGGGACTTTATATGGACGAAATAAATTTAGACTTTATTACATGTAATCTTTTGGAAAAGCCACTATTCAGTATTCAGAAAAGTTTCAGAAAAATTCAAGCAGATTTCAACATTGCAACGCTATGAAACTATATTTTGAAATAGTTTAATTGAATATTTCATATTCCATTTTTGTTATTATTTCTAGCTGCAAATAGTAGACCAATTTTCTCCGTAGGTTAACACTGAGTTGAGCGAATCCAATTGGGTTAGTACACCACAGCCATAACACGGAAAAAGATGATACGAGAGTAGCACTCTCCAATATTTTCCCAAATATTGAAAAACGATTATCTGAAACCTATGCTCAACCTTCTCATTAATTTATTTTTTCTATTTTAGATTGAGATAGGCAAATGAAATTTCAGAATTTCAGTGTTTTAATATGAAGCTAATAATTTTGAAATCCTGCTCTTATATATTTTTTATTTTTGATAATTTTTGTCCAAATCAAACACAAAATATACATTAACTAGCCGCTGTGCGACCAGCATGGTCGCTTTTAGTTTCATATTTTCTTTTGAAAAACAACTCAATTGAAAGAAACAAATATATGGAATTTTACCATTACCTGTCATCATAAATATACGTCGTTAAGTGGTAGTGGGAAAAAATTTTAATCATTAAAAAATTCTCTATAAGGCTTATTCTAAACCATCATGATTAAAAAATGTGAATTTCTATTACTTCAGAACAGAGTTAAAGGTAAGACTGAGAAACCCAACACCAATGATTTTAAAAATTTCATCCCTCTCTGTATGTAATATTTTTCAAAATTAAGATATTTACACTTTATCGTTACACTAAAAAAGAAATTATTGGAGAAAAATTTTTTCACTTAAAAAAAAGAGTAAAAATTCAGCAAGTACTAAAATATAGTATGTATTACATCACCCTCTGTATGTACTATTGTTCACAATTCAGATATCCACACTTAATCATTTCAAATAAAAAATTGTTGGGAAAAATTCTTTACTTATAAAATGGAGTAAAAATTCAGCAAGTACTAAAAAAGTGTAGAAAATTAACTTTTACTTACTATTAAGGTATTATAAAGCAATTATTATTATATTACTATGATATTCCTAAAACTTCTTGATTTACGCACTTGAGTATTTCAGAAGTAGGAGATACTACAGTGACGGAATCAAAAGAACGGACTCTAGATAAACTTAATACAACTGTCCATGACTAAACACTGGATTTGATAGGTCAAAACATGTTTTGTCAAAAGTTTGTCCTCTTACATACATTTAGAAAAACTGATGGAACAAATAAATAAATTAAAATTATCTCGTGAATAAATTAAAATTATTCACTAGTAAAATACAACAATTAAATTGCACCAAATTACGTTTTATCGTCGAGCCACTGCACACACGAGGTTAGCCGCTAATGTTTACATTTGGTAGTTGCAGCCGTTGCCATTCGGAGTGTCGAAATATCGTCGATTTTTGTGCCGCATACATACGCGTTTTATATATATGGATTTTTTGTATGAAGTTTTAGACATATGAGATTTGTCAAAAACAGGTGCGGAAGGTGAGAATGATAAGTTTTTATTGTTATACAAAATAAAAACATAAAAAATCTACAGTTCATTGATGTTTAAATTTATGTGAAAAAATTTGCTGTTTTCTAATTTCCTATTTTCTTTAACATTTTCCTAATTAAATAAAAAATGCTACAACCGAAGAATTTTCATTGGGGGGGGGGGGGGAGATACCGAGTGTTTTTTGTTTTTTTTTAAACTGAGGGTCTAAGTCGAAAAAGGTTTGCTCCCATAAAAGCAATGATTTGCAGGAGGGGCTAAAATGTGATAATCTGATTACCTTTTCGCAACACTAAATGGTTCTGTACTGAATGTATTGCACAGTTAGAGAGATAAAGAATCCTGCATGGAGCCGGCACTTCAGTTGTTCAGATGTCTAATTTAATTTTACGTTCAACGTCATCTGTCCATCAAAATAGTAACAAAAAGAAACAACTTTCCCTTCCCTCTAGCTGTAATAACCTTCAATGTTTCCCTTATCCAATTTATTTCTTTTTTTAAACGCCATCTATCGGTCTGAATGGGAACTAAAATTATAATTTGTTTCTGATCCACAAGAAAATATGGTTTGGTTTTCAAGGAATGAAATTTGGGAGGGGCTAAGATACCTTCTTATGATTGTTTAATACATTAACGGTGACATCGTGATATTTAGTCCAGATTGGTAATAATTTAAGTCTATATAGAATATAGAAAGTATAGAATTTTACATGTAGGTCCTATAGAAAGGCATCTATTTAGTATGTAGAAAAGATAATTCTACAGAAAGACTATATAGAATATAGAATATAGACAATCTAAAACGTCATTTAATTTTGATACCATATCAAATGTCAGTGAAAACTTTTTCCTATATTCGCCAAGCATTATATAAATTACATTTTACAATTTTTTTAAATATGAGAAAATTTTACGGTTCGTATCTGAAAATTCAATTGCTTAAAATAACAGTTTTCGTCAAATATACCACTAGTGTACTATGTAAATGGGACTAAAATATGTCTATTAAAAATATCTTTGAGTGTTTCCAATAATAATAGTTGCTAAACAATGTTAAATCAAAGACCAGCAAAGACAGAAATTGATTTGTGTAACGCAGTATGAGCAGAAAATTCATGCGCATGTGTAGATAGCTATCCAAATGGAATGAAAAAGTATCACATAATTTCCTTACAGAGGACGTTAATTACGGTTAAATCTCGTATTTAACTATTTTCCTGGAACCGCTGAAGTAATCGTTAAATCGGGGAAACGTTTTTATCGAATTCGGAACCAGCATTTACCAAAACGGAAAATTTTCGCTCCATAATTATCGATGGTCGAATTTCCTTTCCCACTTTGTGAGAGTAAAAGTTTACGTTGTCAATAAACTAACTCAAAATCCTTCAGAGCAATTTTAATTCTTCCTCTTTTTAAGCATTAAAAAAAAATGTCAAAAACTATACACTAACACACATGTGACTAAGTCAACTTTGTTGCTTCGTTGCTTCTCACAAGCAATTCACCGTCCTGAGAAAAAAGGTCATCGTAAATGTACTTTGAAATGTACTTTGAATGCAGAACTTTTTTATCTTGTTCTTAAATAATCCTCTTTAGAAACAAACGGCTAAGATCTATTTAAAACGGGGCACTGAATTCTAAGTGAGTCTCACGTAAATAGATTTTTAATTTTTTTGAGTTTGTGATGTCATTATTCTTAAGTAACGTTTTCATTTGTCGTTATTTTAATCTGTAACCGTCCTTTTAAGTTAATTCTTTCCTAGACTACTAATACCGCGTACTATGGCGTCACTTGCAACAGCTAAAATTAAAACAGCTAGATTAAATAACATTAAGTGATCAAGAAAGAGGTATGAAAAGGGAGTAAAAACTTACTTGTCTAAGTACTCAACATTTTTGAGGGCAATTTCAAATCTTCCTCTTCACGAGATGAATTTTTGAAAATAAAGAATCAGATTATGCCAAATATACACATGTGGTAACATATGTGACTAGGTCAACTGTGTTGCTTTGCTGCTTCTAACAAACAATTCATTGTCCTCAGTAAATGTTCAGTATAAATATACTTGAAATTAATGCAAAACATTTATTATCTTATGCTTAAATTCTCCACTTTAAAAACAGTGGAGATATGTTTAATACGAGGAACTGGATTCTAAGTGTGTCTGATGTAAAAAGATTCTTATAAGTATATTTTGACTTTGTGACATCATTACTCTTGAGTTGCATTTCGATTTTTCTTTATTTTAATCAGTAACAGGTCTTTTATGTTTATCCTTTCCTAGACTTCTTTTCACCCACATCCTGAGTATTAGGACGTCACTTAGAACAGTTACATAAAATTAGATGAAATAAAAGCAAATGATCAAGAAAGAGGTGCTAAAGGAGAGCAAAAATTTACTTGCACGGGAACTCAACTTCTTTCAGAACAGACGAGAATTCAAAAACAAAGAATCGAGCAATGTCAAATATGCCCGCGTGGTAAAACTACATGTGATCACTTAACGAGCAGTTCAATTTTCTGGGAAGAAACAGGTTGCCATAAAAAGGAAACAAATGAAAAAACAGGAGAAAATATAAACAAGGTAAAAAATAAGAGAGGAATTTGTTAAATAGAATTCAAGGTAAACTCAGTCCAGGTGAAAGAATTCGTTAAAACAAGGAGACTATTAAATTCAGGATTGCAAATCGCTTTCACAGAATTTAATTTTTTACCAGCTTTTCATTTATTTTAATATTTTTATTGAAATCTTCCGAACGACTTTAAAACTATCCCTCCCAAGAAGCACACATCGGGTCCGACCTGGCCGAAGCCCAACTGGGATAAACCCGACGGTGCGGATAGACCCGCAGCATTAAACTATCCCTCATAGAAGATTTTGTTCGTACTTTTTTTAAAAAGCGCGCTTACCCTAATGTGTGCTTGTTTGCATTTCTGTCTTTTTGTATTTCTGTCTTTTCATTTGTGTTCTTTAGGATTGTATATGTACTTGCATTTATGGTGCGTTGATTCCTAAGTGCAAGATGCCCGTGTACTTTCATTTGATTTGACTATCTGTTTCAATGGGGATCACGGGGCCTTGGGATGTCTTTTGGTTAGACCTGCATCCTATTCAGAAAATCCCTCCTTTAGGTAACTGATTTGGTTAGGCCTCCTGATGACGAGACCAGTCGCTTACCTCTATTTTTTCTTTAGTTCCGTTACTGCGGCAAAATCTTGCCTTATGGTGCTTTGAGTCCGAAGTGCGGGATGTCTGTTTGTATTTGTCTGCATTTTTATTGATAATAATTGTTTTGTTCTGTTGAATTATTTAATTTTAGTTATATATATATATATATATGTGGGTTCGGGAGCCTGCCTCGGCCCACTTAGTTAATTACCATTAATTGTCATTGTCCTGTGTGATGCCAGCACCTAGCGCCGTGTCAGCACCTAGCGCCGCCCAGCGGAAGGAAAGGCGCGCGAGAGGGTGAATCCCCAGCAGAGAGCCGTCAGACGTTGGACGGAGACGAACTATGACGCGTTTGTCTGTTAGCAGTAGACGACTGCTCCTTCATTTGTCTAGAATGTTATTAATTAACGACGTCCTTTTTGTAAATATATTGTAAATAATAAGGTTTCATTAAATGTTAGTATAGTTATCCTAGTATTCGTTTATAATAGTTTAAGTATTTGTTTTAAATTACCCGCTCGACTATCCTGTACCACACTCAGAAGTGGGATTCCCATCAAAATTAGGATCCAGATTGATATTCGGATTCCAGATTTTAATTAGTGCGCGTACGGCAACCTAGATTGACTAAAGACTTTATAGTGTTACTGTGACTTCTTATGGACTACCATTGAAAGACGACATACAATTCAAAGGACGTGGATATCGCAAGCATCTTGACGCAAGCATCTTGAAAAGGTACGTGACCTTTTTGTCATTTTTCAACATGAAACTGGGGGAAATAAGAGAAATTAACAGTGCTTTAAAAAACTTTCGATCAGACAAGATCAAGCTATTGCACCGTTTAATATTCGAGAATGATGGTGATAAGTCAAATAAAAAACGCATACGCGAGTTCGAAGGCTTTGAATTCCCCATAGACAGTGATGCGTTTCAAAAGAAATTAAAAAAAATAGACGGCGCGTTTTCGCTCGCCGAATTTATCACTATTGCGAATGTCATAAATATTCCCTTTGACGGGGCAAAGGCCGAAGTGGCCAGGAGAATTTTGTCTATGCTTTGTGGAATCGAGGCTTTCGCGCAGAGCCGGAGTGTTGTGTCTTCTGACTCTGAAGGCGAAGATGAAGTAAACAGCAGCTGTGATTTTTCAGCACAGTATGACGGGCGAAAAAAACAAAATATGGCGGATTCATCAATGCAGTGCGAAGATGTAAATAACAGTAGCTTTTTTGCAAACTCTGTTTTGCCAAGTGTTAGCATCAATTATGCTGACATCGAGAGTACTATGTCTAAGTTTAACGCAGAGCCTCACGAGAATGTAATCAATTGGATCGATCATTTTGAAAGTATGTCGATATTATTTAATTTGTCAGAACTGCAAAAATTTGTTATGGCCAAAAGGTCTTTGGGTGGAAATGCCTTATTGTTTGTTAGGACGGAACCCAATATTAATTCATGGGCCAAGTTGAGACAGGCCTTGATCGATGAATTTTCCTTTGAAATAAATTCAGCGAACTTACATGAGCTGTTGAGTAAAAGGAAAATGAGAGATTCTGAAACTGTTCAGGAATATTTTTTAAAGATGAAAGAATTATGCCATTGCGGTAAAATAGAGGAATCTGCTTTGATGCACTATGTAATTAAAGGAATTAGTGATAGGCCCGAGAACAAAATAATTTTGTATGGATGTAGGAATTTAACAGATTTTAAAGAAAAGCTTAAAATTTATGAAGTAATAAAGAATGATTCGGCCAAGAGTAAAGTTTCTTTCGATAGAGGTAAAACCAGATATGGCTTTAATGACCGAGTTAATGCTGTTGATAAAATGAAATCGAGATATGAGCATAGCGATAAATTTAATTCTAAAGATGAAAATGTAAACAAAACGAAGTACACTAGTGGTTATGAGCAAATGAGAGACAATAATTTCGATAACAGCAAAAATAAGATTTGTTTTAATTGTGGTGAAAAGAATCACATTTCGAAATATTGTATCCATAAAGACCGAGGGGTCAGATGTTTTTCTTGCCAGGGCTTTGGGCATCGTGCTTCAGCGTGTCCTCAAGCCAATTCGAAGCCGGAAGCTGATGTATTGAGCATTCAGTCAGAACCGAAACTGAGCATTAAAATAATGATTGATAATTTAAGCATGAGTTCGATAATTGATACGGGAAGTCAAATGACGTTACTTCGCAAATCTGTGTTTGATAAATTAACTGTTGATCAATTAATGCCATCAAACTCTTCTTTAATTGGGTTTGGTAAATGCGTAGTGAAACCACTAGGTTCTTTTGAGGGAAATATTGAAATTGATGATTTTAAGTGTAAGGCAAATGTTTGTGTTGTTGAAGATAATGTTATGTTTTGTGACGCCATCGTGGGACTTAACGTAATAATGCAGGGGGAAACGATAATAAATAAAGACGGGATTTCGATTAAAAATAAATCCCCGCGTGTGGAAGAAAGTATCGTGTTATCTGTCATGCCAATTGAATCAACTTTTGATGAGGTTGAACTGAACATTGAGCCTGAGGTGCCAAAAATTTTCAATGATAAGGTGCAACAATTGGTTTTGAACTATGCACCGCATAAAACTAAGACGTCAAATGTCGAATTGGACGTTCTGGTAAGAGGCAATGAACCTATATTCCATCAGCCCCGTAGATTACCATTTTCAGAGAAAAAGGTTGTTGAAGCTCAAGTAGCTGAATGGTTAGAGCAAGGGATAGTAGAACCCAGCTCTTCGGAATATAGTAGCCCCGTCGTAATTGTAAAGAAAAAAGACGGAACACCTCGTTTGTGTATAGATCACCGGAGATTAAACAAAGTAATAGTAAAGGACAGATGTCCTCTCCCGTTAATTGAGGAAGGTAAAATTTCTCCATCCCATTTAAAAACCAAAGCCGTCCTTAATTTTCCCGAACCATCTAATTTGAAGCAAGTTCATAGTTTCCTGGGACTGACCGTATATTTTAGGAAATTTATCCCAAAATACTCAGATATTGCTAGACCGTTGAGTGACCTCCTGAAGAAAAATCGAAAGTTTAAATTTGGGAAAAAGGAAAGAAACTCCTTTTATCAATTGAAATTGCTGTCATGTCATATGAAATCTCATTCTGAAGAACGACCTCATAAATGTGGTGTATGTGAAAGAGGTTTTAAAACTCTTGCATCTTTGCAAAATCATGTTAACACTCACACTGGAACTCGACCGCTTTGTTGTCGTGATGGTGATACATCATTCAATACATCTGGAGAGTTGGTTCGTCATGTTCGATATAGGCATACCCATGAGAAACTTTATAGCTGCACAGAATGTGACTATGCGAGTGTGAAGCTCAGTAAACTGAAGCGACACATGCGATGCCATACCGGTGAACGTCCTTATCAGTGTCCTCATTGTACATATGCAAGCCCTGACATGTATAAACTTAAAAGTCATTTGAGAATTCATATGCAGAAACTTCATACCAGTGGCAAGCCTTTGAAGTGCAAACGCTGTGGAAAGACATTTCCTGATCGGTATTCATACAAGCTGCATGAAAAAACACATGAAGGCGAAAAATGTTTCAAATGTGATCTCTGTCCATATGCCTCCATTTCTCAACGTCACTTGGAGTCTCATATGTTGATTCATACCGATCAAAAGCCTTTACGTTGTGATGAGTATGATCAAGAATTCAGGCAGAAACAGCTGTTGAGAAGACATGCAAAACGACAGATTCTTAAAGTTCAAGATGAGAACCGGAAGACGTACAACTTACGGAGGAAAGAACCACAACCTTATAGACTTTACGACGTGATCAAAGAAGGGAGCCACGAAGGACTTAACTACACGACGACATGCGCCGAATTTTTAAAACCGTGGTGTGTTGTGCCCAAATAAAAAAATAAAAAAAGGAAGAAGAAGAGATGCCGTGTCTACAATGCCTTTACGATGACGACTTGGACTGGAACAACGGACATTCCGCCATGACCCTGAACTGAACTATTTGTTAATGACTTTTTATTTTTATTTTTTTAGTTTCTTCTTTTGTGTGACGTTCCAGTGACGAAAAGACGATGGCACCTTTGATGTAAGGACCATACAACGACGAAGACGGAGCCAAGACGAAAAGCTCACCTGTTGCAGACGCTTAATTTGTTTTTCTTTTTTGATTTTGTTTTCTTTTTCATTCTTGCTGTTTAGTTTTTTTTATTTTTGCAGCTGCGCCTGGAGGGCCAGGTGCCTGCAGGACGGCCGATCTGTGGGTTCGGGAGCCTGCCTCGGCCCACTTAGTTAATTACCATTAATTGTCATTGTCCTGTGTGATGCCAGCACCTAGCGCCGTGTCAGCACCTAGCGCCGCCCAGCGGAAGGAAAGGCGCGCGAGAGGGTGAATCCCCAGCAGAGAGCCGTCAGACGTTGGACGGAGACGAACTATGACGCGTTTGTCTGTTAGCAGTAGACGACTGCTCCTTCATTTGTCTAGAATGTTATTAATTAACGACGTCCTTTTTGTAAATATATTGTAAATAATAAGGTTTCATTAAATGTTAGTATAGTTATCCTAGTATTCGTTTATAATAGTTTAAGTATTTGTTTTAAATTACCCGCTCGACTATCCTGTACCACATATATATATATATATATATATATATATATATATATATATACATATATACATATATATATATATATATATATATATATATATATATATATTTATATATATATATATATATATATATATGACACGCAGCTTATTCTTACCCATCTTCATCATGTCGTCTCATCTCACGTTACTCCATCTTAACCTATTCCTAAATAATTATTAATGATATAGCAGTCAGTGATTAAAGGCCTGTCGCAAAGGACTACAATTTAAATACACTTAAGAATTTATTTCCGAATATTAATTAACCCCGATTCAATCTATAAATTATCTGCCAAGCCGTCATCTTCTTACTCGCGATGCGTGACCAACCCGATTGGAAATCTATCCCGTTCTGCTTTAAAACGCTATTGTTTCAAACCGTCTAATGCTATAGCGCATGCACGTGACGTATGCACCTAAGATGGACCCAAAAGCGCGGCCTAAGTCTGCTACTATTAATAGATTCTCTCTTTGTTCGTTCAAATAGGGAAATTTCCTATCCGCGGCGCGTTTCGACATAAGTGATATATGAAAATAGTGGCGTTTTACGCTAAGAAATTAACTACACTGAAGCTCCCCTGTAAATTATTTAATTATTGTTCTTTTTCTAATTAATTCTTAACACACACATATATACATATAGAGAGAGATAATATATATATATATATATATATATTTATAGATATAAATCCAGACCAGGTCTTTATAGGCTAGCGGGAAGCAATGTGCAGATCCGGTTTACAAAGGCACCACAAGTGTAGGAATCCGACTTGTGGGGGCCGACTTGTCAGGGGCCACCTCAATTTTGACCAAACACTCCCAGGCAGGGCCCGACTTTGCAAAGGCTTCGGCAAAGCCTTTGCAAAGTCGGGCCCTGCCTGGGAGTGTTTGGTCAAAATTGAGGTGGCCCCTGACAAGTCGGCCCCCACAAGTCGGATTCCTACACTTGTGGTGCCTTTGTAAACCGGATCTGCACATTGCTTCCCGCTAGCCTATAAAGACCTGGTCTGGATTTATATCTATAAATATATATATATATATATATCTATATATTATCTCTCTCTATATGTGGGACACTCATCCAGGTCCTCCATAAATTGGG
Organism: Dolomedes plantarius; assembly: GCA_907164885.2. Taxonomy (NCBI): domain Eukaryota; kingdom Metazoa; phylum Arthropoda; class Arachnida; order Araneae; family Dolomedidae; genus Dolomedes; species Dolomedes plantarius. The sequence goes on along the minus strand of OU015490.1, from coordinate 109,288,036 downwards.
ACTGGATATTCTCAAAAATTTCGACCAAGTCAAAAATTTGAAGAAGAAAAAAAAATAATAAGTGTTAATTTATTAATTTACTTTTTAATGTTAATAAATAAATTAATGAAATTTTCTCTTGAAATTCAAAATAGATCACAGTCTGAAGTAATTACCCCCCCCCCAAAAAAAAAGAATAAATAAATAAAATAAACGTTTACGGATGTAACTATGATTTCACTATAGTGGGTGCACTGTACCCCCACCCAGAATTTTTTTCTGTATCTGCCACTGCCCCCATTTACTGTATTAACCAAAAACCAAATTTTCAAAAATATGTACAACTTACTACTTAATTAGTGGCCCCATAATTTTGGGGGCCCTGGGCAAGTGCCCCTCTTGCCCATGCGGAAATCTGGGCCTGCTCCCAGGGGAGACATCACAGGGATCTTACCTTCTCTGACCTCATAGAACTTTCCGGTCTACGGACTAAAGGAGACAGTGCACCTTTGACTTGCGAAAAAATTTTTAAATATTGACAAAGGTTTCATAATTTTTAGCAAATTAACCAATGAAGCAAATTGAATGAAAATTTCTTGACAGTAAGATGAAAGATACGTTTTTGGAATAAAAATATAGCATTTGTTAATCGTTTAAATTAATTAGGAAAAGTTAATTAAGTAACATGTTGTTTTGCTATTTTCATAATTACTATTTGTCACTCCGCACATGATAACTCATGTTTACTTTAATTTGTCAGTATGAAAAATACTTTAATTAGTTGAATAGTTTTAAAAAAGTTTTGCAAACATTTCCGCAGAAAACCTTTTGTAAAATTTTTATTACCTAAGATAACTCTAAGCGTTTAGGTAATTATATGTAAAAAGTTAACATTAACGTGTTTAGAAAATTTGAAGTAGTTATCTCCAATAGTTTTTGAGCTATCATGCGCGCAAAGTCAGAAAACCATATTTTGATATAAATGCATTTAAAGTTGAAAATTTGTATCAAAATCACTGTTTGAATATTCACAATTATTTTAATATCTTAATTTGCAATTGTATCACAAAAATAGTGGTAAAATATTGTTCAAAGTGACTTCGTGTTTCAATTAATATAACGAACAAAAAAAATCGATTTTTGAACTTTTTAAAGGTGAACTGACCGCTTAACGTGCCCCAATCTGGCCTAGACCGGGAATTATTTAATTGCACTTGTCGAGATTCTGTCCAAGCGCCCTCAGTACCGAAAGCCGACGTGCTATCACTAGGCTACTTCTGGCCCATCATCTGATTTCTACATATAAATTGCAGATGCAACTTGCTTAACGGAGAAAGAGAAATTTCTTTAAATAATGTGTCAAGAACAAAAAAGGTTTTAAATTTTTGATTTATATATTTTGTAAACACTATCCAATGAGCATGTAGAGCTATTGCTTTATTAAATATTTTTTAAAAAGAACAAGATTTAAATTTTTAATAAAATTTATTTTTTAATTCTTATATGGTGATAGAGGTATTGGTTTAGTAAATATATCTAAGACAAAATGCGCTTTCAATTTTAATTTTAAAAAATTCTAATATGCAGACAGAGCTATTGCTTTGAAAATTTATCTAAAACGAAACGTGTTTTAAATTTTTTAATTAAATAGTTCAAAATAAATTTCTAATCTGCTGACAGAGCTTTTCTGTAAGAAATATATAAAAAAGGGAGCATTCTTTAAAAGGTTTTTAAAAAGTTTCTAATTATTCAAGAATTTTCTTACATGTTTAATGACGCTCTTTCGAAACACAAAGAACTGCAAGCTAAGTGTTTCAGTCCTCATTAACCATGAATTTTCTATTGTAGCACGTACAACCCTAAAACCGAGAAATAACGGATTAAAAAATATTTTATTTTTGATCCCGTATTTTTTCATTTAAATCATTATTGATTATTATAATTCTGGAAACATTCTGCTAAAAATTTGGCATCAATTATTATTTGCATAATTTACTTTTCCGCCATGGCTTCACGGTGTCAAAGGAAATAAATTCATTTTCTGTTGTATTTTTGACATTTGCTGAAATGTCAAACAACCAAAAATATTTTCATCGCTTCTGAAAAATAAAGAATTAAAATTTGTCGCAAGTGCTTCAAAGCATCGATTCCAATAATCGCTTCGCTACGGAGTACATTCAAATTAAATACAACGGTCAATGTATGCAATTAAAGCCAAAAAATTAAATATATATATTTATAATAAATGCTACGATCAATGTATACAATTGATGTAATATATATATATATATATATATATATATATATATATATATATATATATATATATATATATATATATATATATATACATATATATACATTTATAAAAAAAATCGTAAGGGATATTTATTTTTGTGGATAATATTCAATCGTCTGCTGCATTAGAAAGAAAAAAATATTTTTTTGTTTATTTAGTTGTTATGCATGTGACGATAAATTTATGTAAAGTACCAGAAAAAGAAATCACGAGATCAGCGTTTTATAAATTAAATTCTAAAAATTAATATTTAAAAATTCACCAAAATTCAGAAAATCGAGGTACAGGTTCGAAAAATATTTCATTTTAAAGGAATTTTTATGATCTTTCTTGTGATATAAATTTTATAACCCTCAAATTATTATTTGAAATGCAAACTTAAAAAAAGTTACAAAAACGGCTTAAAAATTTAATTTAAAAAATCTAAGAATTTTTCAAAACTCTTTCTTAGTGCACCCCTACACCATATTAAGAATCTCCGTGCAAAATTTTAGCCCTTTAGGTCAAGCGGTTTAGTCTGTGTTTTGTATGAGAGTGAGAGAGTCAGTCAGTCAGTTACGGAACTATTTTTATATATATAGATATATACAGAAGGCCGTTCGCACTTTATGGAAACGATTTTGATAGTTAAGTTTTATGTATAAATGAAATATTTTTTGCGGCGATTTGCTTCTATCTGATAGCCATGGTTCTTGACAATAGGTCTAGCTCGAATTTTCCCATGCAAGTAAACTTTTCCTTAGCACTGTCATGTCAATTTTACACCATTCCTCTTGGACCGTTTTCCAAAGTCCGTTCAGTGTTCTTGGATGCCGTTTTCGTAAGACTCGCTTTAATAAATTGAGAGCACAAACGTCCCTTGGCGAAGCGTCAGGTGATTTTACAGGTATTTAATTAAATAGAATACTTTATTCCTGTTTCTAATTCTTTCTTTGCTAAATCAGCGGCAGTTGATTTAAACGTGGGACTAGAGGCTTTGTCCATATGAATCACTTTATCAATATCCTTTCTATATAATACTGGAATTTTTTCTTCAAAAATTGGTTCTAAAATATTCTGCTGATAATAGAGTGAATTAATTTTGGCTTTACTTGAGACTTTTTTGATTTTTAATTTGCCGTTGTAACAAAATCCTGCAACTGTCATGAATCCCTTTGGGAACTTTTCTGCACACTTACGAGGCCATTTCGTAAGGTCATCTCCGTGAGTTGAGCAATAGAAAATTGATCTTTTTTTCTTACAGTCACATAAATTCGCCCATGCCTTATCGAGTGTTACCACAAATTTTCATTTTTCTGCAGCTAGTTGTTTTTCATATAATTTCCTACGATTTGTTTTTCTTTCAGCAATATGCTTTAGCAAAAAGCAGATGAAATTTAGATTTAAATATATTTTTTAACTTCAAATCTTTATGAATGATTTTACTTCCTTGATATTTACCTGCGTTCGAACAATCATAGGATGAGGTTTCGCAGTCATGTTTTAATTTTTACTTTCAGTTAGACTTTTTTTTCTATTCAAATTTAATATATTATCAATAACTTTTTTAGAAATGCCATAACCGCGATTTTTACACCGCTTCATAATTTGTTGAGACGAATATTTTTCATCTAAAAGCGCAGTTACGTAACCATCGAGCTATCTGTGAATTTTAGGAGCCATTTTCTAAATAAATCTTTTATTTTACATTCTAATCAAAACAAAACATTAGCATGCGATTATTCTGAAGTTGTCAAATTTTTATCTTAAAATGCAATCGGCAAAGATAAATTTCAAAATCGTTTCGTTAAAGTGCGAACGACCATCTATATATATATATACAGTGGAATCTCGATCTATCGTTTTTCAAGGGACCGACTGAAATGAACGATAAATGCGGGAAAACGATAGATGCGGCAACATAACAAAGCAATATGATCGTTGGGACTGCATAAAATGAACGACACATGCGGAAAAACGATGGATCCGAAAACGATCGATCGAGATTCCACTGTATATATATATATATATATATATATATATATATATATATATATATATATATATATATATATATATATATATATATATACATACATATACATATATATATACATACATATATGTATATATACATATATATATATATATATACATATATATATATATATATATATATATATATATATATATATATATATATATATATATATATATATATATATATATATATATATATATATATACATACACAGAGAGAGAGGGAGAGATAGTTGAAATTTTGCATGGCGATTCTTCGTATAGTGTAGGAGCGCACTAAGGAAGATTTTTGAAAAATTCTTCTTAGATTTTTAAATTAAATTTTTATTCAATTATTATTAAATTTTTATTCAATATAATACAATTTCAAAACAAACACACACACACACACATATATATATATATATATATATATATATATATATATATATATATATATATATATGTATATATATGTGTGTGTGTGTGTGTGTGTTTGTTTAGAAATTGTATTCTTAATAAATAACCTACAAATAAAACTTAAAAGTTATTTTTTATGTAATTTTGTCTTGTGATTATTTTTAAAGATATCTGTGAATGTGGTTTTATCATCGCTGTTTCCAGTGAACTTTTGGGGAAAAAAAAAGGAAATAGATTGAAGCAACACTCGCTCAGTTCTTTCAATTCCTCTTAGTGTAACATATTCATATTTATGAAAAAAAACGATCCCAAATGTCATCACGATTCGCATCTCAGCACACTTAGACCAAGATTCGCAATATCTCATCTCATTTACTGGATATTATTATTTAAATATTTAAGCAACTTTCCAAGCCCATGGCCAAAAAGGACTTGTATTCAATCATTTGCTTTATTCGCAATTTTTTAAATAGAATAAAAGATTCCCAGAAAAGTCCACTTTGCTCGAAAGTGGATTTTGAATGCAAATATTAGATAGGCGGCAAAAGCGCGTTTTATAAGCCTTAAAAATCAGGAAATCATATTTCGTTCCCGAAGTTCCCAAAGAAGATTTCAGGCTCCGAAGAAATTTTAAGTGAAATGTCAAAAAAAAAGTCGTCCGCAACAAAATATTTTATTGCCGCTTGCCTCTTCTCTTCCTTGGAAATGCATTTCCTTTTCTCTCGCGCCTTGATCTTTGACATTAATATGCACCAGAAGTTATGAGACTTTGTAATATCTGCTGAAAAAGAATTATATTTCGCTTACTAATTTCAAACTTTAAAACTTTTTTTTGTTTTTTGTTTGTGTGTGTGTGTGTGTGTTGCCTGACGCTCGCCTTGTTGTGCACGAATTACATATGCAATTATGTTGGATTTTTTGGGTTGAAATTTCTGGTCTGAAAATATATTAAGTTATTTTTACTTGAGTAAACTTTGTGTCAGAATTACAGAAAATTTGTGACAGTCAAGTAACGATACCTAGTAGATATAACAAAATTCTTGTCTTTATTTAAACACGTAAAGGATTTTTGAGTTTTTTTATTTTTAAATAGTCATATCATTTTTCAAGACCTAAAAAAGTGTTTCTAAGTGTTTCTAATACGGTAGCATTTGTTCTGACACATCTCCACTTTGAACCGAGGTCATTTTTTGACTAATTTTTATCTGGGGAGACCATAGGTGAATCAACATTGCTCTCTGTGCCTCCATAATTTTGAGCGAACAACCCCCAGGCACGACAATTGGAGATTCGTTCCTCCTCCCATCCACTGACATCCTAGAGGGACATTTCTGTCTACGGATTATATGTGCCCATATCCGTCCTAGACACGAAGGCATTAAATGGTGTTAGTTGAGATATAAACTTAGCATCCCCCCCCCAATGTTCGAAATCCCAACGCGCTATCACTAGGCTACCTCTGGCCTGAACCTAAAAAATTAACTGCATATATTTACTAACGCTATGTCCTTGCTGTCCAGGGAGTCTTTACGAGCTACAATCCCTTTATGAAAGGCATCCAGTCTTTTGGTCAATTTCCACAGGAAATTAAACGTCAGTTTCTTATGGTTTAAAGCACCAAGGTGTTATTGATTAAATTCTCCATTTTTTTTGTAGAAGCGCTGTTTGTTATAATTCATCTCGTCGTGGGATCAAGAGACTGTCAATAATAAAACTCTTATAACCATTCCAGAAGCAAAAAATAAAGAAAGACTTGAGGAATACTAAGGTGGTGTAAAAGAAAAACTGTCTGTGTGGACATTGATAGGGATAAAAAGACTATGAATGTTGTAAGATAGATGGTGACGTTATTTTATGGACCACAATAAAACGTTCAAATAGTTGTCAAAGTGGTATCCCAAATGAAAATTATGGTGGGGAGGTACTTGGTATACTGTGAACATGAGCAGTGAAATAAGGGACCAATTGGGACAAGAACTGAGATAAATGCAGCCCACTGTCCAATGAAAGAATAAGGGACGGGCCAAAATGGCCCAGGTAAACGGACACCAGCTCATAAAAAAAAACGAAAAAAAACGAAAAAAGGTCGACAGATTTCGCTTGCTGATCCCCGACCTCTGATCATAGAGAGAGCCGAATGCGCTGTCGAGGAGACTAGCGGAAGTTTTGTAGTCTGACATGATGATGCTGAGTATGACCTGATATGGGCACCTGTCAACGAGAGCCTTCATCGCTGTATTCGTCACCTGTCATAAGTGCCTTACGAAAGATCCTAGAAATAATTGCTTTGACTGAATAGTTTGTCTCTGCTTCTGATTCCTCATCCATTAAGTGATAATAAGAAGGGGAACTTTATTTTATTACGAATTTTACTTTAAAAGAATCTTTAGTATTGTCGAATAAATGTATGATAACGGCCAATTCTGTATGTTTCCTTGCTTGTCCAACACATGCACGCATCAATTTATTAAGGTTTTATTCTAACCTATATGCTTCATTTGTTACGTGCTACCAAGTCCATTCTGTATTAATTGTGTCATCAGAAATTTTGACGAACTTGAAAAAGGCAGGAATACGAGTCTCTCAAACGGTTAACAATAGCACTATAGTGCTAAAAATCAAATATATTAAACTATATAAAAAATAACTCGGATCGAGATTTTTAATACCCCCTCCCCCAAACTCTTAATGATTAAATTGATCATTTTCGCTTCTTCTGTTACTTGCCAAGCAGTTTCTGTATTAATCGCTTCATCGGAAATTTTAATGAACTTGAAAAAGGCAGCAATACAAATCTGTCAAACGGATAACAATAGTACCATAGTACTAAAAAATACTAAAACTATGTAAAAAAACTCGTTTCAAGGTTTTAAATACCCACCGAGATGTTATTGGTTAAATTCATCATTTTTTCTTCCTCAGTTTAGTGTTACCAGGTCATTTATGTATTAATTGGTTTATCAGAAATTTTGATAAGCTTGAGAAAGACAGAAATACAAATCTGTCAAACGGAAATCATGGTGCTAAAAACAAGTATATTAAGCTAAACACAAAATAACTCGGCTCGAGTTATTAAACCAAACATTACCCACTAAAGTGTTATTTATTAAATTCATCATTTTTTCCCTCCTCTGTTAAGGTACCGCCAAGCCACTTCTGTATTAATTGCTTCATCGGAAATTTTGACGAACTTGAAAAAGGCAGAAATACAGATATGTCAAACTGATAACAATAGAATCATAGTGCTAAAAAGCAAATATATTAAATTAAATTTTAAAAAAATTCAGCTCGAGACTTTAAACACCCACCAAGGTGTTATTGATTAAATTCCTCATTTTTCCTTTCTCTGTTACGGACTGCCAAGCCCTTTCTGTATTACATGTTTCATCGGAAACTTTGACGAACTCTAAAATGACAGCAATACGAATCTGTCAAATGGATAATAATAGCAACAGATTGCTAAAAAAAATGTAAAACTATATAAAAAGAAAACTTGGTTTGGGGTTTTAAATACCCACCAGATGTTATTGATTAAATTCGTCATTTTTTCCTTCTCTGTTCAGTGTCACCAATCCATTTCTTTATTAATTGTTATATCAGAAATTTTAATCAACTAGAGACAGACAGGAATACAAATCTGTGAAAAGGGTAGCAATAACATCATAGTCCATCATTCTACCTGTGTTACGTACGCCAAGCCACTTCTAAATTAATTGCTTCATCGGAGTTTTTGATGATCATGAAAAAGGCAACAATACAAATCTGTCAAAAAGATGGCAATAGCCCCATAATGCTGAAACTGGTGTCGCCAAGCCATTGCCGCATTAATTGTTTCATCGGAAATTTTGACGAACTTGAAAACGGAAGAAATACAAATCTGTCAAACGGATAACAATAGTATCATAACGATAACAATCAAATATATAAAATATATTTTTAAAGAACTAGGTTCGGGATTTTAACTTTGCACCAATGTGTTATTCCGTTCATTACATTTTTCCCGCAGTCAAAGGTCACCAAATTATTGCTACACTAGTCCCGACTTTGTCCGGGTTGAACTAAATATTATACCAATAAATTTCCAATTGATAGCCAATAAATTGTAAATCTTTTTTATCTTAATAATAGCCTAAATAATACCTTACATTAATTTTATGTTTGTTAATAATTAAAATAATTTTTTTAAAGAAAAAGGCCTGCCGGAGAACGGCTAGGTTCGAACCGCTACCGTCAGAACAAAAGCCCACCGCGATAGCACCACAATAAGGATCGTTGAAATCTTCGGAACAAAAAGCGGTAGAAGACAGTAGAGGAAACAATGGAGATTGTTAGGATCAAGCCCCTAACTTTATTTCTACTGATCAGATATACATAATATATAGCCAATGTTGATCTGGATTAATGTACCTTTCAAACAGTGAAAGAATTTTTCAAATAGGTACAGTGGTTCTGAAGATTACCCTCCACGTACAAAATCGCTCTCTCTCTTTATATATAAGTATAGATAGGAACACGTTAAGGATCGTTGAAGACTTCGGCACAAAAAGCGGTAGAAGACAGTAGCGGTAACAATGGAGATCGTTAGGATTAAGCCCCTAACTTTATGTCTACTGATTAGATATACATAATATATAGCCTATGTCCATCTGGAATACTGTACCTTTCAAATAGTGAAAGAATTTTTCAAATAGGTGCAGTGGTTCTGAAGATTACCCTCCACGTACAAAATCGCTCTCTCTCTTTATATATAAGTATAGATTGCATCTTTTATTGGAAATTTTGGTGAACTTGAAAAAAGATAAAATATAAATCTCTCAAATGGGAAATAGATACACCTTAGTGCTAAGAAAAGTTTTTGTCTCTGATCCGAATAAAACACTGCAATGGATAGTAAAATTAAAGGAAATTTCAACCATGGGTTTTAAAAAATTATTAAGTACTACGCACAAACGGTACACAATAATTCCATACTTAAAAGAACACTGTACCCCTCTCAGTGTGCGTCGAGCACCGCCTGGCCTGTCTGGAAATAATCTCCATCGGTTTCTTCCTTAATACGTAGTTAGTGCCAACATGAAAATAGCTTTTGTCTAGATTGCAAATATATGTTCATTTTCACATTGCTTTAATAAAGTGTTAACCCTAATCATTCTTTTCAGTCGATGCGAAATTTCTCTATTCCTAAATTTTAGCACATTAATGAGCTCTAAAAAGGGCAGACATGTTCCCTATAACTTATAATAAATTACATGTTATAACCATACATTACATAAATTCATTCATTTTCTCTAAACCTTGCAATGGTATTATTAATTTCAGTTATACTAAATAAATTGTATTTCACTTCATAACATCTCAAATCCCACTGTCTGTAAAATTTAAGGTATTAATGCAGGTTAGCATATAAAGAAGAGAAAAAATAAATCTCTGAAAAAATTTATGCATGCTTGAAATAGATGAAATCACGTAGTTTATAAATATGTTCATTTTCACTTGAGAATATAGTGATAGTTACATATGGCATTAAATTAAATAAATTGTAAACCCTAATTAATCTTCTCGTTACATCTATAATTCCACAGTTTGTAAATTTCAATGCCTTTGATACAAGTTTTCAGAAAAGGCTAACATGTTTTTAGTGCCCCAGAGTAGGTAACATCGTATAACATGTATTGATCCTTTTTCTCCAGAACTTACAAAGATATTTATGTTTTGGCATTTATTAAATAAATTGCAAACCGTAATGACTCTGAATTTTTACATGAATAGTTCCATTACCAGTAAACTTAAACACATTGCTCAAGATTTAAGTGATGAAAAACTTGTTCGCATAGGCCTCGATTAAAGGACACAGTATATAAATCAATTTATTTTTCTTTAGACCTTAAAAAGATATTGAGATTTTGGCATTAATAAAATAAATTGAAACCCTAAATATTCTTTTCATAACAAGCGTAATGCCACCATCTTTAAATTTTAATACATTTATACTTTTTTTCTCAGAAAAAGTAAAATAAATCAGTTAATTTTTCTCTAAAACTTACAAAGATATTGACATCAATTAAATAAATTGCAAACCATAATTAGTCTTTTCATTACAAGCGTAATCCCACTATCTTTAAATTTTAATGCATGTAAACACTTTTCTCAGATCAGGCAAACTAAATGAGTTTATTTTCTCTAGAACTTACAATGATAGCGAGGTTTTAACATCAATTAAATAAAATGTACACTCTAATTATTATTTTCATTACAAGTTCAATTCCACTATCTTTAAATTTTAATAAGTTCATAATTTTTTCTGAGAAAAAGCAAACTGAATCAGTTTATTTTTCTCTAGAACATACAAAGTTATTGGAGATTCTAGGATAAATTAAATAATTTGCAAATTCTAATATTTCTTTTCATAACAAGCGTAATCCCACTATCTTTATATTTTAATGCATGTAAACACTCATATCAGATAAGTGAGAAAAGTGTTTACAGGAATTAAAATATAAAGATAGTGGGATGCATTGAAATTTAAAGATAATAAATCCTAATTATTCGTTTCATTACAAGCGCAATCTCACTATCTTTATATTTTAAAGCATGTAAACACTTTTCTCAGATAAGGCACACTAAATCAGTTTATTTTCTCTAGAACTTACAATGATAGTGAGGTTTTAACATCAATTAAATCAACTGTATACTCTAATTATTATTTTCACTACAAGCGCAGTTCCACTATCTTTAAATTTTAATGAGTTCATTATTTTTTCTGAGAAAAAGCAAACTAAATCAGATTATTTTTCTCTAGAACATACAAAGTTATTGGAGATTTTAGGATAAATTAAATAATTTATGAACTCTAATTATTCTTTTCATTACAAGCATTATTCCACTATCTTTAAATTTTAATGCATTTACACGCTTTTGTCAGATAAGGCAAACTAAATCAGTTTAGTTTCCTAGAACTTACAATGATATTGAGCATTTAGCATCAATTAAATAGATTTTATATTACAATTATTATTTTCATTACAAGCGTAATTCTACTATTTTAAATTTTAATGTGTTTATATATATTTCTCAGAAAAAATTAAATCAGTTCATTTCCTTTAGAATTTACAAAGATGTTGAGATTTTCAGATCAATTAAATAAATTGTAAACCCAAATTATTCTTTTCATTACAAGCTTAATTCCACTGTCTTTAAACTTTAATGCGTGTAAACATTTTTTCAGAAAGGATATTCATGTTTTCTGTGGCTTATAGAAAGCCATTCAGTATCTATTATATATGAAATAAATAGATCTTTCTCCAGAAGTTACTAAGATATTTAGATTGCCCAAATAAAGGTTCAACTCAAATTATTTTCACTAAAGGCTGCAGTTCACTATTTGTAAATTTTAAAGCATTTGTACATGGAAAGTTATTCGCTGTGGCATAGGTATATTTAATAAGGTGTCCAGGAAATGTTCAAAGTTTTCGAATAACTTTTATCGTAAAATATTTATAGATTTACTTATCTCTTACTAATGCACGACATAGGTGGTGGAACATTTCAAGAAAGCCTCTTTTGTCACGGTGGAAATATTTAAACTACGGAACACGTTATTTCAATGGGAACTTATAAAGCAAGCAGGAAACAAATCAGGAATCATTAAAGTTCGACTAAAAGGAAACTGCGTGAAATCATGGTAACCAAAATTTTAGTATAAAAATCTTTCAACAATAAACAGCCATGCATTTTCAAACTAACTAAAAATTGGATAGTTTTTAGTTTTATTGTTTAAATTCAGGTATCCATTGGAAATTTTACTGATTTTGTTAACTGCGATTTTGCCCGCCATAATTTAATTGATTTGAGGGCAAATACAGTTGTATTTCGCGATAACCCAGTTCATTGAATTAAGATGCTTTTAACTGTCACGGAAACGGGAGATGTCTTTCTTACTGCATTGAATTTAAATCGTGAATCTGAATTTATAATGAATGAACTAAATGATGGTAGAAACTAAGCACAGTAATTGTTATAAGGGTCTTTATTTAACAATTTTCCCCAAAAATTATTTCATGCGTTTGCGAGTACAGGCTTTTCTAGGCACTTCCAGCTTATTGAATAAATATTGTTCACCCTAAATATAGATCATTAATTTAAAGGAAATAACAAAGTTCTATCTGTACGTAGGACAACATTCGACATGATGGAGGCACCAAGGAAAACATATACTCTCAAACATATTAAATAGTTTGAGGAAATATTGTCAAATAATGACCCTTGTAACAGCTACCATGCTCAGTTTCTCTTATCAGTCTTTTCTTTCGCTAACAAATCCCCAATTTTCTTATTTTCTAACAAATGTGCTAAGCATCACACTTCTAAGCCATGTCACCATCTTCTGCAGTAAGCCATGGAATAGAGACACAAAAGGTGTGGCTTTAGCCGCAGTCTTGCATCGAGAGAAATTAAATCAACTTAAGCAATATGATTTTGATGCCGGAATATGGTAGCAAAACATATTACTGCTAAGAAAACTGGTAATCTTTTCAATAAAGCACTTTGAAGGTTTTTTTGAAAATAATAAGCAAACCTTTTCATTCGTAATCTCAGTTTCCTTACTAAGGGCATGTTCAAGTAGAATCCGTCAGCGTCAGCGTCAAAGATTCCGTTGGCGATGATTGGTTAAATGGGTCAATGATTGCTTAAAAGAATTTACGCTGACACTGACAGATTCTATGTGAACAGGCCCTTAGGAATTTTTTCACATTGCGTCAGCCAGCGTAAGTGTTCCTCGCTTCATAATAATTTTAACCAATTGCAGATATCCAAACTATTAAGCGGGTAATTTGTTAAGATCTGATATCGGTTAAAAGTATTTCGTTGCGAGTGACGCTGACAGACGCGACGTGAACAAAGCCTGAACGGCCTGTTCACATAGAATCCGTCAGCGTCAGCGTAAAAATGTTTAACCAATCATATACAAATCATTGACCCATTTAATCAGTCAGCGCAAACGGAATCTGTAACGCTGACGCTGCCAGATTCAATGTGAACAGGCCCTTAGTATCACTGCACTTTTATCTGTACTCTGACATTTTCGCTGACGTGTACAAAGACATTCTGGACATTACTGTGTGCTTCCTACAATGTAGTAACTGTTTGGAGTCGCTCTAATTTTATTTTAGTAAGACATCGCAGCTGCTCACTTAATAAAATGTTTAACTTCATAATATGACATGCAGCAGGAAGCACTGGTCTGTCTAAAGCTCTAAACTCAAGCTCCGTGAGCATTTTTGGAGAGAATTGCAGCAAAAGTTTACCGCTTGATTGCTCAAATAACTATAACTTTTGAATTTTTCAGCAGGTTTCCATAGATAATCAGCTGTATTTTGCCACAGCTTCATAGGAGAGTCTACTTCAAAGAAAATAGTATTAATAGTATTTAGAGGTCTTTACTCCCTATTAACAACTCAGCTTTGTTTTCAGAAAAAGGCAGGAATGTTTCCCGGGGCACTCACTGTTGGCTACGTAGTTAATATATGTATTTAATTCTTACTAGACCTTTCTCAGAATGATTTGTTATTTTTACTACAGACAGGATGCTTAGATTGATATATTTAAGGTCTGCTTTAACTGACGTTCCTTTGAGAACATTTAAATAGATATTCTGTGGTCTGTCTAGCATGCCAAGTATCTAAATCTGTTCATTTGTCTCTCATTCCATATAAAAAATCTTTTTCCTTATATCAACTTTGTGTAAAAAAAAAAACGCAAATAAAACTCAACATATTTAGGGATTTAGAATTTGTTGGATGAAATTTTAAGTTTTCTAACCAACCATATCCTGCTTTGCATTTAGGGAAAGTAAAATATTATATTGCAGGCTTTATGTCATTATTTTTTCATTATTACGTAATCTATATATATTATTTCTAAAAGGTGGTTTTTTGTTTTATCACTTTCTCTACCTTCAGACTTAACCAAAATCTATAAATGAGGTACCATTTTAAAGATTAAGATCTCCGCTTCTGACGAATTCTTAATTTAGAATTACACATTCTATTGTTTGTTTAAAAATTGAAGAATAACTATTATAAACATTTTTTCTTCCTCTAGATGACACTGGCCTTTATTCCCATTATCATGCGCACGTTGAACTTTTAAATTTTAAAATCCTCCGCTTTTATTACCTTTCTGTGAAGTAATAACTTTCATTATTAGCAACATCCGCGTAGGTGTACATTATTCTTTTTGCATGGAAAAACAATTTGTTTAGACTAAAATTTATTTTCTTTCCCCCAGAAGAACATTTTATGATTGATATTTTTTGGGGTACGCCTTTTTAGAGTTAAATTTCATTTATTCAATTCTATGTACACAATTGAATTGCATATGACAAAATTCTACCAAGCTATGAAGGGAAAAATTCTAATTCGTCTCATAATTAAAGGATAACCTATAGATTTTTTTCTATAAGTTCTTTTCAATTACATGGCGAGCTATTTTGAGAGAACAACTGAACT
Organism: Dolomedes plantarius; assembly: GCA_907164885.2. Lineage (NCBI taxonomy): Eukaryota > Metazoa > Arthropoda > Arachnida > Araneae > Dolomedidae > Dolomedes > Dolomedes plantarius. Next base: position 109,272,832 of record OU015490.1, on the reverse strand, counting down.
TAAAAATATGATTGGGGTATCAGAATAAAGGTGTTACCATGTAGAAGCGCCAGTGGAAGGAAAAAATGCAATTGACGCAAGAGTTCGGGTTGGCGGATCGACAAAGTTACCATGTAAAGTCATCGGGAAAAACGTGCGCGCGCATTTCGTTGTTTACATTTACTTTTATTGCTCGAACACTGGACGCTTAAATATCATAAATACACAATATGTAATACATTTGTAATTGTAACTGTCCTTATCTACATAAGGCCCTCATTTCAGTGTCACGTTTGAAGTGCTCATGGAGTACTATGATCAGAATTATAGTAAGTAAAAACTTAATCTCTATATAAGTTCTATGAGGGTTTTTTTTTACTTAGAGACCTATTTTGGGAGAACCGCTGAAGGTCTTTGAATAAATTTGTAAAATGTTTTCCATCATTTGAAGTTGTAAGGTCTACCTAATAATCGATTAACAATAATCGATCATTATATTTGCATAAATCGAAAGAAGCTACAAAGTTATGCTACTAAATTCATCCTAGGCGGTTACTATGAGTACCGCGTAGCCAGGTTACGCGGTCAGTCTGGTTTGTTTGTAGTGATTTATGCGAGCTGCCGTTGATGGCTATTAGCTAGATCGCTTCAAAACTTACGTGAGTTCTTGCCAATCAGGCATACGGATGTTATTTATGGTCATAGGAGTAGATTACCGAGCAGCATCGCTGGTTTGACTTTATAGAAATTCCTGAGTACTTTGAAGTATATTTCCTTGCATAGTATTTATACCTGTTGTACCTGTATTTACGCACTATTGTTTCAACCGCAAGTATATGTGTCAAACGAAGAATAAACTTGTTGTAATCTATTAAGTGTTGTTTATACTTCATTAGAGGGTAACTGCAATGTACATATACCCTAGTTAGGGTAGAAGTCAGTCATCTCTATAAAGTGCACCTTGTTAGTTCATACGAATTGGCCCTATTCAAAAAGATTAACAGTGAATTTCGACCTGTTTCTTCTATACTATTTAACAGTAATGATCTATAAAATTTGACAGTAATAATTTTCTATAAAAGAAGTTAATCTGAAAATAGTTATTGCCCTCGCCGACGAGATGTCTAACAAGGGGCCATAACAGTTTTGCCAACAACACGATTTATCGTCACGTTGCTTCATTGAAACTAAGTAAAATATTTTTCCTGACGTTCAGCAACCAGAAGAAACCGCATCTATGGAAGAGGAGTGTGGAGGGGAAATTTTTATATGTTGGGGGGGGGGGGGGTTGCTGATATGAGTGAGTACATTGCGTGCAATTAATTAGAATTCGTTGTGACCCTAAGGATTGAAAACAACTCGGATCTGAAATGACAGATTAATTCATTGATTAAACAGGTATAATATATTACAATACACTCCTATATATCTCAAAATTCATCTACGCATATCACTTACAAATTGATTACTATAATATGTTAATTATCTGCGACAATCAACGCATACATTTAACTCATTCAATTATTATAACATCCTCTTATATAAATATCACTTCTATTAATCTGGCTCAATTTACTGATATGATGATAATTCCACTCATTTATATATGTTAATTCAGTCGCGCCCTACCAGTTTAAATCTTATTATCAACTATTCTTAATTGAGTGAAGCAGTGATTATGCACATAATTGTGAGGAAAGGGGGAAGTACGGTACTTTCGTTGCTGATGCGAGATTGTAGTGGCGTTTGTTCTTCGTGTGGAATTGGCATTGTCTTGAGACACTAGGATTGTTCATATAAACATTCACTGGTATTGTTCATAGACGAAATCACCAGTTCGGTGTCGAACAAATACTCTGCGGATGGCGGGTCATACTGGATCGGGAACGTCTCTTGCATCTGGCGTCATCATTGCTTCATGGCGGAACTCTGTTGCATCAACCGCTTCTTCAACAATTGCCGGATTTTGACTTCAATTTCCTTATTATTATCTTTCGTCAAATGGCTGCTTTATACTCTCATCAGTATGCATGGTATTAGCATTGCTTTCAAACCATACTGCTGCCTCTCATCTATCAGCTCACTTCTCCTCATATGACTCTACATCTATCGGTACTCGACGTGTGTTTCTAAGAAACCTCTTCGTCTATCAGTCAACAAAACTTGTAGCTTATCGCTCTCAATTCTCTTATTTATCTCCATAGCTTTCTCATTCTAACTCTCGGGCACCTCTTCCAATGCTTTCCTATTGGCTATATGGTCTCTTCCCTTTTACCACCTGATTGGCTTGCGGTTTATCCTTAATATTCACTCCGTTCATTGGGCTTCGGGGGCGTATCTCTCGTGACCCCACTCTCATCGTTCTACGGATCTGGACTCTCCCTGGCCCGGGGCTAAAGACTTTTGCTTGTGGTCCCCCCTTTTATTACTGCCATAACTTTGCTCCTGTTTTTACCTTTTCTTCTTGCTCTCTACTCAAGCCGCCCTTTTGCATATTTATTTCATGTACATCTGTCTATAAGTGCCTCTCCCTTCTTTATCTCCTTCTGTTATCTTTATAGCCCTCTTTACAATTGGTGCTTCTTAGCCTTCCCACATTTTACTCCCGTTTCCTCCAATTAGCTTATTCTTTGCACTTCCTTCTTCCAATTCCTAATTCCTCGGACACAATGCCGTTGTACTCTACGACAAGGAGTCTATGATAAAAGTTAAAAAATTATCATTTACTAAGAGGCTTGTCAGTTCAACTTGAGGTTCTGTGACAATTAGTTAACGTTGATAAATTAGATGCAAAGACTGAAATGCTAAAGTACAATAAGCACTGATCTGCGCAAGTTAAAACAACATTTGTTTTTCCGAAAATGGAGTGAATTTTCCTTGATTTCGTGCAACGGGGCCACTAGTATCAAATAATACCAATTTACTTTTATTATGTCAGGGGATTAAATGGAGAAAATTTTGAGTTTTACTTTCGAAATGTATTCTTTCCTACATGGTCTAGTGAGATTAATAAAACAAATCTGAGAAATCAAACAAAATTGTTTTGCATATAAATTACTTTTAATATAAGTCCATGCTGTTAATATCATTTTTAATGTTACATGTGCCTGGTTATCTCTAAAAACATCAATTAAAATTACTCTCAGTATTAGAAATCTAATTTCGTATCTAATTGTCATACACCACAAAAAATTTTAAATGGTTCTTTCTTCATACGTAATCCGGCATAACGATGTTTTAAGTCTCTCCAAACAAACATGAAATTGTCTCAGCAAAGAAATTACTCTATTAAGGCATCCAAAAAAACCCAGAAACGTAACAAGTGAGATAACAAGCATGGCGGTATAAAAACTAGCCTGTTTCATAAGCCCACACAGAATTTTCTCTCCGACCAGAAAATTTGGGATTAAGAACGCATTTCTCTTCTGATTGTATTCTTCTGTTTTAAGGACTTTTGCGGTTATTTGTATTATTTGTCACAACGTGACCTAAATAAGGTATTTTAGATTCATAATTGGAAAAAAATAAATTTAGTACCTGCGGAGTTGATTGTGTGTTTCAAAATTCCCGTTTGTTGGATATTTAATGTTTATTTGGATTTTTCCTGAATGCTGTTTACAAAAGCCTGTAAACAGCAAAGGATTATCTGTTTCGTTTATCATAACTGACTTGTAAATGTACAAGGTCAAGTGGCAAGAAGATATAACTAGAATCTGTAATAAACCAAGAGTTTATGAATACTCGGCTTATAAGTTTAGATAAAAAATAATTTTAGGTAGTCCCTTCTAATGAAACTACCGCGGGTTATTAACGTAGTATTACTTATCGTTGCTTACTTTTTTCATATGTATATATGTATGTATGTGTTATGTATATATGTATCTATCTATCTGTATATATTTATATATATATATAGATATATATATATATATATATATATATATATATATATATATATATATATATATATGTGTGTGTGTGTGTGTGTGCGTGTGTGTGTGTGTCTGCGCGCGTGTGTGCGTGTGGGTGTATGTATGTCAAGATTTTGACGCTTATTTGTACTTATCTATTTAACCGTTTACTGCTTGCCCAAGCGATACAGACTGGGTTTGGAGAGCTGCCAAAATTATAACTTGTGGGGACGGACGTCTGAAATTTTGCTTTACCACGGAGTTTTGGTGTAATGTAATCCTACGTTAAAAACAGATTGTAGTCGTCGAATAATCACTGCTATCTTACAGCTAGAATCGTCATCCATGGAACATGTTTTTTGCGGAGGCTTTTCCCCCCAAACCGTCTTTCATTTTATTTTCCTTTGCTAAAGTATGTTTATCCTACACATTATAATTATTAAAAAAGTGTTTATAAAATATCGTCTATTACACGATTTTGCGTCAAATCTTTCATTTGCATGAGTAACTGCGAAGTGTTTTTTTTTTGTCGCCAAGTTATAAATCCTGTAATAAAGCTTTCAACCGAGTAGTTTCCGAATCTGCACATTGACTAACAGTTCGAGTTTTTAATGTTTCGTGAATCCCTTCGGAAGGAAGGGAGAGATCAATATCATTCACGAAAGTGAAAATCTCACAATCTAATGATGAAATCACGCAATGAAATTTTGTTACTTCGGAAGAAATACCAGCTGTTACAAATTTAGATTCAAGTTGTAAGAACCAAATCTCTGCGTTACTATTACAGAAAGGAGGAGCTCTAAATGCGATACGATTCATCTCAGGATTTTGTGTTTCAGTCATGATTAAAAAATATAGAATAAAGCAAACAGTATAAAATTCGAAAAAACTACGAAATGGGATTCTGAATAAAAAAGAACAACAAAATGTTACCTGGTTCAATATCACCGTGAAAAATAAACATTAAGACGGACAGTATAGAAATTTACTTCCATCTAGAAATCGGGCCTCCATTTTGCAAGGCCAGCATCTATTTGAATCCACAACTTAGAAAGTTGGTGAGTCAGGTTCACCAGTGCAAAATATTCATTATATAAATTTAACATTGAAAATACGACTCGTACAAATTAAGCAATAGCGTGGATAACCAAAAATTACGAAGCAAAAAACTTAACAACGAATACAGAAGAATTATTTTTTCTGCTACTCTCGTACCGGGTGATCGTATTTGCCAGGCAACTTCTTCAAAACTTGAAATAAAAATATTTTTATATGTCGTCTGCAGAGACATTCGGCTGCAGACTTGCGATCGCCATTAAACTATGGTTTTCCAAAATTAAGCTAACTGCAAAACTATGTTTCTGCAAAATATATGGGTAATTGTTAAACTTTGATTTTTTTCAAAATTAAGGCCTGTTCACATAGCAGTCGGTTAGCCTAAGCTTAAAGGAAAATTGGAGCTGAGATGGAAATAAACCAATCATAGGTCTTAACAATTTCGTTGATAATAATTTGGAGGTTTGTCATTGGTTAAATATATTTCAATACCTTAACGCTTACGCTAACGGACTGTGTGGCGGTGATAAGAAAATGAGTTCTTGGGGGTATTATATAATAAATATAATATAATGGATAATTATGATTTTGAATTCATTGCTTAAGATTGTGGTTAGTACATTGATTAATTGTGATTCCCAAATGATGGAAACAACTCTGGTTTGCACTGACAAATCAATTTATTGAATATTAAACACATAAACAATACGATACAATACTACTAAATATTTCATACTTCGTCTACACATATATTACTTACAAATTCATTACTACTACGTTAATTATCTACGATACATATATTTAAGTCATATAATTATTTTGATATCATTTTATACACATATCATTCATCTTAACCTGGTTCAATTTACTGACATGATAATAAATCACAAATATAATTCATATTAACCTGACTCAATTTACTGACATGCTAATAATTCATCAATATCACTCATATTAACCTATCTCAATTTACTGACATAATAATAATTCATTAATATTACTCATGATATCCGGTCTCAATTTACTGACATAATAATTCATCACTATTACTCATATTAATTATGTATTTTAATGCAGTCGCGCCCTATCAGTTTAATTCTTAGTATTAACAATTCTTAATTGACTGAAGCAGCGATTATCTACGCAAGTGTGAGAAAAGGGAAAGCACGATACCTAATTGCTGATGCGAGATTGCAAGGGCGTCGATCCTTCGTCTGGGAATGGCATAATCTTGAGGCACTAGGAATGTTCATCTAAATTCATTAGTTCGGTGACGAACAACTAACATCGGCGGGCGGGTCCTTCAGACTCATGAACTTCTCTCTCAACTGGCCTTCTCATCCTTTCAGGGCGGAACTATCTTGCGGCACCAGGATTGTTCATATCAATTCATTAGTTCGGTAACGAACAACTAACATCGGCTGGCGGGTCCTTCAGCAGCTGGAACTCAGAAGCTTTCCAATGGCATCATCATTTTTTCAGGGCGGAACTCATACGTAACTCTGTAAGGTATACACAAGATTCGATTCACAAGAATCGAACTTTTGAGTGAATTAAAGAAGCTGCTTCAGATATGCTAATTTTGGCATACGCGCTTAGTATAAATACCACGCAGCGTCATTAATGAAAGAAGGGAGTTGTTGTTAAGGTTGAAATGGTGTTATCCTGCGCTAGTGCTTTACGGGCCAGAAGTTTACGTGGCAGTACTGCTGGTTTGACTTACTGTTCGTGAGTATAAAAATATATTGTCCTTAAAAGCTGTATTTACATTCCGTACAAGTAGTACGCATGCTTATTGCTGTAAAAGCCAATTATATGTGCAGCGAATTCAATAAACATTATTTCATGTATAAACTGTGTTTGTATATAATTCAAATAGAGTGCTACTTCAAATTATATACACCCAAGTCTGGGTAGAAGTGAGCATAGATTCTCTATACTGGCGCCCGAAAAATATATATACCCTGGTAGTTAGCGTTAAATTTGTAACGAAGAACATAATTGAAATTAAAAACTGTGTACTGTGTACGTATATTGATAAAATTGTTGCAAGTACTTATATACTATTTAAAAATGAGTGTTGTAGAACAAAATCCTGCTGGAAATTTTCCTCGGGTAATTATGGTTCAGCAAATTGCGCCATTCGAAGCCACCTTCAATGGCGGCCCCTCAAGCCAATTCCTAAAGAAAATTGAGCATTACTTTCAGCAACAATGCACCCCAGAGGGGGATAAACTTAAAATTGCTCTAGCCGCTTTAAGAGGTAGTGCATATCAGTGGTACACGTGTATGAAAAGCAGTAATCTGATTTTTGACTATTTGTCATTCAAGCAACAGTTTCTTAGTGTTTTTCCAAAGACCTTTAATCAAAGTGAAATTGAAGCGGAAATTTATTCGCTAAGGCAACGTGAAGGTCAGTCTGCATTAGATTTTGCTATGGAAAAGATTTCCAAGTGTGAGGAATATTTAGAGGGAATGACGGAAGCGATAATCTTAAAAATAGTTATCCAACGTTTGAAGCCAAGTGTTCAAGATTTTTTAGATAATCAAACAATTACAAGCAAGGTTACCCTCCTTCAAGCTTTAGCTAAATATGACAATAGACATTTCTTCGCTACCCCTCACCGTCATTCAGGTACGAGAAGTTTTATACAACCGCGCCAAAATTTTTCGCGAGTTTCAAACCAGCAGCGTAAGCAGTACCGCAGGCAAAATAATAGAAGCGCACGGCGTTATAATGAAATTAGTGCACTTAAAGAAAATAATAGGGAAGCACCTTACTTGCACTGGCAAGTTGATTCACATGATATGGTTCAACCTGTTGAAACTGTGTGGTCAAATGTATTATTTTGTCCGAGTAGTAATCATTATTTTGAGAATAGTGAAAGTCAGGGTATTTTTGTGGCTTATAAAGAAAGTGAGTCTAGCTGGAATGATGAGGTAATTCCAGTACAAATTTCTGAAAATAGGGCCGATACTAATGCTAGTGGTTTAGAAAATAAATCATCGGACACTTCTATTAATGCTATACCTGATATTATTGATGCTATACCTGATATTTTAGATGATATTCACACATCTGTTAATGAAGGAAATTTAGTAGATGACGAAGTATGCGTTACGGAAGTTAGTGAATACTTATTAGTTGACGACAATAAAAATTCTTTAAACGATAGTAGGAACTTGCTAGGTGATGATTGTAGAGACAGGCGAGTCACTATAATAAGGAATAACGCCCCCTATCGTAGGGGAAGGGGTACTACGCAGAACGCTGGGGGTGACTGCAGACTCCAGACGTATCTGATAAGCTGTCACGGAGAACGACGGAGGTGATTGTAGACTCCGGTCGTGTCTTATATAGTTTTTTTTTAGAGAGAAAAGGTCGGAGGTGACTGAAGACTCCGAACGTAGCTGGTATTTGCTTTAGAGCGTTGAGGTTACGTTGATAATTTGTTCCTGTATATATTGTTCTTCTACCTGTTATATATATCGTCTCTTGTACCTGTCCGTGCTGTGCTCGTCTCATAATAAACTGTATGTTAAAAAAAGAGCTGGTTCTAGTTTTAAAAAAAAAAGGACTCTCAAATCGCCATCCGTCACAACACGCTCCCATTTCGAGAACCAGAGCTTAATCAGAGTGAACCAGAGCAAAGGACTGTTGACTGAGCTAATGAAAACGACATTCAGATGTCATGGAAATCAGGTAGGAGATATTTGATATGATTTTAATTGAAGTATAATTTCATCGGAGATATATAGATATATATAAGGAAGATATATAAATATATATAAAGCCAAAATGTATAACAATTCGAGAAAAGAAGATTTGATAGAACTTCTTGGTGAAATAGATGATGCACCAACTGTTGGTTTAACAGTGATGGAATTAAAAAATAGAATTGAGGAATGTCAATCCTTTAAAGATGAACCAGAGTTTGTAGCAGATTTACTGATCTCAATAGTTGAGGATAGAAGAAGAAAGGAAAAAAATGAAATTAATGCTAGGAATACGAACTTAGCACTTGAAGCTTACAAAATTGAATTGGAGAAAATTAAATTAGCGCAGCGGGAAAAAGAAATTGAATTGGAAACAATTAGAAGTCAGAACACGAATAAAAATAGATATCCGCCCAAAGACTGTTACGTATATGAAGAAAATACCCACCTTGCCAGATTTTGTTCGCAACTGGGTACACAGGAAAAACACTTCGATCGCTCAAAGAATGAGACAACAGAGAAAAATGGTGGCGACAACATGATAGAGAAGATCGGATTTACACGTTTAGAGTCCGACAAAATAATAAAGCAACCATTGCAAAGTGGCAATATTAGCCCGATTTCTGCTTTTGGAGAAACAATTAAAGCCAGAGTGGCGAGAATTCCAATTTCTCTTAGCAACCCCGAAAAACCGCCCGTTTTCAGACCTGCCGAGATTTTCGTAGCAACAGAAGAGCTACACGGCCCCGGGTTGTTGACCCCACAGACACACAATTTATTGCTTTTGGGAGAGTCATGCCCCACTGCAGCAGAGCTTGAGCCGGACAGTAGAATCCCCACGAAAGGGTCTGAGGGGAGTGAAAGATGTGTAAACCACAGTTCGCGGCGAGAGACGAAAAGGTGTAACCTGATATTAGGTACTGATAAGCGAAACGGAGAAAGTTGTGAATCGTTAAAAGCGGTTCTTGATCATGTTAAACGGAAAATGGAGAAAAATAAGATTGTGGAAAAAGAACTGCCTATTTCTAATTTAAAGTCGGGTGTGAAACCTGAAATGCGGAATAATTCGTACGAATATTCCGAGCAGCGAAACCATGAACAAATAAGTAATTCGCACGACTTCCATACGTTTGAAAATAAGAAAGATGTGCATGAACTAGGAAGTGAAAGTGGTGTTTCGAAAAGTCATGTTATCGAAGTAGAGAAATCGAAAAGTGATTCGCGCTTTTTCATGGGTGGTAAAATTAGGAGTGACATGAATGATGTGGAAAATGTAATGGGTGTTTCAGAACTGCATGTTTGTGAGACGAAGAAGTCAAAACAGTCAAAGGCCAACTCATCTGCTTTTAGCAACGTGCTAGATAAGTCCAATGTTCCCAACGTTACGTACAATAGATGTGCGACTTCACTCCGTGAGTATGTGAAAACCGCTGCGGAAACCGGTGACGAATCACAAAATTTAAAGACTCTGTGCGATGGATTACATGCTAAAATAGAGGAGAAAAATGCTACTATTTTGTTGCTGAAGGAAGAAGTGGCAAAATCAAATGCCGTTGTGAGTTATGTGTCTAAGGAAAGTGATTCGGTCCTACAGAATGGGTCACGAGTGCAAAATAATCGCAATGAATGCGTAGTATTTGAGATGAACTACCATAAAAGAAAAAAAAATCTGTGTAATTGATAGACTTAACATTGCTTAAACTCTGTGTTTTATGTTACTCAAGGGTCAAAGTTGTTGATGCTGACACTTTGTCCAGACTGATGCCGGACTAAAATATTGCACCAGAGACTGTTCCTGATTATAAACTGTGCCATTATAAACTGTTCCTGAACACTGACTTTTCATTGAACATTTTTTTTAATTAATTGTTTTATTTTCTTGCTAAGCATTTTAGATATGAAAGTTAATATTTTGATATACTAAGTTAATTCTTTACTGATTTATCTATCAAAATTATTTCTTTTGTATATGTTTTGAGTTTTTTTTCTGCATGAAGTAAGATTAGATGAATATCTAGCTAAGTATATGTTTTTTTGTCAGCATTATATATAATCGAGCAGGTAAAAGTGATTTGTTGTATTAGGTATGTTACCTGATAGTGGTAGTTGAGATGTGGTTCGCCTGTCACTTAAGTTTCAGATTAAGATTATTTCAGGTATAATCCCAATCTTGAGGGGAGGGTGTAGAGACAGGCGAGTCACTATAATAAGGAATAACGCCCCCTATCGTAGGGGAAGGGGTACTACGCAGAACGCTGGGGGTGACTGCAGACTCCAGACGTATCTGATAAGCTGTCACGGAGAACGACGGAGGTGATTGTAGACTCCGGTCGTGTCTTATATAGTTTTTTTTAGAGAGAAAAGGTCGGAGGTGACTGAAGACTCCGAACGTAGCTGGTATTTGCTTTAGAGCGTTGAGGTTACGTTGATAATTTGTTCCTGTATATATTGTTCTTCTACCTGTTATATATATCGTCTCTTGTACCTGTCCGTGCTGTGCTCGTCTCATAATAAACTGTATGTTAAAAAAAGAGCTGGTTCTAGTTTAAAAAAAAAAAGGACTTTCAACTAGACATCCGTCACAATGATATTATTTCAAGTTTCCAGCCGAATGGGGATTGTGTAGGCCAGGTTGATAATATGGTTTTAAATAAAGTACATGAAAACCGGACTGAAAATCAGGATGAAAAGTTGACACAGAGTTATAATGTAAGTAGTTTAGCTGATGCTTCGGAAGTTATAGACGTCGTTTGCATTAATACGCACCAGTACGAAAAGCTTAATCTTCCTAAAACTGAAGCAGTGTTAAAGAATTTAAATGATAACGATTCTGATATCGCAAGTTTCAAAGAGACTTTTTAGTCAAAAGAGGATAAAACTAAAGTTAAGGGGGATAAAAAACGTGAAAAAGCGCCTTAAGGTTCCAGCATTAAAACTGCTAATACTGAAGTAATTAAGGCGGTAAACAAGAAGTCGTATAAGCACAAATACGAAAAGCAGAGTCAGGTTGTTGAAAAAATAGAATCTGCATTAAAATTTAATACCGATACAAGCAAAAGTACGAAGAAAGGTAAAGTGTGCACTACAAAAACTCCATCAAAGGAGGAATGCGTCGCTGATAAGGTACACAAGGTTATAAAAAGGAAGAATGACAATTTTAAAGCTCCTTTGCATAAGTACAGGGAACGCAAGATATCAGCCGCCCAGCAAGGTTGGCCTCCTCCCAAGAGACCTCCTGTCCATCGTCAAGCCGGACCAGCGCCTCAGGACCAACGACCTGCTGCACGAAGGATGCCCACACGGTCAACGAACCCCTTTACTAGGACTGCGACCATCAAGAGAGGTTCAGCGGATTGGACAAACTGGTGCAGTGAAGTTGCTGCATTCATGAGGAACAAGTCTTGTATCAATTCTCTTATTCTAACTCCCACCCTTTAATAAAATCGAACCAAATTGGTTTGAAGTTCCCCATTGTATATACTGTGTAAACATTTTGAGGGGAAGGAGTGAGCCACTGAAAAAAAAAACGGCATACTATTGTTTTATAAATTTTTGAAGGGGACATGTAGTGAAAAAAAATACATACTAACTACAGATAACAAACAACTACCATACTAACTTCGCAAATCATAACACATGTACATTATAAATTGGGGGAGAGCAGATACAGTCAAGAAATGTCATGCTGTGCAATTGTGTTGTCACTTTTAATTAAAATAGATATTTTAGGGCGCAGTTGGCCAGCCCAGTATCCGCAACTCTGCAAATCCACTGTGTAATGGTGTCACCTGGACCCTTCGGGGTTAGTTTTGTAAAATGGTAGTGGCGTTTTTCCCCCACACAACGTGTGGAAGGTTTTTTGGCTTTGCCACCCATTATGTAAAAAGTCAGACCAGCACGCGTTTTCAATTAGTTAACTGAAGCCGTTCAGACCTCAGTTACCTAATTTTTTTTTCGAGGGAGGCCAGTGTAAGGTATACACAAGATTCGATTCACAAGAATCGAACTTTTGAGTGAATTAAAGAAGCTGCTTCAGATATGCTAATTTTGGCATACGCGCTTAGTATAAATACCACGCAGCGTCATTAATGAAAGAAGGGAGTTGTTGTTAAGGTTGAAAAGGTGTTATCCTGCGCTAGTGCTTTACGGGCCAGAAGTTTACGTGGCAGTACTGCTGGTTTGACTTACTGTTCGTGAGTATAAAAATATATTGTCCTTAAAAGCTGTATTTACATTCCGTACAAGTAGTACGCATGCTTATTGCTGTAAAAGCCAATTATATGTGCAGCGAATTCAATAAACATTATTTCATGTATAAACTGTGTTTGTATATAATTCAAATAGAGTGCTACTTCAAATTATATACACCCAAGTCTGGGTAGAAGTGAGCATAGATTCTCTATAACTCTCCATCTACACTTATTCGATGTGTTTTCTGAGTATTCGCTTCGACTATCAGCGATTCTGAGTATTCGATTCTGAGTATTCGCTTCGACCAGCGGAACTCATACGTAACTCTCCATCTACACTTATTCGATGTGTTTTCTGAGTATTCGCTTCGACTATCAGCGATTCTGAGTATTCGATTCTGAGTATTCGCTTCGACCAGCTGGCGGGTCCTTCAGCAGCTGGAACTCAGAAGCTTTCCAATGGCATCATCATTTTTTCAGGGCGGAACTCATACGTAACTCTCCATCTACACTTATTCGATGTGTTTTCTGAGTATTCGCTTCGACTATCAGCCCAACAAACTTCTTGCTAAATCGCAGTCTCAAATCTAACTCTCTTTCAGTTATTTCATCACCATATCTTTCTCCTTCTAACTCTAGGGCCCTCCTACATTGCTTTCCGATTGGCTGTATTGTCTCAACAATTTACCATCTGATTGGCCTGTGGTTTATCCTTAATATTTTATTCCATCCATTGGGCTTCGAGGGCGTATCTTCTTGGGATCCCTCTTTCGTTGTTCCCACGGATGGGTATCCTCTTCTTGTGAGGTCCACTTTTATGACCCTCAATAAATTCTGCCTTCCTGCCTTGTAACACTTTTATATATCTCCTTTTATTTTCTTCCCTCTTTTGCGTTCTAAGCCCTCTTTCAGCGATTCGTTTATTACCTAAAATTGCTCTTCACTATTATATAACATCATATCTTCCACTTTCTAGTTCCGCGGACACGTCGTTGTACTCTACGACAGACTGCTATGAGAACAGGCCCTTAAGGTAATAACAAAATTACGGTTTTCAACCGAGACAATAAAAGGTTACAATAAAATCTAATTCATATGATTCAGGCTGGATGCAAATGCTAAATAAACTGCTTAATAACTCTGCACTCCTGATCTGTAAAATTTTATATACACTAACAATTATATAATTTATTCATTAAAAATTCTTTTCGAAATTCTTCTATTTAATAATACCTCAAGTAAACATCTAAACAACTAGCGGCAAATCTTTCTCATTTCCGTTGAAGCGTACGTAGTTCATAATTTAAAACACGATGCAAGATAAAAGGTACAGTCTCATTTTAATATCATTAAAAGAAATATTCATAGAGATGTACTACGAAATGCATTTATTTTGGTTTATATAATTTAATTTCCTCTCTCTCCTAACGCAAGCTGCTTTATGCAAAACGTGATTCCACTACAGATTAAGATTATCATGTTTGTTTGAGATTAAACTTTACCGAATGGAGGGCGTTTCCCACAGGAAAATTGCACCATATTTACTAATAGTGTCGTAATTTTAAAAAGTCCGGAATAAGGGCAAATATTTGTATCATGTCACTCGCTAAATGTAAATTCTAACCAGAAATAAAATGAGGTATAATGCTTTATATACGCTGTATATATGCTGAATTACTTTTCACCGTTAAAGTTAAACATGCGGTTATAATTAGAAATGTCTACAAGTGACGTTTGGCCGATTCATTGCAGTTGCCACTACCTTCTTTCTTAAAGATGTATTTATTATATCCATTGGACAAATCAATTTCAGACCCGTATAAATAATAAGTACAAATTATCATTATTTTCTATTTAACTGACATTTCCTCTACAACTACATTTTTCGATTCATTGTTAATGTTTAACCAAATTCCACAAGTAAGAAACGGAGATATTGAAATATGACAACTTGTGAAAAATGTACGACAAGAAAACACAGCTTCTCACACCAAGGAGAATTAGGTGTGATTGCCTAATTTGTTTTATTTCCTTGTAATCCATATCAACAATAATGTAAGACCACATCCGCAAATGTGTGGTACGCGTGATTTGAGGACAAATCTTAAAACAAATTTTGTGAAAATCGGATCCTGGGTTACCCAATTTTAGATATTTTCGGTCATATTACATTTTTTAATCAACTTCAGCGAAAAAATAACACCCCAGCTGTAAGCGCGCAGTACGCATAATTGGATTAGTAAGAATAAAAGAAATGATGGTAAAATCGGAACACTAGTCACCTAGTTTTAAATATTTTCGGTCATATTTTTTTTTTATGTTTTTTTTTATAACATAAAATATAGCACCACATCTGTAATTGCAAACAGTAAAAGAAATTTTGTGAAAATTGGATCCCGGGGTACCCAATTTTAGATATTTTCGGTCATATTGCATTTAACTTCAGCGAAAAAATAACATCCCATCTGTAAGCGTGCATTACGCATAATTGGATTACTAACAATTAAAGAAATTTTGTTAAAATCAGAACACGAGTTACCTACTTTTAAATATTTTCGGTCATATTTTATTTTATTTATTTTTTTTTTAATATAACACCACATCTGTAATCGCATTACAAACAGTAAAAGAAATTTTGTGAAAATCGGATCCTGGGTTACCCAATTTTAGATATTTTCGGTCATATTGCATTTTTTAATTAACTTCAGCGAAAAAAATAACATCCCATCTGTAAGCGTGCAGTACGCATAATTGGATTAGTAAGAATAAAAGAAATTTTGTTAAAAACGGAACACGAGTAACCTAGTTTTAAATATTTTCGATCATATTTTATTTTATTTATTTATTTATTTATTTTTTGAAAAATATAACACCACATCTGTAAGCGTGCAGTACGCATGTTTGCATTACGAACAATAAAAGGAATTTTGTTAAAGTTGGATCCTGGGTTATTGACTTTAGATAATATAATGTATTTCATTGTTTTTTTTTAATTAACTTCAGCAAAAATTTTACCACATCTGTAAAGGTTGTGGTACGCATGATTTAATTAGAAAGAGCAATTTTTTTTGTAATCCTACTCCGAGTTAACTTGGTTCAGATATATTCGGTCATATTTTGCTATTAATTATTTTCTGTAATTCCTGTGTGCTGAAATATGGAACATCACATCTGTACGCAGGCAGTACGCATAATTGGAATAATTGGATTAGTAACAATAACAGAAATTTTGTTAAAATCGGATCTCGGGTTCCCGACAATAGATATTCTCAGTCATATTTCATTTTTTTTTTCTTTAACTCACATCTGCAAAATCTAGCACCATGTCTAATGACGTGCGATACACTTGATTTAAGGGGCTCCGGGACACATTTTTTTTATTTTTATTTATTGAGTTAAATTTTTGATTATTTTTTGTGAATGTTAACCATATAATTTTAAAACAAAATCATATCATAAAACTTCACAAAGTTTTTAAAAAATTTTAAAATTTAAATATTTTTTAAAAAGTGGGGTATTTTAAAATCGTTATAACTCAAAATATTATTTGTCAAATTTCAATCGTTTTTCCTTTAATTAAACAGAAATATATGTTTTAATATTTATTCATCATTTTTCTAAATATTAATTTGACAAAAATTAAAAATATTTACAGTAAAAATTTTTAAAAAAATGATTAACTTATTTTTTTTTTAAATCTTATTTTCAAAAGTAAGTATTCTTTTTCAAATTTGTTGAATCGAAATCAGAGTGAGATAATTGGAAAAGACATGTTCCAAGTTTGAACCATTTTTCTTTAACAGTTCTTGACTTATTACAAATTAAAGACGAGAAATGGTGAAAAAAACCTATCATGCAGAAAAACTCATTTAAACGTTTAAACAAAGGTTTCCTGCTATTAGAATGTTGCAAAAAAAAATTAATATATCCTGTTCTAATTAAGATAGAACCATGATTTAAACGTCATTTTAAGCAAAAAGAACAGAACATTTTTTAATGCAATAAAATGTTTTTCGGAAATTTGAAGAATTTTGTGTCCTGGACCCCCCTTAATTGGTAACAATAAGAGAAAATTTATCAAAATCGTACCCTGAGTTTCCTCAGTTCTAGATATTTTCATTCATTCTTTATTGTTTTCTGCAGCAATTCCCTTATTCAGGAATGTAACGCCATAAATGAAAGCGTGCGTTACAAATGATTATCATTAGAAATACTAAAAAAAAAATTTAATCTGATCCTGGGTTACCCAATTTTAGATATTTTTGGTCATATCGCATTTTTTTTCATTAACTTCAGAAAAAGTGTAACATCACATCTGTAAGCCCGCAGTACGCATAATTGAATTAATAACAATAAGAGATATTTTGTTGAAATATATAACACCATATTTGTTAGCATGCAGTACTTTTCACTGCATTACAAACAGTACAGTAAAAGAAATTTTTTTAGTCGGATTCCGGATTACCGACTTTAGATAATACTAGTTGGTACCTGTCAAAACATGACGGCTAGATAGTAAATAAGTGCACTAATACACAAATTATTCTCAACACATCATTGCCAAATGTTGGAAATAATAATAATGCTCAGACACAAATTAATGTGTTTTAAGCGGCCTCGTGCTTAGTGAGTATCTAAACCAGATTTAAAAATGTCACTGGGCATGCGCAGAAATCAATTTTTTTTAATTGTAAATTATCGCTAATTAAACAGCGTGAAAAAAACAATTTCCAAATCTTATATTTCACATAGATAATTATCGTAAAAATATGAATGGCAGAGAGAGACGTGTTTATCATTAAAATATGTCACTGAGCATACGCAGAAACAGTGAGTTTCTAAAGCCAGATTTCAACATGCCACTGAGCATACGCAGAAATCCATTTTAAATTGTAAATTATCGTTAATTAAAAAAATTGCGGTTATAAAAACAAAATTTGACAAATCTACAGATTACAATCTTTCATTTATGACTAAAATGAAGTAAACTGATGCGGTAGTTTTCTCTCATGGTCTGCCCAAAAAGTCGGCTTAGCAACTTAAATATATATATCAGTCATATTTCATTGGTTTTTTTTTAATTCAGCAAAAATGTTACACCACATTTATAAGGGGCATGATTGGATTAGAACCGGTAAAATAAATTTGTTGAAATTAGACCCCGGGTTACCTTGTTTCAGATATTTTTTTTCTGTATTTCCCATCTGCAGAAAAATGTAACACCACATCTATGAGCCACATCTATAAGCGTACAGTACGTATAACTGGAGTAGTAATAATATAAAAAATGGTGTTAAAATCGGATCCCGGGATACCGACTTTAGATAATTTCAGTCATATTTCATTGTTTCTTTTTCTGTAATTTACATAGGCAAAAGCTAACACCACGTCTGATAACGTGCAATACGCTTAATTTAATTCGTAACAATACGAGAAAATATGTGAAAATCGCACCCAAGGTTTCCAAAATTTTAGAGATTTTCAGTCATATTTCATTGTTTTATTTTTTTCAGCAATTCCCGTTCTGAAAAAATGTAACACAACATCTGGAAGTGTGCGTTACGCTTGATTTGATTAGTAACAATGAAAAAAAATGTTAAAATCGGACCAGTTTAACCTATTTTACCTTCATATTTCATTGTTCTTTTCACCATTAAACTGAGCCGGAAGCTGTGGACTCTTTTCAAATTCCGTTTCACAAAGAAAATTCCCTTCTTAAAGATAATCTTTATTATGGCGAATTTTATTTTAATTTATACATAGTTTAATTAATTCATCCGTTAAGAAAGGCGATAATTCAGTAAAATAGCTTCAAGGGGGATGAAAAAGAACGAAAAGTGTGGGAGCATTTTCAGCAATGAAAACAAACCTAAAAAAAAATCGTAATCAAAAGCATTCTTTTAGTGAGCAGGGATTTATTTCTAAAAGCAATTAACTCAGATTCTGGAATTATAAATAACAGGAACTGATAGAAATGTTTAATTAAATTTTCTCAGTTATTCATGTTAGGGTGCTATTGAAACGTACTCGAAATTCTTTATTACCTATAAACAGTTGAACACTTAGCAAGTAACAGGTGGTCTTATATTAAATAAAATTACTATTCAGTATGTACACGAAAGGAATCCGTTTCATTTTCTGTATCTAAGGAGACAAAATACGTTATTTGCGTAACGAAAGCACGTTTTATTCATTGTTCGTGAAAGCAATACTTATAATTTAGCAAAAATAAACAATAAAACAAAATAAATATTAGAAAATAAAATTATAATATCCAGCTACACTAAGGCTTTGAAAATGTTAGAAGATTTGAAAGCATAATATTATTTGAGAACAAAGATGCCTATGAATTGTATTTAGTATCACAAGTAAATATATATTTCAAATGTTAAACCAGGACAATGAAGTTCAATTAAGTTTTCAATCGCGCTGTTCAGTTTCAGATTTCAGTGTTCGAGATTTTAATTACAACCAAAGGCGTTATTAATTAAATACGTTATTTTTTTCTCGGTTTAGTTGCATTGAGAATATATATGTATATACGCCCCCTCGCCGGAAGTAATTCAGACCAGGTCCATATAGGCTAGTGGGCTCAGTGGTTCGGCTCCGGTTTATAATGGCGCCACAAGCCTCGGAGTCAGATTTAGCAAGATGCCACCTCAATTTTGACCTCAATTTTGACCCCCAGGAGCGACATCTGGGGGATCGTATCCTCTCCCACCCTCTCTGACTTCATAGAAGGACTTTCAGGTCTACAGATTTAACATGCCCAAATTTGGACTAGACACGGAGACATTTAATGTCGGGATTTGATCCGAACACCCTCAGCATTGAATGCGGACGAGCTACCACTAGGCTACCTCAAGCCCGCATTCGAAGTACTAATTGCGATCGTCTCACGGGCAATTTTGATTTGTCTTGTAACACTAGTCTTGCCACTTATAAATTATTATGGAATTAACAAGCATTTTTCTCCAATTAACCACTCAGAAGATATGCAGGGTGTTTCAGAAAATTTTATATCAATTCAATACCCAATAACTTTGCCAAAGTTCGATCAAATAGCGAAATATTTTAATACCATATATGAAAACATGCTAAATTTTTATTTCGATATTTTACATAGCATTCTTCGTATTTTTTCTAAACAGCCGCCACGTTCACCAGAACTGAAGCCTTTTGATTTTTTTTTCCTCTGGGAGTATTTTAAAGACCTGGTTTGTGTACCCTCGCTTTCTTCAGATATAGAGGAACTCAATCAGAGAATCACTGCCTCTTTGGCAACTGTTACTAACGACATGCTACATCGCGTTTGGCAGGAAATGGAACACCGACTAGACGTGTCACAGGCGGCACGTATATTGAACATTTCTAAAATTGTTCATGGAATCCTCATGCATTTGTATATTTCATTCACGTTTTTGGTTAATAAATATTTAATTACTCAACAATACGCCACTTCAGTTTCACTAGATTAGCCTTTGTAGTTGCTGAAATGATGTCCGATTTTCTGAAACACCCTGTATTTTATCTTCTTTTACGTATCAGGGAGTAACCATTGCCAAACTTATGAGCACACAGTCTAAAGGAATTCATGTCTAAATATTGTGCCGCATTATTAGAATTCAGAGATAGGTACAGATTAAGAATGGCAATGATTTTACAAATATCTAGCGTTTTAAGCAGGATTGTAGCGATCGAAAGTCTACAACCGAATCCCTCTGCAGACGACATTTAAAAATATTTGTATTTCACATTTTGAAGAAGTTACCTGGCAACTACGATGATCCGGTACGAGAGTAGCAAAAAGGAGAATTCTTCTGTATTCGTTGTAAAGTTTTTTGCTTCGTAATATTTGGTATCCATGTTATTCTTTAATTTGTACTAGTCGTATTTTCAATGTTAAAATTATGTAATAAATATTTTATTCATTCCTAAATTGTGATAATGAGCTTTGTGGTATATAAAGATACTCTTTGAATTCACTGTTATCCAGTGACTCCCACAAACTTGCGACTCCAGAACACCTACAAACGTGACTTTGGATTTATTTTTGGTCGTATATTGTCTCTACTCAGGAAATCATTTTAGATAGTAGTTCCGTAACTATAAGCCCTACAGTTATATACAGTTATTTAACTTGATACCACTGTGTTTATAAAATCACCTGTTTAATTGCACTAACACTACTAATTACGATCGCCTCACGTGCAATTTGGTTTTTTCTTGCAACACCAGTCACCCCACTTATAAATTATTATGGATTTAACAAGCAATTTTCTCCAATAAACCATTCTTATGATATATTTTATCCACTTTTGTGTAACAGAGAGTTACCATTACCAAACTGATGAGCTCGCGATCTAATGAAATTCATGTCCAAATATTGTGCAAAACGGGGATTCCCACCCTTTAATATTTGCGGCAAACTTGGAAATGAGATAAGAAACTTAGAACACCCTTGTTAGATGTATCGATTTTGTAAATGAAAACCGAATTGGAATATATTCCGGGTGTCCCAAAAATAACCGACGATTTGAAAAATCAATTAAAGAAAAACTGAAGGCGATAGAAATGTACGGTTTGCTGCATTCTGCTTAGTTAACCAGGGAATTTATTCTCACCAATTTTCAAAATTAGTTTCCAAAGTTCGTAAACAGATGGCGCTGCTGACTCGGAAAAACTATAAACAATGTTTTCAAAATAACCACCGTTTGCAGCAACAACGTGGAGCAGTCTGCAGTCAAAATTCGCTGACGCCCGTGCAAACATTTCAGTTTGAATGTTCTCACAAGCAGCAGAGATGTATTGTTCCAGTTCATCTACAGTTTGTGCATTGTGACGATACACCTGGTCTTTCAAGTACCCCCAAAGAAAAAATCGCATGGCGTCAAATCTGGCGAATAGGGAGGCCAATCCATGCCACTTTGCGTATGCTTCTTGCTTTGAAAACATTGTTTTATAGATTTTCCCAGTCAGCAGCGCCATCTGTTGACGAACTTTGTAACTAATTTTGAAAACTGGTGAGAATAAATTCCCTGGTTACCTAAGCAGAATGCAGCAAATCGTACATTTCTATCACCATCCGTTTTTCTTTAATTGATTTTTCAAATCGTCAGTCATTTTTGGGACACCCGGTATCAGGAACATATCAAATTTAGGTTAAGATACGAGAGTTGTAAATAAAGTAGTGGCAACGTGGCACAGAAAGTCGTAGAACATCGTGCATGCGCAAACGGTTTGGTTTAACGGTGTGGCAACACGAATTTTGTTTCTATGTGAATAAGAGGCTGGAATAAAAAATGTCAGTTAAAAAGTTGGTTTGGATGCGGTCGGTTGAGGTTTTTCAACAGGTGATGTTCTTGTAAAAAGATTATTCTCGGCTGGTATAAGACGAGGACCTTAGAGGAAAGGAAGTTGAGGTCGTATGCCACTTATTAATAACTGTTATATTGTGATTAATTTTTATATCTGAATTCCCTCCTTGTTAAGAAAAGTTCTTAGGTGCAGGAATTGTTCAGGTTCCAGCGAAGATTCAACGTTTTTATCTTGTCTACTCTTCTGCAAGTTGTTAAAAGTGTACTAAAGATTTACTGTTTTATAAATTTCTATTTTTCAATTTGCGGTAACTGGCATACTTATTTCTGTATTTGAAATTCACTTTTTAAAATATCTTCCCGTCGCTCGGATTTGGTACAATACTTACTTCATTGTTTATTCATTTATTTATTGAAGAATAAAACTAACAAACACCAGAAAAATATATATTAATACATTTTCAAAAATAGCCATGGGATTCAATTAGGGTCCCCAAATATTCAGATTTTCTCTAAACTCGGTTATCGGATATTAATTTTAAAGTTATCAGGCTGATACCGGACAACTGTATAAAATAAATATTACTGAACTATATAAACATTACTTTTATTGCTTTTACATTTTAAATTACAAAATTTTATACATTCTTTTTTTATTTGAATAATAATATTTCAAAATTACTAATGCACTCAGTGATGGTCAAGAAAGCTTAGACTAATTGTTGTAGAGAAATTTCCAGAAACGGAAAAGCTTCTCTCCGAATCTCTTGAAGTCAGTTTCAACCCTTTCGGGGGCAACAACATCCCCTGTTTACACGGTGCGGATTTTTTCCCTGGTTGTTTTTAACCTAAAGAAACTTGAATTTTTTTCCAATTAAAGGTTGCAAAATGTTTTTACTTCTTTAAGCTGGTAACATATGGCAGTACTAACCATTTTTATGCTCATTTAACAGGAATACATTGAATGCAAGCGAAAAAGAAAGACTAGTTTTAGGTGTTTGCACTGTGAAAACGGCACCCCTTGTAGAAAATTGTATCGAGGGGGCGCTGCGACGCCCGTAGAGAGGGAGAAGTTTTTCGCTTCTCAGTTCGTCCCTCGCTCTCGTAAAACAGGGTCATGTAACCCCCCGTTGGAATCCCTATCTGGGGAAACATTTTTCTATTTATCTTTACAATTGTTTTAATGTTACAAATAAACCAAAAGCCCAATATTCGTTGTCGTCCATTTGTAGTAGTTCGTCATAAATTCGAGAGTGGTGCGACGGTCGGGAATTTTGTAGTGTGTCGTAATTGGATTTTTTTGTGCTCATCGGTTTGTTTTCGAAGTGTGTTCAAGTCGTCGTTTTGGGTTAGAAATTTTTGTTGAAATTTTTGTTGAAAGTTTTGTTGAATTGGTTTATAGTGACATTTGTTTTGATTGTCGTTAGTTATTTTGTTGACTTTGCCATTCTGTTTTCGTTAGTTTGGTTTCGTTTAATTGTTAGAAATTGTTGTAGTAATTGTGTTAGAAATTGTTGTAGTCGAGGTTTTGATTTTGTAATATTTATTGTTTTGTGTTAGCGATTGTCAAAATTTCGAAATTGATAAAGCTCAAAACCAAACGGGATGTTCACAGAGAACAATTAAGAAAGATAATTGACAAAATTGATAATTATTTGTTAGAACCGAAACTGAATCCTGATGTCTGTGAGTCTTTGTTTGAACAGTTAATTAGTAAAAGTGAAATTTTGAGTATGTTAAATGATGACATAGATAAACTAATTAATGATGAGGATGAAATAAGGGCTGAAGTTTTAACTGTAGATGAATATTGTGAAAAGGTAATTTCTGCAAAAATTAAATTGCAAAATAAAATTAAATCGTTAAACTTAAATTCTACCACTGAACATAGAACCACCGAAAATTCGTTACCATCGAAAACTCGTGTAGAAATTACTGCTAAACTTCCCAAAATGTCTATTGCAAAATTCTATGGAGAGCCGTCCGAATTCTTGAATTCTGGAATCAATTTGAAAATTGAATCCAAAATAACCCAAATTTAAATGAAGTTCATAAATTTTGCTATTTAAAGTCCATGTTAGGCGGGAAGGCTCTCTGCAGCATAAAGGGGTTTTCAATTAATAAAGAAAATTACGCGCAAGCAATTAAGTTGATTTCTGAAAATTTTGGCGAAAGGAATATTTTAATAAACTCGCACATCTCAAATTTGCTTAATATTAAACCAGTCAAAAATTCTTCTAACGTTCAGGCTTTGCGTAACTTGTATTTCGATTGTCAAACACAGATTCGGTGTTTGCAAAGTCTGGGAATAGATTCCGAAACATACGCTACTCTTTTGACAAACATAATCTTGAAAAATCTCCCACATGATATAACGTTAGAATTTGCTAAAGTCAGCTCAGATAAATGTCATGATCTTCAAGAGTTAATGAGCTTCTTGTACAAAGCGGTGAGTGCGAGGGAGAAGGCTCAGAGAATCCAAGGTCACTCCACCCCTAAATTCTCCCCTTTGCTACTCAGAGGGGGGTCCAACTCTCAGCCGAACAGCACGAATAAGTCAGCTTTGGAACTTCACGCCAATGTTTCGAAGAGCGCGAATTCTAGCAGGTGTCTTTTTTGCAATGACTCACAGCATGAGAGCTCAGAGTGTGATATTTTGACTCTCCAGGAGAGGAGAGATCAGCTAGTCCATGAAAAACGTTGTCTGATGTGTTGTAAGATTAACTGTTTCGTAAAAAGATGCAAGGGGCCAACATGTAGCTTTTGTAAGGGTCGCCACGCCAAAGCCATTTGCTTTAAACTCGAGAATGACAAAAAGCCGAGAGTAGAGGTTGAGAATGACGTGTCATTAAACCATGTGGTGAATGATTTGAGTGGGGTTTTGTTGCAGTGCGTTAAAGCAGAAATAGTGGGTCGGAAAAAATCGGGATTAGCCTTAGTTTTGTTTGATAATGGTGCACAACGTAGGTTTATCCGAAAAAGTGTGTCGGAGAAACTAGGTTTAAAGGTTTTGGGTTCCGAAAATTTGAAAATTTATTCTTTTGGTGCTAAGGCTCCTAGTACCGAAATTCGTCGCAGAGTAGAGATAGTTTTAAAAAATGTGTTGAACGGAGAGGAGTTTATCGTTGAAGCGCTAGAGGTCGAGGAAATATCGAACGCTGTCGTGAAACTTCCTAGTAAAGAGGTGTCGGAAAAAATGAAGTCTAAGGGATTTGTGTTGACATGTTCAGATGAGTCATCAGACAAGTCTATTTCGCTATTGATAGGATCGGACTACTACTGGAATTTAACTAGAGGTGTCGAAAGGTTGAATTCTTCGTTAGTGGCAGTTGAAACTTGTTTAGGGTGGTCGCTTCATGGGAGATGTGGTGAGGCTGACGAACTTACATCTGTCAATCTGGTCCTCAATCAAGAAGAGTCAATTTCGGCAGAATTGAGAAGGTTTTGGGAGTTGGAGAGTTTAGGTGTACAGGATTGTGACTCAGGTGTTGATATTACGGATCAGGAGATGATTAGAGAGTTCAATGAGTCGATTCGTTTTGTTGATGGGCGCTATCGTGTAAAATTGCCGTGGAGGTCGGGTGTGAAGGATGGTTTAGAGGATAATATAGGAGTTGCTCGTAAACGGTTTGAGGGATTGACTCGCAAGTTTAAGATGGATAGCAGGTTTTTCGATGAGTACAAAGGTGTTGTTGATGAATATTTGAGAGAAGGTATCGTTGAAAAAACTTCTCTAAAAAATCCGGAAGAAAGATCATTTTATTTGCCCCATCATGCTGTCATACGGAAAGACAAAACAACTAGTCGAGTACGCATAGTATTCGATGGATCTGCACATGACAAAGAGAAAATATCTCTCAATGACTGTTTGCACGCAGGTTCGAACTTGCATCCCAACATATTCCAATTGCTTTTGAAATTTCGCCAGAATGCTGTTGCGTTCACAGCTGATGTAAAGTCGGCTTTTCTGCAAATTGAATTGGATGAATCAGATCGTCAATTCACTCGTTTCTTCTGGGTTGATGATCCTAATGAACAACCATTTGTGCTCAACTTCACGCGGGTTCTCTTTCGGGCTAACATCGAGTCCATACCTTCTTGCAGCCACTCTGAAGTACCATTTTCAGAAATACCAAGAACAACTGCCAGCTACATCGAATCTACTTTCGAATTGTGTCTACGTCGACGATCTAATAGGAGGAAGAGAAGAGGTTTCAGATGCTCTGAAAACCTCATTAGAAAGTATAAAAATATTCAGTGATGCTGGAATGGTACTCAGAAAGTGGACATCTACTTCATCCGAACTCCGTGAATTGTGGAGAGCCAACAACATTGAAGTCGAACAACCGGACACTCTTGTTCGTTCTGGCTTATCGTCGAAGGTCTTAGGTTTGGCCTGGGATCCAGATTGTGATATAATATACTTTTCCACCACAGAACTTGTGAAATTCATATCTCGCAGAATAGACACCAAACGTTTTATTCTACAAATTGTCGGTAGACTCTTCGACCCGATTGGTTTCCTCGGACCGTTCATTGTAAGGGTGAAGTGTCTACTTCAAGAACTGTGGACATTGGGTTTGGACTGGTACCAAGAATTGCCAGACAAACTGACTCATAAGTGGCACTTGTGGTGCAAGAATGTAGAACAATTGACCAATGTCAAGATTCCAAGATATTATCTTTTCGAGCTTAATTGTGAATTTGTATCATTTGAACTTCATTGTTTTTCAGATGCATTTTTAGCAGCTTATGGAACTGTGCTATACTTGAGAAGTGTTTCTGCTGACGGTAAGGTAATCACAAGTTTCATATGCTCAAAGAGCAAGGTAGCACCATTGAAAACTATAACCTTGCCGAGGCTGGAAGTAATGGGAGCATTGTTATCTGCTAGGTTAGTTAAAGAAGTGAAAGAATGCTTGAAATTTGATGCTAAATGTTTTTATTGGAGTGATTCTCAGATAACGCTTTTTTGGATTAAGGGTAAATCTAGCAAATACAAACCCTTTGTAAAAAATAGGGTTGAAGAAATCCAATCTTTAACTGAACCTGGCAGATGGCATTTTTGCCCTGGTAAACAGAACCCAGCTGATGTGCTATCTAGGGGTATGTCCGCCACAGACTTGGCTGAAAGTTCATTGTGGTGGTATGGACCGCCGTGGTTGAGACAACCACCGGAATTTTGGCCCCCTTGTGAAAAATTTGATTCTGAATATTTTGAACCTAATTGTGATCTTGAATTGAGAAAAAACTGTGAATTGTGCAAAATAATTGTATTTCAGAGAACGAAGGGTTTATTTTGAATTTGAACAATTTTTCTAATTTAATGAAAGTTTTAAGAATTACTGTATTGGTTAATCGTTTTATCGCGAAATTGAAGCATTTAGAATCTGAAAATGGTCCACTTACTGCAACTGAATTAGAAATTGCAGAAAATACTTGGATACAGTTCGAACAGTCTCTAGCCTATCCTTCGGAATTGCATTGTTTGAAAACTGGCAAGCCAGTTCCCACCAAATCGAAAATCTTTAGCTTAGCCCCATTCTTAGACAATAACGGAATACTTCGTTTAAAGGGGAGGATTGAGCAGGGTGAATTATCTGAGAATGAAATTCATCCTATTATTTTGCCTAAATCAAAATTTGTAGAATTATTGATAATTAGAGAACATAGCAAAATTTTACATGGTGGGGTGTCAGCTACTTTGGCAAAAATTCGCACAAAATTTTGGATTGTGAAGGGTAGGCAAGAGGTAAAGAAAATTTTGAATAAATGTTTGATTTGTCGGAAGTATACTTTGAAACCTGCGAGACAGGTAACTGCTCAGCTGCCAAAGGACAGGATTTTGGAAAGGCCGCCATTTTCAGTTACAGGGGTCGATTTCACAGGACCTGTTTATTTGAAATCAGATAAGGACATTCTTAAGCCTACATTGCTTTGTTTACCTGTGGAGTGACACGAGCAGTTCATATTGAACTCATTTCCGACATGTCAACTAGAAGTTTTATTTTGTCTTTAAGGCGATTTCTGGCTCGAAGGGGAAATTGTGAAGTCATCATTTCGGATAATGCTAAAACATTCAAAAACACAAATGACATTTTAGGACAATTTTCAAAAATCATTCTAGACAAAAATTTGAAGGATTTTGTTGCTATTAACGGCATAACATGGAAATTTATTGTGCCTAGTGCCCCATGGTGGGGTGGATTTTATGAGAGGCTCATGAAAAGTGTTAAGGATCCTTTGAAAAAGATCCTAGGCAAGGCTTTATTATCTTTTGAAGAAATGATGACTATCCTCACAGAAATCGAATGTGTTTTAAATAATCGGCCACTTACCTACGTAAGTAATGATTTAAATGAGACACAGCCTCTTACTCCGGCTCAATTTTTGATTCCTGGTCAAAATTATAGTTATCCTGTGCATTTTGCTGATCTTTTCAACAATGAGTTATCGACAAAGGAAAATTTAAATCGCAGAAAATTGTACCAATCTAGACTTTTGAAGCAAATTTGGCGTAAGTGGAAGGAAAATTATCTGCTTCAATTAAGAAATGCCCATAATTTTATAATTCCTTCTCCTAAAGATAATTTAAAAGAAGGTGATGTGGTCTTGTTGGAAGGGTCAGCGAAATCTAAATTACTTTGGCCTTTAGGCATCATCGATGAAGTATTCGTAGGTCGTGATGGACACGTAAGATCTTGTCTTGCTCGTACTTCAAGTGGCCAGTATAAACGTCCCATACAAGTTATATATCCTCTTGAATTAAATGATTAATGTTTTGTATATACTTTAATTCCTTTTCTTAGATTATGAAAATTTTAAATTTGTTTTGAAGACCTGTGTACATAAATTTAGGTCTCTTTTTGTCAGTAAGTTTAAAATAATATTTGTTCTTGTATTGATGTAAATTTGATTATTTGTATTGTATTTTGAGTGTTAGTGACATTTTATTAAGTAGTTTATATACCCTACATATTGTGTAATTAGAGGTGAACATTTTGTTCACGGTGGGGTGTGTAGAAAATTGTATCGAGGGGGCGCTGCGACGCCCGTAGAGAGGGAGAAGTTTTTCGCTTCTCAGTTCGTCCCTCGCTCTCGTAAAACAGGGTCATGTAACCCCCCGTTGGAATCCCTATCTGGGGCAACGTTTTTCTATTTATCTTTACAATTGTTTTAATGTTACAAATAAACCAAAAGCCCAATATTCGTTGTCGTCCATTTGTAGTAGTTCGTCATAAATTCGAGACCCCTCAATCGGATAAAGCAGTTCAAGATTTTGTGTTCTTTTAGAAGTTATCTCGAAGATGTTAAATTCCTGCTTTAAAGTGCCACTATCATTTGATATTCTTAAATATTGAAATTTGGACGCGTTTGAAATGTATGAATTTAGTTCTTCATGTAATTATTTTTCTGGTTCAGCATGGGATGCCAACTATTCACACAAAATTTCATCTTCATCCTCAGAATGCTGTATAGTCTCATCAAGGAAAAGTTTCTTCATAAGAGCTGTAGCAGAACTTATAACAGATTTTGCTGGATCATTTTCAGGATCAACACAAGACATTTCATTAAAGCCGCAATGTTGTCACCATCTTTTCGCGATCCAAAAGATTATGAAACTGGCGTTTTCCCACTTTAGACGAATTTAATGCAAACTTTTGTTTTAATGCACAATATGTTTTCTAGAATAAATATGGAAAACTAATTTCCCAAATATTTCGCAAATTAAAAAATAATAACTCAAAATTTAAATTTCTACGCCTATTTTATATATAAAATTTTAAAAATGTAAGTTGCGGATATCCGGACAATTTTGGACGGATATCGGATACGGATATGAATTAAAAAACCGCGTATAACGGGTACGGATATATCCATTTCAGAAACCCTAGATTCAATATAATATTACATTGTTGTTGTTGTTTCTAATGTTGTTTCTAATGTTGTTGTTTCTAATAAAGTTCCAGACCACGTTCATATTGGCTTAGGGCTGAAGTGCCTGGCTCCGATTTATATAGTATCACAAACATCGGAGACCGTCTTAGCTAGTTGCCACCACAATTTTGACCAAGCGCCCCCCCGTAGGCGTGACATCTGGGAGGATCGTACCCTCTCCCACCCTTTCTGACCTTATAGAGGGACTTTCCTATCTACGGATTTAATGTGCCCATATCCGGCCCAAACACGAAGGTATTTAATGGCACGCGTAGAGATTCGATCCGAGCACCCACAGTACCGAAAGCCAGCAAGCTACCACAAGGCAACCTCGAGCCCAGTATTACACTAGATTTCTTCCAGGGTAATCCCTAATAATTACAAGATAAAAAGAACTTTTTATATACCATGTTTTTAAATTTTCTGTTGAATCATATAAACTTGAAAATTCTATGTATTAATAAATACATTTTAAAATTTTTTTTGATGAATTATCCCATCAACTTGAAAGAAAATGAAGTTAATTAGAAGTTAACTTGCGTTTAAGTTTTCGTTCCCGTTCCGGCCGATAGATGGCTGTACCAGTCTACAAAACAAAATTAACTGAAAATAACTGAAAATAAATTTAATTCTGCTAAAAGATGGCTAAAAGTATTTAAAACATGCATTATCATCGTGTTCTGAGCTATTGTAAAATTTTCAAATCTCTAGCTAGTCGGGAAGTTAGTTAAAAATCGATTGCAAGATTTGTACTTGAGAAACACACAAACAAACACACAAACAAGAAATCAAGTTAATAAAAACATGGTAAAAAGTGCGTGCTTTTTATTAATATGAGATTTGCGATTGATGCTTGGGCTACAAATGTTTGATATCCAATTAACATTTATTTTAAGTGGGCCCTACTAATATTTTTTTATTTATCACCAAATAAATCTCGTGGCAACATAAAATGCCACGGCAGATCGGTTGGAAATTACTGATGTAGAATTATAAGATTTCATACCTAGATAAAAACAAAAAAATGCAATGATTTTACAAATATCTAGGTCTTTAAGGATCATCTAAAACGTGACTTTGGATTTCTTTTTGGCCCCATAGTGCCTCTAAAATCGGGAAAAGCATTTTACGGTAGCAGTTCAATAACTATATGCCATACGGTGGTGCGCCCCCCTTAAAAGCGTTTCAAAAGAACGCTTCCTAAAAAGTTTCCCCCGTTTTAAGTCTCTCTCTAGCGAATCGAATATGCGATTTAAAACCTGTCGTCTTCGGTTGCCAAAAGAATTTTTCAAACGTATGGTTTGTTTTATATTGTAAGAAGCATTTATTGAGGAAATAAATGTATATGAGGGAGAGATAAAAAAAACTCAGATGGATGAAAAACACTTCGATTGAAGTTTTTTATGCACAATAGTGTGAAAATAATTACGGATATTTTGTTTTGAAATTATTAGGAATTAAATCTCAGTTATTGTGTGTTTGAATTCTTAAACTACATTTTTAGTTTGAAAGAGTTTTTCAAGTGAGGTTTAACCAGTGTAGAGATAATATTTATTTTCTTTACTTTATATTTATCTTCTATTTTTAAAAATGTAGCTCTTTGCCTTAGGTTATTATATTTTGAAAGCTTTAGGTTAGTTTGTACTAGTTAAGTACGATTCCTTTTACGATTAATATCACATATATATATATATATATATATATATATATATATATATATATATATATATATATATATATATATATATATATATATATATATATATATATATATATACAGGGTGTTTCATATTGAATGGGACAAAAATAATAGCATAGTAAAAATTCTGTAATTGATTTATTTAGCCGAAAAAAATTAATACTGAAGCTACAATTATACAAGTTTTATCTGGCAACAGCGAAAAATCTTCCGGTTACGAAATCGTCACTAGAGGCACTGTTTATCCAAATGGCACCATCCATGCAGGAGAAATCGTACTGTGTTTTGGAATACGCCAAAACGTCTTTGTTTATCGTCGTCCAAAGACATTTTCGAGCGAAATTTGGTAAAGAACCACTGCATCGTCACAACTTCGAACGGTGGGTGAAGCCGTTTCAGGACACGGGCTGCTTGCGTAAGAAAACCATCCCAGGACGGCCATATGCCAAAACCAAAGTGGTTGAAGAAATTCGTGAAACGTTTTTACGAAGTCCCACAAAATCAACGCGTCGTGCGAGTTCTGAAATCAATGTGCCTCATACAACGGTGTGGCATGTGTTACGGAAACGTTAAAATTCCGATCATACACCTTTCAGATGGTACAGGCGTTAAATTCTACCGACACGCCGTTGTGTAAAGCTTTCTGTGGGAATTTGCAAGATAAGTTGGAGGTAGGTGGTTTCGCGAACAGACTTGTGATTTTTTCATATGGGGATTTCTTAAAGATAAAGTGTTCGCGCCTCCATTTCCCTATGACTTGCAGCAAATGAAACAGCGGATAACTGAAATGCTCGTATCATCAACAAAGAATATTCTATCGCGAGTGTGGCAAGAACTGGAATACCGCATAGATATTTGCCGTGTCACCGTAGGGGCACACATAGAACATCTATTGAAACATCGATAACTAGAGTTTCACTGTAAATTTGATTTATCAAAATAAAGTAATTACACCGTTCACAGGCATGCTTTCTTTTTGTCCCATTCAATATGAAACACCCTATATATATATATATATATATATATATATATATATATATATATATATATACCTCTATCTTCTCCTAGAGGGACCTTCCGGCCTACAGATTTAATGTGCCCATAACCGGCTTAGACACGAGAGCATTCACTGACGCTTGTCATGAATCGAATCGAGCACCATCAGTACCGAATTCCGATGGGCTAAAGACTAGGGATCCAGTGCCCTCTTCAGTATAGGGCGATTATATAAACACAATGAATAAGATATATGGGCATCGTGGTAACCGGCCAATTTCCCAAAATGCTAAACTATTTTTTATAAGTTGTAAAGATTGTGAAACACTTCTCGAACAAACGGTTTATATAAAGTTAAATTACTCTCGGAAGAAAAAAAAAATTTTCTGTATCACTATAGAAATCATTTTCTGAAACCGGTAAAACATATTCCATCTGATGTTACTGAGTTATCATCAATCAGATAAAAAATGAAATACATTTTCCAACCCACGCACGAGATAAAAATACATTTCGACTCTGCCTTATCAAAACCATATCTCTGCGCTTAATATCATTTTTTGGTGATGAATCGATAGTGACACAATCCCCAACCTGAACTGCATTAAGCATTGCGTGAATTTAACGACACTGAATAAATTTAAACTGAATTAGCAACAGTTCGTTACCAAACATATGAGTATAACATTATTATGTGTATTTTAGACTTAACAAGTTACAAATGATCCTTTCGACAATGGATGTACATAATAAAGTCCTCTTCACTTACAGTTATGTAAGATTCAAATGTCGCCAAATGATGGTGCGAAGAGTCCCGCTAATGAAAGCTTATGGCGGCTGGTCAAAGGTGGTACTGGAACCTCTAGATATTAAATTTTCCGAATTAATAGCTTTGAGTTGTGTTGGAATTCCTTTACCCGTAAGTATTCAGCATAAGCACTATTAGGTCTTTTCTATTTGATGACGGTGTGTATTTAAAATGAGTTATAAGATAAAGAAAGTGTAGCTTATTAAACTTTTGATGACAACTATGAAGTAACCATGAAGTAACTAATCAAAAAGGTGTATAATTTACCAACAGTTTATTAACATTAATCATTAAGTATCATTTTTAACTACTAAATGAATTTTTAAGAAGTATATGTAGATGTAATTCAAGAGTTATTACTAATTTGCTGAGAAGCTAATTAAATATTTTAAAGGAAATTTTAATATTTAATTGCTTTACAATAGGGTGGTTCGAAAAAATCGATTTTTTTATTTCGGAATCGCGTTACCTCTCAAAAGTTGTAGTTTGGTATCCTCAATTGGGGAAAAATTAAAAAAAAATTCTAAGTTGACATCTTCAGTTCGCGCGTGAGGCTGAAATTTTAAAAAAATATGTTAAAAATTGAAATTTTCAAAAAATAACAAAATTAGTTTTTTGCAATTTTGTATAATGCGACAGCCATAAATTGTCAGTATATAGCGTAGGTTGAACCTAAAAAAATATTTTATAGCTTTTACATAATACCTTTAGTTTGCGCATACGCCTTAAATTGGGCTAAAATCGCCTAAAATTTTAAATTTACGTGTTTAATATACAATAATACATACATGACATATTTACGTTTCAGAAGTATCTTAAAAATTCTAAATTTGTTGAATATAACCTGTTATTACAGTATTATACGTACAAGTATAGTTACACACACATTTATATGTATATAATAACACTGCATGTCATAGCTAATTACAGAATGATTTATACATTTTACCTATTTTTTGTGTGTTTAAGATTCCTCAGATGTGTTGGGCATTGTTTTAAATTGAGATGTATAGTCAAATGATGACATAGTTGACCTTTAGAGCAAAGTTGTCCTTATGAAACCATCGCTGTTCTCTTCTCCACATACTTTAATACAAGATTCTGTTACGAGCTGTACAATTCTTTCGACACTTTGCGTGTGGCAAGGCAATTTAATTAGCTCGAACTCTGGGAGAACATTAGTATTAATAAGTTCTTCTAGACTTTGAGTTGACACATTGCTCATTATTGGAGAAGATGTAAGTTTGCACTTGGACCAATCAATAAGTTCAATGTAATTTGAAGCTGCAAAATTGATGGTCGGTGGGTGAAAAGTTCGCACCGATTTCCCTTTTGGTTCTTGCTTTCTTGCTTTTAGCAATCTTCGAAAAGCTAGCTGTCTTACGTGCACTCTCTCATCTAGTACCATTGAAATTAAAAGATTTTCGGGATGACAAAAATACACATTCCTCTGAATGACAGTATCAATTATTTTACGTATCCTGTCGGGAAACTGTCTTGTCTTCTGTACTAATTTAAACACGTGAACTGCTCCAAACTTTACAGAGGGATGCATTTTAATTCCAAACCATACTGGAGTGTATATCTTCATAATATAGCTGACCAGCAGTTTAATTTCGTCAGAAGGTTTTACTTCAGAAATATATAGTCTTAAGATCATATTTGCCAAAGTTAACCACCTAGAGTTACTAAGAGGACTAGGATCTTTCACAGCGAGATCTGGCGCACACTCTCCTGTCTTGACTGTCCGATAAATATTAAGTAAATGCTGTTGGTCCTTGCCTAAGTCAGTTTTGGTCACATTTATCTCCTCACTATTAATCGTTTCAAAATTAGCAACAGGGAGTTTTTCACAGTCAGTCACCTTCTTGCCAATTTGTCCTGAGAAACTTGTGGGTCTTGTAGTATCACCATCTGCACTTTCAAACAAATGTCTGAACTGAAGTTCGTTGAAATGTAATAAACATATAAACCATTGTAAAGGATGACCAAGTTTAAGCTCAAGGTTACGAATAACACCGTTTTTTCATCCTGTGTTAGTCGCTGTTCCGTCACATCCAATTACAACAAGCTTAACATAATCAAAGTTATTGTTTTCTAAATAGCAAAAGATTCTATTAGCTATTTCACTTCCAGTGGCCCTTGGAGGTGTCAAATGTCCCAGATACTTTCCACCAGACTCTTGAACCAAGCTGATGTGCTCCTCTTTCTTTAGTCTGCGATACATTTTGTTACCTTTCTTTTCCTGATAATAAGTGTTATCTTTTCTCCCGTCAAAATACAGTCCATGTAACTCTACATTTGGAGAGTCTGATTATAAAGAGTAAAATTTTATGTTTTTCTCGTCTGATCTTACTCTTATCTATTACTAGAGACATATGTCCTTCATTTATCATGCCTACATCTTGCAAAACACAGGAAGCAATAGCAGCAGTGGCTCTCTCGGATATCTAATATCTATCGCTTATTAATGCTGTTGCAGGAAGCTTAATTCGCATTTGCGATGTTGACGGCAAAGTGTCACATTTTGCTTCGTGACTCTCAAACTGGCTATTTTGGGCAGAATTTATAAGAGTGTGTCTTTTGCTAGCTTTAATATCAGGTTCAGCAATCTCGTTTTTCTTTTCACTTTGCATTATTTTATTTCTTTTTGCGATATTATTAGTCTCTACTCTATCCAAAGTGCCAATAAATTTTAAACGGCCATTTCGCTGGTCGTACAAAAGCTCTCTCTCAATAATAGGGATCTTATTTCCTTTATCACATTTACAATCCATAATTATTTTACAGCTACAAGGATAGGCTTCTTACCACACCAACACGCAAAATTCTTTACATTTTTTGACATTTTTTTCAAATTTTAAGCCTCATGCGCGAACAGAATATATCATCTAAAAGTTATAATTTTTTTAAGTAGAAACTACGCTATATACTAACAATTTATGGCTGTTGCATTATAAAAAATTACAAAAAAACTAATTTTATTATTTTTTGAAATTTTCAATTTTTAACATATTTTTTCAAACTTTCAGCCTCATGCTCGAACTGAAGATGTCAACTTAGAATTTATTTTTTTTATTTTTCCCCAATTGAGGATACCAAACTAAAACTTTTGAGAGGTAACGCGATTCCGAAATAAAAAAGTCGATATTTTCGAACCACCCTACTTTACAACTATCCTTTACCATTAAATAGCTTTATAATTTTTATTGTATTATAGAGAGTAACTTTTTACAAAAAGCTTGTCTATGTTTTAAAGAGTATTAAGAAGTTTATGAATTGTATTAAGTACTTTCTTAAATCTCTCACGTAGTTTATGAAATATTGAATGACTAATTCTTATTCTACTAATTATTAACTTACCTTTTTTTCTTTCAAATTGCCTAATTAAATTGATCTATATTATGTGGCTAACAAAATCTTTTATATATTTTCTACATAAAAGACAGAGAAACATCACGACTATCTACTAACACTAAACATTTTCTAAATAAAACACTTTATTGAAGTACTTTAAGAAATTTATACATATATATATATATATATATATATATATATATATATATATATACATACACATACATATCTGTAATTTATTAAATATTTTGTCCACCATTATAGCATTTAAATTACTTCTCATAAATCCAATACCCAGTAAAATTAATTTATCGCTTTCAAACCCTTAGCCACAGAACTTCCCATGAATCGCATGCCTTTGCATTTCTACACGTGTTATTTCCGAATTCAGGAGTGGGTTAGCACCGCGATTCTCTAAATCTGCTGACCCTACAAATAATAGCCACATGTTTTTTTTCACCCTCTCGCACTTAATGTTAAAAGTGATATTATTCCTAGCCATTCTTCTGAAATGAACGGATGTACTCTTGTCGCCCTAATAAACGATTCGGCCTGACTGTTTCCAAATTCCATTTTATTCCTTTGAGGCTGAGTCTAGCTCTATCCATGTAAATATGAGCTAGCTTTCCCTTTCAGGTTATAATTTAAGAACGTGTTGTAATAGATATATTATATATATATATATACACTGCTGGCCACTGTAAATGCAACACCATGAATGAAACATGCAAATAACATGAAATTTACAACATGCATTAGCGGAGGTGAGATAGGCAAATGATTAGAATTTCAGCGCAGACGCACATCACACGCGCCTGTGGCGCCACTTCAAAGCGCTATTTAAGGCTTGGAGATTTCGACGATTTCAAGTTCGGCAATTGTGTTTTTCTTGTGGTTTTTTCAAAAAAACGATCAATTATGCCTCGTCGAAAACAGCGATCATCTTTTGATCAAGTATCCGAGTTCGACTGAGGAAGGATAGTGGCCTACCGAGATTGTGGATTATCTTT
The DNA here is from genome assembly GCA_907164885.2 of Dolomedes plantarius. Taxonomy (NCBI): domain Eukaryota; kingdom Metazoa; phylum Arthropoda; class Arachnida; order Araneae; family Dolomedidae; genus Dolomedes; species Dolomedes plantarius. The sequence goes on along the minus strand of OU015490.1, from coordinate 109,234,854 downwards.
CAGGGAAATCGGTAGTCGTGTTGGACGAAACCAAACAACTGTAATGCGGATATGTGATCGTTGGATGCAGGAGGGTACGACGGATTGGCGTGTTCGATCGCATCCACCTCAGCGCACCACTTCACGTGATGACAGGCAAATTGTGCGCATGGCAGTGACGGATCGCTCAGTCACATCACGAACCATAGCACAGCACATGCAGTCTGTAACGCATCATCCAGTGTCTGCGCGTACCATTCGACGCCGTTTACAGCAGAGTGGTCTGTCCGCAAGACGTCCATTGCTTTGTCTACCCTTGACGCAGAACCACAGACGTCTCCGCCGCCAATGGTGGGATGGCAGAAGGATGTGGACGGCAGAATGGAATGAAATTGTCTTTACTGACGAGTCACGCTTCTGTCTACAACACGACGATGGTCGCATTCGAGTCTGGAGACACCGTGAAGAGAGGATGCTGAACAGCTGCGTTATGCACCGCCACACTGGTCCTGCACCGGGTATTATGGTATGGGGCGGTATTGGATATCACTCTCGCACACCTCTAGTACGCATTGCCGGTACTTTAAACAGCCAGCGCTACATCTCCGAGGTGTTGGAGCCAGCTGTCCTTCCTTACCTTCAGAGCTTGCCCACAGCCATATTTCATCAGGATAATGCGCGACCACACGTGGCACGCATTGTCCAACGTTTCTTCGACAATCGCCAGATTGAATTGCTTCCCTGGCCGCCTCGCTCTCCGGATCTTTCGCCGATAGAAAACATGTGGTCCATGGTTGCTCTACGATTGACCCAAATTCCATCCCCAGCTGCCACAGCAGATCAACTTTGGCAACGGGTGGAAGCTGCTTGGTCTGCTGTACCCCAAGAACCCATCCAAAGTCTCTTCGAATCAATGCCGAGGCGTGTGGCAGCGGTGATCTCCAACAATGGCGGCTACTCTGGCTACTGATTTTGGCAGCAACCACACTTCACAGAAGTCTATAAATTTAATCATTTGATACTTGGTCAACATGTTATCTACAAAATAAATTTTGTTGTATATATATATATATATATATATATATATATATATATATATATATATATATATATATATATATATATATATATATATATACCCTCTCTTTAATTTATTTTATGCAATTTTGTTACTCTTTTAAAACATGAGTCAGAGGCGAGAAAATTTGAATTTTTTCGACATGTTACCTTTCAATTTTTATATTTACGGTACTACAATCTGTGATTTCCTTATGACAGCTCCTTATAACCTTACGATAAGATCAAACATGGATTAGGCGCTCTTTATCTACGACGGGGTTCTTCAAACTTTCCTTAGCTATGGATGTGAAGAACTCCCATTTCTTTTTCATATCCTCTATCTCTTACACTTTTACTTCTTTTTTAACACAAATAACACAAGATATTTTATTCCGCATTTATTCTCTTCAACGATAATTGTTTTCAAGCACGAAATTACTTTTTTACCTCGTTGGAAGTAACACGGTATATTTTAACATAAATTTGTATTTTTTTCGATCATGGTGGAATTTTTTCCAGCATAAATTTCGTGTTTTTTTATTTCAGTGGAAATAACACGGGATATTTTATTTTACATTTTATTTGTTCTACGATATTATTTTTTCCAACATGATTTTTTTTTGTTTTAATGGAAATCAAAACCAATTCGTCTTTCTAGGAAACTTTTTAGGAAAACCGATGTTTAAAAATAAACACAATCTGTCACCTAGCCATCTCCCCCGGGTGAGTAAAATTTCTTTTTTTTTCCCCTGTTTTAGTTCTATGTTTCAGAATTCCTGTTATATATGCTCATATATAACAGTCCACTATCCCAATTTGTAGTATCTCTCAATACCTTTAACCAGTGTTTGTGAAAAATCTGGAGGGAAAAAATTATTTTAAAATAAGGAGAATTAATTTTAAAATTTTTGCGAACATTTTTAAAGTTCTTCACATTTTCATTCTAAATAATGATTTTTAAATTACTTATTAGTTTATTTTAATTATCATTCTTTCTCATATTTTTCCATTTACCAATTTTTATTTAATTTTTTTTACCTCGTCTTTTTCCTGACGGTTTGGGATAGCATGAATCCAAAGAATGCGGACCTAACAATCAATATATATATATATATATATATATATATATATATTTTTCAATTTTCATTTTTATATACATTTTGAAAAGAATTTGTATTCCATTTCACTTCATTGAAAACCCTTAGAATTCAAAATAAGGAATTTTTTGGCAGAATAATGCCTGTTTTTCAAATTTTTTTTCAAAAATGTTAGCATTTATCAGGCAATATACCCTGCGTATTCCATACCATTTAAGAACCTTTAATTTTTTTATTATACATTTACCGAAAATATATAAACATATCTATGGATCGATTTTTTTACTATGAATCAAAAGCCATATACATACGTTCGTTCGCACTCTATGGAAACTATTTTGTAGTTTATTTTTACCGTTTGCATTTTGAGATAAAAATTTGGCAACTTCAGAATAATCTTCTGCTACTGTTTTGTTTTGATTGGAATGTAAAATAAAAGATTTATTTTGATAATGGCTCCTAAAATTGATATAGGTTACCCAACTCCGCTTTCCGAGGAGAAATGTTCGTATTAACAAATTATAAAGAGTTGTAAAAATCGCGGTTATGGCATTTTAAAAAATGGCATTTATAGTGTAGTAAATTTGAAAGGAAAAAAAGCCTAACTGAAAGTAAAAATGAACACATGACCACTAAACCGTATTCTAAGATTGTTCAAATGTAGGTAAATATCAAGAAATTGAAGTCTCTGAAACTAAACGAAAATCCGCCGACTCAAAGATCCATTGCATCGAAACAAGGAATGTCTTCTGGTGCTGTAAGTAAAATCATTCATAAAAATTTGAAGTTAGAAGAGATGTTTAAACCTAAAGGTCATCTGCTTTTGCCAAAGCATATTGCTGAAAGAAAAACAAATTGTAGAAAATTATATGAAAAATACCTGAAAAATGGAAATTTGTTGTAACACTCGATGAGGTAGGGGTGTATTTAAGTGACTGTAATAAAAAAGATCAATTTTCTATTGCTCAACTGCCGGGAAAGACCGTACGAAAGGACTTCGTTAGGGTACAGAAAAGTTCCCAAAGGGATTCATGATTGTTGCCGGATTTTGTTACAACGGCAAATTAAAAATCAAAAAAGTCTCAAGTAAAGTCAAAATTAATTCACTCTATTATCAGCAGAAAATTTTAGAACCAATTTTTGAAGCAAAAATTCCAGCCTTATATGGAAAGGACATTGATAAAGTGATTCATATGAACAAAGCTTCTAGTCCCATGTTTAAATCAACTGCCGCTTATTTAGCAAAGAAAGAATCAGAAACAGGAATAAAGTGTATCCTATTTAATGAAATACCTGTAAAATCACCTGACTCTTCTCCTATGGACTTTGGCGCTTTTGGTTTATTAAAACGAGCCTTAGAAAAACGGCCTCCAAGAACACTGAATGGACTTTGGAAAACGGTCCAAAAGGAATGGAGTAAAATTGACATGACAGTTCTAAGAAAAAGTTTACTTTCATGGAAAATTCGAGCTAGATCTATTGTCAAAAACCATGGCTATTCGATAGAAGCAAATAGCCGTAAAAATATGGCATTTATATATCAAACTTAACTTTCAAAATTGTTTCCCTAAAGTGCGAACGACCTACTGTAAATTTTTTTTCAAACAGCCTGTTATTTATTTTCATGTTTCTGTATGTTTTTACTTCATTTCATGGTTTACAAATTTTGAAAATATTTGTTGTTTTAAAGAAATATGCACAGTTTTGTGACAATTACTTCCATGAACAGTCCTGAGAAATTTGGAAGAAATCAGAAGAAAATGAATGTGCATGGAACCTTTTAAAAAATTCTTTCATTTTTAATTTTTTAACAGGTCTTATTATTTCATAAAATACTTATTTTTGAATTCTAAGGATCTTCAGTGTAGTTAAAAATATAAATTATTTACATTCTGTGTATAGAGTTAAAAATAGATAATTAAAAAAATCGAAGTTGAAAGTCCCTTGTCCCCCAATTAAGAATTTATTTTTAAAAAATAGGTCTTATTCTTTCACAAAATACTTATTTTTGAATTCTAAGGCTCCTCAATGTAGTTAAAAATATATAAATTATTTACATTCTGTATATAGAGTTAAAAATAGATAATTAAAAAATCGAAGTTGAAAGTCCCTTGTCCCCCAACTAAGAATTTATTTTTAAAAAATAGGTCTTATTCTTTCACAAAATACTTATTTTTGAATTCTAAAGATCATCAATGTAGTTAAAAAAACATAAATTATTTACATTCTGTGTATAGAGTTAAAAATAGATAATTAAAAAATCGAAGTTGAAATTTCCTTGTCCCCCAATTAAGAATTTAATTTAAAAAAATAGTTCTTATTCTTTCACAAAATACTTATTTTTGAATTCTAAGGCTCTTCAATGTAGTTTAAAAAATATAAATTATTTACATTCTGTATATAGAGTTAAAAATAGATAATTAAAATGTCGTAGTTGAAAGTCCCTTGTCCCAAATTTTGAAATTTCTTTTTAAATAGGTCAAATTCTTTCACAAAATACTTATTTTTAAATTCTAAGGGTCTTCAATGTAGTTAAAAATATATATATATTTTGCGCTATGTTCATAGAGTTAAAAATAGATAGTTAAAAAGTCTAAAAGTCCCAAATTTTGAAATTTCTTTTTAAATAGGTCAAATTCTTTCACAAAATACTTATTTTTAAATTCTAAGGGTCTTCAATGTAGTTAAAAATATATATATATTTTGCGTTATGTTCATAGAGTTAAAAATAGATAGTTAAAAAGTCGAAGTAGAAAGTCCCTTGTCCCCCAATTTAAATTTTTCCAAATAGGTCTTATTCTTTTACAAAATACTTATTTTTGAATTATAAGGGTCTTAAATGTAGTTAAAAAAATATAAATTATTTACATTCTGTATATAGAGTTAAAAGTAGATAATTAAAAAGTCGAAGTAGAAAGTCCCTTGTCCCCCAATTTTGAATTTTTATTAAATAGGTCTTATACTTTCACAAAATACTTATTTTTGAAATCTAAGGGTCTTCAACATAGTTAAAAATATATAAATTATTTGTATTCTGTATATAGAGCTAAAAATAGATAATTAAAAAGTCGAAGTTCAAAGTCCCTTGTCTCCCTATTTTGAATTTTTTTTTCAAGATAGGTCTTATTCTTTCACAAAATACTTATTTTTAAATTCTAAGGGTCTTCATTGTAGTTAAAAATATATATATTTTACATTCTGTTTATAGAGTTAAAAATAGATAATTAAAAAGTCGAAGTAGAAAGTCCCTTGTCCCCCAATTTTGAATTTTAATTAAATAGGTCTTATACTTTCACAAAATACTTATTTTTGAAATCTAAGGGTCTTCAATGAATTTAAAAATATATAAATTATTTGTATTCTGTATATAGAGCTAAAAATAGATAATTAAAAAGTCGAAGTTCAAAGTCCCTTGTCTCCCTATTTTGAATTATTTTTCTAAATAGATCTCATTCTTCCACAAAATACTTATTTTTAAATTCTAAGGGTCTTCAATGTAGTTAAAAATATATATTTTTTACATTCTGTTTATAGAGTTAAAAATAGATAATTAAAAAGTCGAAGTAGAAAGTCCCTTGTCCCCCAATTTTGAATTTTAATTAAATAGGTCTTATACTTTCACAAAATACTTATTTTTGAAATCTAAGGGTCTTCAATGTATTTAAAAATATATAAATTATTTGTATTCTGTATATAGAGCTAAAAATAGATAATTAAAAAGTCGAAGTTCAAAGTCCCTTGTCTCCCTATTTTGAATTTTTTTTTTTCAAAATAGGTCTTATTCTTTCACAAAATACTTATTTTTAAATTCTAAGGGTCTTCAATGTAGTTAAAAATATATATATTTTACATTCTGTTTATAGAGTTAAAAATAGATAATTAAAAAGTCGAAGTAGAAAGTCCTTTGTCTCTCAATTTTGAATTTTTTTAAATAGGTCTTATTCTTTTACAAAATACTTATTTTTGAATTATAAGGGTCTTCAATGTAGTTAAAAATATATAAATTATTTGTATTCTGTATATAGAGCTAAAAATAGATAATTAAATAGTCGAAGTTCAAAGTCCCTTGTCTCCCTATTTTGAATTATTTTTCTAAATAGATCTTATTCTTCCACAAAATACTTATTTTTAAATTCTAAGGGTCTTCAATGTAGTTAAAAATATATATTTTTTACATTCTGTTTATAGAGTTAAAAATAGATAATTAAAAAGTCGAAGTAGAAAGTCCTTTGTCTCTCAATTTTGAATTTTTTTAAATAGGTCTTATTCTTTTACAAAATATTTATTTTTGAATTCTAAAGGTCTTCAATGTAGTTAAAAATATATAAATTATTTGTATTCTGTATATAGAGCTAAAAATAGATAATTAAATAGTCGAAGTTCAAAGTCCCTTGTCTCCCTATTTTGAATTATTTTTCTAAATAGATCTTATTCTTCCACAAAATACTTATTTTTAAATTCTAAGGGTCTTCAATGTAGTTAAAAATATATATTTTTTACATTCTGTTTATAGAGTTAAAAATAGATAATTAAAAAGTCGAAGTAGAAAGTCCCTTGTCCCCCAATTTTGAATTTTTTTTTAAAAAGGGCTTATTCTTTTACAAAATATTTATTTTTGAATTCTAAGGGTCTTCTATGTTAGTTAAAAATATATAGCTCCGGGATCGAGTTCTGATCCCTGTGTTCTCTAAACATATCACTCACTCCTTTCAACAACGTCATAACACTAAAAGCAAGATTTTTCAGGAGAGTTATTTGAAAGTTTAAAAGTACATTGAAATGTATTGAAAATAAATTTTAATTCTTCTCTTTAGCGGCTAAATATTGAGCGGTGAGGTAAGACGATCTTGCAGGGATATACTACTCTTTCAGGGCATTCTGAAAACAGGCATAACTAAAAATCGTCGATTTTTGAGATTTGACGTTGTTGAAAGGAGTGAGCGATATGTGTTAACAACAACATGAATATGTCATGTCAGTGTCTCCTCAAAAAGCTTCAATATGATGTAAAATTATGCAAAATAGGACAGATATATTATGAATTTTTTATAGATGTAATTTTTTTAATTATAAATCAAGCATTCCGCTTATCAAAATACCCTTAAAAGATTTTTTTTTCGAAACTTTCGTTTTTGTACAACAAAACGTTTGTTTCCATTCTTGAAAATTTGAGGCCAGTTTTTAAATTTTTATCCAGCATTCCCTTTTAAAATATTAAAATATTTTTTTTTTTATTCTGAACTTTCGTATCTGTAAAACAAACCTTTGTTCTTCTTCTTGAAAACTAGATGTCATCTTTAAATGTTATTTTCCCTGCATTTCCTTTATTGAAACATCATTTAATGACATTTTTCTGACGCTTTCATTCATTTTAAGCAAAACATATTTTCTATCTTGAAAATGGTGCGTCTTCTTTTAAATTAAATATCCAGCACTTCTCTTAATAAAATATTATTTAAAGATTTTATCTTTGAAACTTTCGTTTCCGTAAAACAAAACTACCCCCCTCTTGAAAATTTGAAGAAATCTTTAAAATTATACATCCAACATTACCTACCCTAAAGTTTCATTTAAAGATTTTTTTTCTGAACTACGTTTCCGTAAAGTACATTTTTTTAGATTGAAAATTTGATGCCATTTTTTTTTTCAATTATATATTCTGCATTCCCCTTGTTAAAATATTATTTAAAGATTTATTTATGAATATTCTGCTTTTGTAAAACAAAACTTTTTTATTTTTGAATATTTGATGCCATCTTTTCAATTATAGAACCAGTATTCACCTTTTCAGAGTAGCAATTAAAGATTTTTTCTAAAACATTCGTTTCTATAAAACATTTTTTTTTCCTTTTGAAAATTTGATGCCATCTTTTAAATTATATATCCAGCATTCTCCTTAATAAAATAACATTAAAAGATCTTTTCTGAAACTTTTGTTTCGGTAAAACAAAGTATTTTTTTTTCCTCGAAAATTTGATATCATCTTTTAAATTATATGTCCCGCATTTCCCTTACCAAAATATCATTTAAAGAATTTTTTTCCTCAAACTTTCGTTTCCGCAAAGCAAAAATTTTTTCCCTTCTTAAAAATTTGATGCCATCTTTTAAATTATGTATCCAACAGTCCTCTTATTAAAATATCCTTTAAAGTTTTTTTTTCGAAACTTTCGTTTGAGTAAAACAAAAAAAAACATTTTATACCTTTTCTTAAAATTTGCTGACATCTATGGAATTATATATCCAACATTTCCCTTATTAAAATGTTATTGGAATTTTTTTTAATCTTTCGTTTGCGTGAAGCAATACAATTCAATTTCACTTCCTGAAAATTTGAAGCCATCTGATAAGTTAAATGACTAGCATCCCTCTTATTAAAATAGCATTTACGATTTCTTTTAAGATTTCCATTTGCGTAAACAAAACATTTTCTTTCCCGCTTGGAATTTGTGAAGCAATTTTTAAAATTATTTATCCATCATTACTCTCTCAATAAAATAACATTAAAAGTTTTTTTTTTTAAATTTTCGTTTACGTAAAACAAAGCATTTTTCCCTCTTCAAAATTTGGTATCATTTTTTAAGTCACATATCACTTAATAAATTAAAATGATTTAATATATTCGTATCGACTTAATATATACGTATTCCTCTAATACAAAATCATTTAAAGATTTTTCTGAAATTTTCGTTTCCGTGAAACATTTTTTTTCCTTCCTGAAAATTTGATCCTTTGTTTTAAATAATATATCCGGCATTCCCGTTATTAAAATATTATTTAAGGATTTTCTTTCTTAAACTTTCGTTTACGTGAAATAAAATATTTCTTTCCTTCTTAACAATTTTATGCTAATTTTAAATTATATATCCAGCATTCCCTTTTAAGATAGTATTTAAAAAAATTATGGACACTTTAGTTTCCGTAAAACAAACCTTTTTATCCGTCTTGAAAATTTTATGCCATCTTTTAAATATTATATCTAGCAATAACTTTATTGAAATATCATTAAAATTTTATACCATCTTTAAAATTATAGATCTACCATTCCCTTTATTACAGTATTATTTAAAGATTCTTTTCTGATTTTTTTTCCTTCAAACGAAAACAATTTTTTCCTCTCTTGTAAATTTGATCCGTATTTTAAATTATATATCCAGCATTCTCCTTATTGAAATATCATTTAAAATTTTTTTTCCGAAACTTTCGTTTCCGTAAAGCGAAACTTTAGTTTTCCTTCTCGAAAATTTAATGCAATTTTTTAAATTATACATCCAGAAAACCTTATTAAAATATCATTCATAGATTTTTTTCTGAAACTTTCACCTCCTTTAAACAAAAAAAAAACCCGTCTTGAAAATTTTATGCCGTCTTTTAAAATAAATAACCAGCTTTCCTTTTATTAAAATATCATTAAAATTTTTTTGAAACTTTCGTTTCCGTAAAACAATCCCCTTTTTTCTTTACCGAAAGTTTCTGACTTTCTTCCTTTAAATAATCCAAATATTTGACAATTTCTACCATTAATAATTTACAGGATAATAAATACTTACAGTTATTCATCTTTCCAGGCATTCGTAGCTTCCACTTCACTTCATACTTACAATCACATCCTTATCAGGAATCTCGTTATTGTTAAGGGAACACGTGGGTGAAAAGAAGTCCGTTCGAATCGAACCACAAGTGGATTCTGTTGTGAGAGAAAGTCACGGAATTCGCGATCTAAACCAACGCATGCGCACCGAGCAGGCGAAGTGAGAGAGATTAGGCTGACAAGTGCAGTGACAGATTTTGACAGTCAAACTAATCATCTCGCCTATTAATAATGTAATGCAAGGTGACACAATTTTCTTCTCATTAATTCCGTCTGGTCCAAGGCATGTTTTTTTTTCAAAAATAGTTTTCGGAAAATTATTAGTTCACGTCGCGATATTGAATAAGATAATAATATTTTTTTTCTCTTTACCATTTAACACGGAGAAAATATCGTTAACTAATTCTGAAACTTATGTACAATTTCTTCAAACGCTAAAAAGGAGGGAAACTAGTTTTAAAAATTAAGAAACGATATCGATTAAAGTGCATTTTATTCCTCAATGTTTTTCGAATCTTATATAAATACAGTCCAATTACCCGGAATAGAAAAAAAAAAAAAAAATATATATATATATATATATATATATATATATATATATATTTATATATATATATATATATATATATATATAAATATGTATATGTACATATATATATATATATATATATATATATATATATATATATATACATAGGCTGATCGCACATTTTTTAGGCGAATTTGGTAAGCGGTAATAAAAACTCGTTTGCTGCAAAAGAAATAATTGCAATTGTACTATGTTTTTAAAGGTCAAAATTATCGTCAGCGGCTTGAAAGTTTTGTTTTTATTCAAAACGACGTTTTTAACAAAGCAGTGGTTCGAAGGCTACATTTATGCTCTTTCTGAACAGAAATATGCATACTCCGTTATCCAAAAACGATGGGAGAGTCATGGTTTTGTGATATCTAAAGCGTCGATAGGTAATATCGTCAATAAGAAAGGAAAAAAAACGTCAAATTGGAGCCTCAAGCGGGACAACAATTCCAAACAAGTATGGAAAAAACGGCAATCTTCGACTATTGCAAAGGTGCGTTGTTTAATGTTAAAAGAAAATCCCCCTAGTCAAAGGACAGTTGCAAAATCATTCAAATGCTCGGTGTCCACTGTAAACAAAATGATAAACGTTTATTTAAATCTTAAGAAAGCGAAAAAACGCAATGTGCATCGTCTTCTTCCAAATCATATAGCTGAACGCAGGACACGCTGCAGAATTCTATATGAGAAACACTTATCCAAAGAAAAATGGAAAGCAATTGTCACAATAGATGAATCATGGGTGTATTTAAATGATTGCAACAAAAAAAGAGCCATTTATAATCATAAAAGGGGAGAAAAAAATTTAAGTACATGGTTCAAAGAATCGAAAGAAAGTTTTTCTAAGGGATTCATGATTGTTGCTGGTTTTTCTTATAATGGCAAGTTAAAAATAAAGAGAGTGGAAAAAAATGTCAAGATTAACTCCAAATACTATCAGGAACATATTTTATCGCCAATTTTGCTGAATGAAATACCATCGCTTTACCCACAGTGCCATCAATCTGTGAGACTCCATCAGGACAAAGCTAGCAGTCACACATCAAAATCCACTGTAAATTTCCTGAAAGAAATGGAACAAAAAACTGGTATCAAGGACATACCCTTCACTCATATCCCTACTAAATCTCCCGACGGAACTCACCTATGTATTTTTGTGCTTTCGGACTTTTAAAATCTGCATTATCCAAACGTCGTCCCAAAACCCTTACAGGACTCTGGAAAGCTGTTCAGGAGGAATGGGATAGAATACCTCTTCTGACACTTCAAAAGGCATTATTACCCTGGAAATTGCGGTGTCGAAAGATAGTTCAGTATAAGGGATGTCAAATAGAACATTTAAAACACAAGAATTTTATGTAATTTAGTTTTGTAAATACAATATACATCGTCTAAAAAATGTGTGAACAGCCTCTGTATATATGTATATATATGTATATATATATGTATATGTATATGTATATATATATGTATATATATATGTATATGTATATATATATATATATATGTATATGTATATATATATATATATATGTATATATATATATATATATATATATATATATATATATATATATATATATATATATATATATATATATGTGTGTGTGTGTGTGTGTGTATGTGTGTGTGTGAGGCTAAAAATATGGGGGGGCGATCGCGTGACCTTAAAATGGGATATTAGTTATTAAAATATAGGATTTAATAATTCAGTCTGGAAGTTCAAATCAGCGGTGTAGTGTATTGCAGTGAAAATAGCGCTTAATGTTCGACTTGATTCAATCTCCGAAGAACCACATAACCACATGGGAGAATTTATGTAGACGTAGCCTTGGAGTTGGAGCTAAGAAAGTGCTTAGGTCAGCATAGAACATTCGATATGACATCACGCATAAGTAATGAGCGTCGGTAGCGCGTTAATAAAACTCAAGAACAAAGGAGATTATTTCACAGTCATGGATGAATAGGGAATCATAGGACGTGCCGCTCAGCGGTACGTATTTTCGGGAAGGATATTGAAGTAGTTTTATTATTGATGGAGCTGAGAGTCGTTAAAACATTTAATAAATGTTATTAAATGATACTGGAGTTGTCGTCAGTGTTTTCAGATTGGATTCTTTATTGCCTCGCCACCGGACCATCGTCGACTGCTAAGTATTTCGGATTAACGTAATTAAAATGGGCATGAAGAAATACCAAATCCGATATATATATATATATATATATATATATATACTGTGGGTCCCAAAAGTGTTCGTACACTTACGATTTTCAATGAAATAGGGGTCTATCCATCAATTAAAATAAATATTTCAGAATAGGTATTTAATAATAAGATCTATAATCTATTCTTAACAAAACTACATGAAATAGTTTAAAAACATAGTAAAACTTTATTTTTACGAAACCAATAATCAAAAAGTAACAAAAATTTTACCTCACAAAAGTCATCGTACACTTCTCTACATATTAGTAAATATTCTAATTTTTCGTTAATATAATATTCAGTAGGATATCCTTTAGCATCCACAGCAGCTTTTAAACGTCTGGGAATACACTGCACTAGTTCTTTTGTAATTTCTGCATCAATGTTCATCCATTCTTCCATCATAATTGTTTTTAGTTCGCTTTTCGTGTGAATGTCGTGTTTTCGTACTCGAACCTCCAGTTCTCTCCAAATATGTTCTATTGGGTTTAAATCTGGCGATTGAGGTGGTGTTTTCAAAACTTGTGGACAGTTACAGAGACACCAGATGCGAACGTTGAGAGTCGTGTGCTTAGGATCGTTATCTTGATAAAAAAAACAAAGTTGTTTCCAATACCCAAATTTTGGATTGATAATTTTAAATTGCCTCTTAAAATATGTATAAAAAAAGCATGATTCATTATCCCATCAATAAATACCAAAGTACTTAGTCCTGATGCTGAAAAGCACCCCCACACAAGAACACCTCCACCGCCATTCTTAACTGTTTCTACTAAGTTCTTGGGATTAAGTTCCTCATTTTTTCTTCTCCATACATTTATACGCCCATCGGAGCCACAAATGTGAAACTTGCTTTCATTGGCAAATAAGACATTATTCCACTACGTTTGGGTCTTAGGATCTAATTTTTCATTGATAGTGCTAAGGAAAGCCTAAGCTTTCTGTCTTTCTCACATACAAAACATTTTCTACGGGCAGAACGCCCATGTAATCCAGCTGCTCTGAGAACTCGTCGAACAGTTTGAGGTGAAATTAAAGTAGAAAATGTTTCATTAAATTCTGCAGAAAATTTTAGAGCACTCAAACGTGGATTTTTCACAAATTTTCTAATTATAAATCTCTGATCACGTTTTGTTAACTTTGCCGGACGACCATTTCTTACCTTGTTTTCGATCCGATTATCTTCTTTAAAGCGTTTTATCACATACTGCACAGTAGAATGAGATAAATTAGGAAATTTAGCAATATTTCAAGCTGATTTACCACTACTATGATGAAAAATAATCAATTTCCGAATGCTGTTTGTTGTTTCTTTACGACTACGAGCCATTTTTAAATAATAAATAGAATATTACGGAGTAGGCAAGCAAAAATTAAAGCCGAACGATATTTTAAACGCCACCACAATTCAAAAATAAAAATATATCGCCAGACGATAATTTTAATTATGAACTTATCCGAAAATATTTCAGTGTACGATAACCTTTGAGAGATAAAGTTTTTGTTACTTTTTGATTACTGTTTTCTTAAAAATAAGTTTTACAATGTTTTAAAAATATTTCTCATAGTTTTGTTAAGAATAGATTATAGATCTTATTATTAAATACCCATTCTAAAATATTCATTTTAATTAATGGATAGACCTCTATTTCATTGAAAATCGTAAGTGTACGAACACTTTTGGGAGCCACAGTATATATATATAAATATATATATATATATATATATATATATATATATATATATATATATATATATATATATATATATATATATGTGTGTGTGTGTGTGTGTGTGTGTGTGTGTGTGTGTGTGTGTGTGATGTCTTAACTTTGGGGAACCTTAGACGGGGGGTTTTGTTTAGAAAAATAGGAATTAGCAATAAAATACTAGTAATTCACGAAATATCGCCAAAAAAAGGTACCAATAGAGGTCCAATAGAGGTTACCAATAAAGGTTACCAATAGAGGTCGCCACCTGACGGTCGGGGTTTTAAAGGAAGATTATTCAAATGCAGGGGTTAACGTTACATAACACAGAAAGTTAGAGAATATTCGATCTGACTCAGCAGAAAGTTTGAGCGGGATAATAACAAAGAAACTAAGTTAAGAGGCAGATATATTTCGATGGGGAAGGTTGCTGCGGCTGGCGGTCGTTTGGGTGGAGTGGTCTGGCCGACCATTTCAGAGCTTTGTTCCTATGAATTTTAATAAATATTCATTAAAAGGATTAATTAATCTATCTTCTATCTTTTTGGATCACGACTGCATTTTATCGTCATTATTATAGTACTAACGTTAACGTAAAAAAGGAAGCTTAACATATATATATATATATATATATATATATATATATATGTGTGTGTGTGTCTTAGTTATGCCATAAATATGGGGGGGGGGACGATCGCGTGAACTTTAAACGGGGTTTTTGTTTAGGATGAAATAAGAATTATGAATTTAGTACTGGGAAATCACAAATAATGGGTATAAATGCATCGCGGTGAAAACAGCTTTAAGGTTTGTACTTGATTCGAATTTCGAAGATCCACGTGGGGAATCTAAAAGTAGAGTGATAGCCTTGGGCTTCGCTCTAAAAAATATGCACGGTCATCAATGGACCCCGATAAAAGGTCTATGTGATGTCACGCATAAGTAATGAGCGTTATAACGAGTCAGTGGAGCATGCGTAGTGAATTAAAAGTTTGTGAACAAAATATTTAATCTTCAGCTCCATGGTAATTTAGGAAGGGAATGGACGTGTCGCCTTTGTGCGCACGCAATTTAAATTGGGTTCGGACTTAATAAATCGTAGTGATGGAGCTGAGAGTCTTGAGAAGATTTAATAAATATTCTTAAATAGTACTGGATTTGTCTTTATATTGTTGAGAAAGGACTTCGGAGAAACTGCAATTACTGGAATGATTCTACACAATTTCTAGCCACCGGCTGCCAAATGATTCTACGAGATTTTCGAAATATAACGTTTTACATTATGGGTGTGAAGAAACGAAATTGACATATATATATATGGATATATATATATATATATATATATATATATGGTAGAATATGTCCTTATTTTTCATATTGCGAAACGTGCAACATTCAAAAGGGGAAAAACCTACAAGGAGCGAAAAATAGAATCAGACTTGATTGACAGGAAAGCCCCGCCTTAGCTTTATTTTCGGTGCGACGTCATACAGTATACTAAAAGTTTCTGTGAGTTTGAACAGCGAAAATTAAAGGAGTATGTTAGCAGAATATAGATTAGGGTTGTCCGCCACTGGACGAGATCGCGCGTCGCGAGCTGAGAGATGATGAAACTTGGCGTAGTTAATAAAGTTCTTAGATGCAATTTAATAGTCTTCCTTTGCCACAGGCCTATATTTGTTGACTACTATTTAGAATAATTATTTAGGGAAAAAATTATGCGGGGGAAAAACCGTGTAAATAGTCAAGCAGGATTCAGGGATCGTTTAGGGATTAACCCCACAGCAGTTTTAAAATAAGTGGAAAGAATTAAAATATGTAATTTTTCAAATTTCTTCATCTCTCTCCTCGCGACAGCGTCTTTTATTGGCAGAAAAGTAATATTTTGGTTTGAATCTGCAATTTTTTTTGTGCCGATGCCAGCTTGAACAAGTGCCGACACCGATTTCCCACTCAGGATTAACTTCAAGGTGGAAGCCGTTCGCTGTCTTCACGACGAGTTATCTGCCACTAGTGATGCGGTTGATTTGTTGGCTGCAGTGTGTCTTCTGAAGTCCAGCATGTGATTTTCCCACTGAGAAATTTCCCATTCGTCTTCAGCATCGTGGACATCTTTATATTTCGGGATGTGTTCTGCTCCTAGTTGAGCAACGAAATTTTCCAATACGACTCTGTGAACCGTCGATCTTTATATCTGGGCATAATAATTCCCAAAGCATTCAACGTAATAACGTAATTTGTGTAGTGGAGAATCAACTAGATATCTGCGACATTTCCGTCAGACCTTAAGGCCGTCTGCACACGGATCAACTGAAAAGAAACTGATAACTGACTGCAATCACAAACCAGTCCGTGATGAGTCCTAACCTATGTAATTGAATGGAGCCACGCACACGGCGCAACTGTTTACAAACCCGTCGGACGGGTTTGTAACCCGTCGGACACTCTCCGACGACCTTTTTCTTTGATAGCGTGTGGACGTCCAACACCATGTCGTCTACTGCTGGTTTCACCGTCATTCATCCACTTTGCATAAGTACTAACAACTGTAGGTCGCGAACAACCCACGAGTCGTGCAGTTTCGGAAATACTTCTTCCGAGCCTTCGAGCCATTACAATCTGCCCTCTATCAAAGTCGTTTAGATCCGCAGCCTTTCCCATCATACACAGAAGTAAGTGAAAGAATGATTCTTCAGACTCTCCAGCAGCAGTTAAATACCACCTCCACCTGATCACTTGCCTTCCATGTCATCCAGGCGAATTCATTGCAAAATGTAGGGGTGGTCATAATGTTTTGGCTCTTGAGTATATATATATATATATATATATATATATATATATATATATATTCATTAAATACTTATTATATACTACGTCATTCATTAAATACTTAGACAGCCTTTTCTATGACAAAATGCGTGGAAAATATTGAACTTCAATTGCTGTTACAAACACTTCCAGCATAGAATTCGCCCCTTCGTAGGGGCTCCTCAGCATGGCTTAGATGTTGTTTCCCTAGAGCACACTTATCACCTGTGCCTTGCTGAGAATCACATAACAAGGGCGAACCCCAGACTGGATACACTGGAGGTGTATATAGTTGCATCCATAACTATTTTTTCCCAGAGATTCATAGATACTTTTAAAAAAGTATCTCTGGAAACTAAGTTTTATTTCAAAAAATTTACTCCGTAATAGAGAAAGAAATTTCACAGCTTAGGGCATTTTTAATTTTTTGAAAAAATGCAAATAAAATTTTAAAATTTAAATTTTTTGGGGAAAAATCTGGTACAGTGTGTTTAAATGCGCTCGAATTCCTTTCGTGGATGGAAATTATAGAATGAATCCTGTTTCAAGGTGCAGAAAAGTTTAGGGTATCTGAAAATACTATTTTCATTGGATATCAGCAGTCATGTAGCTGTAAATAGTCGACACATTTTTTCCGTAAGTTAACACTGAGTTGATCGAATTCAATAGGGTAAATAAAAAACAGCCTTAAGATATACGAGCAATATATTATTTGCTGTTTTTCCGTTGACCTTCCTCACAATTTGAATTACATTTTTTTTTCCAGTTACGAAAACTTCATCTATTTCCTACAATTCTTATAGCTGGTTATCACGAAAATCCTGCTTACTTATTAGAAAATTTGTCCTCCCAATGGCTTATATATTTTAAGCATTCAATTTGTTTTTACATTTCTGTATTAAAAACTTATTGTCGA